>CM062293.1:166515599-166843299 GCA_031216915.1 Pictodentalium vernedei
TGAACAGCAGACGTACATACGAGCGAATCTGTTTTTATTTACACGAGCATCGGTGGGCGGTACTTCCGCTGTCAATTTTATCGCCGAAACGAAATGAAAAAAAGAAACTGAGCCTTTTTTGTTTTAATAACATAATAACATACTATTTCGAGTTTTGCATGCTTTATTAACATGAGACAATGCATGGTTGTTAATTTTTGGCATCTTTTGAGGTAAACCCATTTAAAAACGTAATAAATAATTGCCACTTCCATTTCACTCCTCGCGAGGCGACGTGCGATAAATTTAGACAAGTTTGCATTCAGGTCGACGTCACCAAAGGTCAACGGGGATGTAGTTCTACTGTAGATGTAAATGTTTACTATTGAAATCCCATTACTGGCGTGTTCATCACGTTTGGTGTGTAATTTGTAAAACTAAAATTTATGTCATAGGTTTTCATGTGGGATGTAGTTCTATTGCAGATGTAAATGTTTACTATTGAAATCCCATTACTGGCGTGTTCATCACGTTTGGTGTGTAATTTGTAAAACTAAAATTTATGTCATAGGTTTTCATGTATAGTAGAATAGGTAATCATGGTATAAATAAGCATACACTCAGTTGCGCTTCACAATATGCAGGACCTGACATAACCGAAATATTTTTTCTAAGTATAGTAAAGTAAGAACAAAAAAAATAAACATTTTGGTATGCACGATCAAAAAGATGAGTCTTTACCGTGTTTTTAAAAGTACAGATTAAAAGAGTGTCTTTTGTTGGCGTCCAACCTATTCCAAAGCTGACACGCCACTCAATGAGAACATACTACCACCACACGTTCTATTAAACGTGTTACGGCCAGACGCGAAGCAAGCGTTGTGCGTTATGCAATGAATTATAGTTAACGTTTTATCATCTCGGATTCCAATTTCAACATAGTCTGATGCAATAGTGTGATTCCAAACTCGATTTATTTCTCAGTCACATCACAGTTTGGTCGGAATTCATCTAAACCAGTGGTTCGGGATTTCATCAATAAAATATTGCGAATTCATAACTGAATTTGTAAAAACAAACGAAAAAAAGCGTCCGAGGTTCAGTGTACTTGCGATTCTTCTTTTTGATGGGCGAGATTCAACAGCATTGTGAAGAGGAAAGCGGTCAGAGAATTTCGACCGCAATGCAGTTGGTTTCGCGTTCCGGTCGAAATTCTCTGTATGCTTTAGTTAACAAAGAACAGTACCTCTAAGTTGATTCTTGTTAAAACACTGAGACACAGAGACAAATATCTAATTCACTAAGGACAATGCGCAGTTTGAAAAATTAAAATCCCTAATCCCATCAGAATTTAATGCAGCAAATCGTTACATCAAAATGTTTATGCCTGATTGTGTGCTTGACAGTGAGCGTTGGACTCAGATTAATTACTTGTGTCTTTGTTCGACCACACGGCTCAAATTTGAGGCATCACATTCCGTTTAAATTGCGAACTGAGACAAAAAATCGTTTCTACAACACCACATGACGCTCACGTCACCCTCAGTGCGCTACAACATTTACTGCGTACAATATGGTGGCGTGTTGAGAAATTCCGTTTGTAAATTCGGACAAAGTGGCCCGTGGAAAGGTGGTGGCACCGTGGAAGGGTGGTGTTGGCGATGTTGGCGTAAACTGATTTTAAATGGCACCAATAATGGCGTAAAATGATTTTAAAAGTTATACAATCGAAGATAATTTCAGAAAATAAACTAAGACTGACATCTGTCTTCCTCCATATCCAATCACATCAAGTGCATCTTCTTCATTTTTTGCATTTTCACTGCCTTTGGAAAACACAGTTCACATTTCAAAAACTGCAAACAGATTCATCTCAACATTTGTTGCTCCATTATTCAATAAAATATAGCTGAGAAGCGATTAACGTGATTGTGTCTGACGACAAATTTAATAAATAGTTTTCTATTTGAGTACCCCATATCTAACCCATGTCTTCACTTCCAGGAAAGAAAAAAAAATGAAAGAGAGAGAAGGAGAAGAGAGAGAGAGAGAGAGAGAGAGAGAGAGAGAGAGAGAGAGAGAATGAAAATGTTCTATCAAACATTAACCCAAGTTCAACTTTTACAGGAAAACGATTTACCACTGGACGTAAGAAGTAGTCGTACAAGTTCGAGGCGCAATGCAATATTCATGAACGGGTTAAAAAATGGACTACTCCAATAAAACAATAATTTTGTTGTGAGTTAGTTAAAGTCTTCGCTGTTTGGACTGTGTGTGTTCTGCACGGTACGTAGGGACGAAACTCTCAATCGAAGCAATGACATTATTTTTCATTTCCCTCGATAAGGAACTATTTTCAGTTGTCACACAGGCGTGGACGTTATCACAAATGCATGCCAAGAAAATATTTTTTCACGCATATAATAAAACAAACAAATCGAACTTAAGGAAAGAGGACAAATATTAGGTCAAAGCGTTGAGCTAACATTTGGAATCATGGCTCAAGGCTAGTGAGAGGATAGGTGAAACCAGGGTTGTAACCTACAGGGTCCGGGGATTCGGTAGGGAGGGCTTCGCATGAGTTTTCCATTCAATTGGAATTTTGACAGCTCTATACGAAATCTGAGGTCACCACGGAGATGCTGAGCCTATTATTTATATAACTTCATTCATTTTTCATAGGGATTCGAGGAAACGGCTACATTACTTCGAAACTCGGATTAGATTAGCCACACCATGAATAAAAGACTATCAAACGGTCCGGTACTCGTAACAGAGTTCACCCCGCGGCTCGAAATTCCTCTCGTCAGTCCTGCCAGGGCTAGAGGCCAGGTAGAAAAAACTATTTCACACGGTTGCTTCTTTAGTGTTGATTGTTACCCCTGTGCACCAGCTTTTGTAAAACAACTACTTTTGTAACACCTCATCACTTTCATTAAAACAAACGCTAATTTTTCTTCAGCTCACGACACTTGCAACCAAATCATCCACCGTTTTACAATCCTAGCTCAGATTATGTTCCAATAAGACTAAAATTCGCGCCCTCTGATTGGATGAGAGTTTGCGAAGTTTATTCTATGTTTACGGCTCCGGTAGCATATGTTACCGTCTGACGTCACAACGCGAAATATTTGAAATGACGGCGTCCGTTTCGTAATTGTTTCAATAACGGAGTGACTTGCGGACCGCTTCAAGTTTCTAGATTTTTCACACGTGCAACTGACGGTGTTCCGAATGAAGTGCTGTGCAAATTGCAAACCGGTTTAGGATTTGAACATAGATGGTATGAGTTTATCTGATTTATTGATTATTTATCAAGTGCCTTCGTTCTGTACATGAGAGGTTTATATCCTAAACTTGTGATCGTTAAACGTTGCATTGAACAAGGCAACGTTTAACGATAACAAGTTTAGTAAATAAGCCTCTCGTGTTTCACGATGTAGATTTGGGGCTATGGGTAGGTTCCTATTGGACCATATACGTTATTGTGATGAAATGACGGTAACATAGCTTATATTATTAAAATGAGTTAATTTTATAACGTTAATTTGGTAACGATAGTTGGATGCTGAATAAAGCCTGACAATTATTATAACAAAACCTTACAACTTTAGCGCCCCATAAAGTTAGTCTCACATGGGAATGAATCATTCTGAGCTTAACAGCGTTTATATTATGGTTCATATAACCACGCGAGAGAGAGAGAGAGAGAGAGAGAGAGAGAGAGAGAGAGAGAGAGAGAGAGAGAGAGAGAGAGAGAGAGAGAGAGAGAGAGAGAGAGAGAGAGAGAAGAGAGAGAGAGAGGGGGGGGGGGGGGAGACACCGAGCAAAGATGCGAGCAACGGTCTGACTCCCCAACGGACTAACTCCGTACCAGCAGGGTTACCCCTGGTTGGAGGCAAATGTACCATCGACGTGTAGTACGCCTGAGTACGCCAACGCGACCCCACGCGGAGAGTCGAGACTAAATGTCTTGCCCAAGGACACAACGCAGTTAACACTGGTCGGGGTTGATTCATGGAACTTTCAGATCAAAGTTCAATATTCTTACCACTGAGTCAACGCGCTCTCAAATGGAATATTTTATTCTGAAGAAGTTATTTAATTAAAAAGAGAAGTATACCTAATAGGAACAAAATTTGCAGAGGGTAAAAAAGCATGTGATATGTAGACGAACCTCTTAGCCCATTCCTAATGTAGCGGTAAATTGGGCCTGTGCCATTAAAAAAAATGGCGTGTCAATGTCTGTGTCCAACAAACAGCTAATTACCTCTCATTGGAACGAGCCTGATGAGAGATGAGCTTGTTCCAACGAGGGGTCATACGCTGTGTTTTGATTGTAAAAGAATGCATATTTTCAGTCATTCATGAATATTGTTTGCTAGGTGCAGTCTTCCAGACGTGTTAGGTAAAAGGTTAAGATAGGATGGGACTCGTAATCATAAACAATTTGTCTTCTAGATACAAAATGGTTAACTTTAACAAATAACAACATGACAAGCAGAATAGCAACTGTTTCCAAGCAGAGGGCTTTACAAGGAGTTCGTCGACTTTCTTGTCTATTATAAAAAAAGATAAATAAAGAAGTATACTCCACTAAATCAGCTCCCATACACTCACAGGTTTCCCCACATACGCCCCCATAGGGAATCGACCATCTAATACTGGAGTAAGTTTTAAGGTTTTCTTTTTTAATTTCAAGTAACTTTACACTTAAAAAATCACCATATTTTACCGAACTTGAGGATCCCATATTTGAAGTGTCCCATCAGTACTCCAACGCAGTGGAGATGATCAGCATTTTGTAAAGTTCTGTTGTTAACACTTTGTCCAACGTAGGCGATATCAAAATTCATTATTTTAAATATTATTTTTTCAAAATGTTCAAAGACTGCCAACAAAACCATATCATGTGATCCCTCATTTTTCAATGAATGTCAACAAAATGATATCATGTCACCCCGATGGAAACGAGCTCGTTCCAATGAGGGGTTACATGATATGGTTTTGTTGAATTTGTTGAAAAACATATCTTTTTTCAACTGCTGAATTTGTATATCAAGCGGGCGGATGCTGCCGAATCGTAAGGTAAAGAGCTATGATCACTATTGCAACTCCTCCCTCACCTCACAGTCGTGGTAAACGAAACATGCGTTAACGCTTTGTGGACTGCGAAGATGTGATGAGCATTATTCTCAAAAAGTGATCATGACCATAAATTCACGTTTACAAAGGTGCCGGAATTGAGCTCATTAATGCAACCACTCTCTCTCCTCCATCTCTGTCTCTCTCTGTAACACAAAAATGGCGATGGCAAAACACCCTTTGAATGATGCCCAAAAAAGTTTAATGGGAGGAGATGGCGAAGTGTCAACTTGTTGGCGCAACTCCTATTTCGGCTGATGCGAAGGTAAAATGAGTGTTTATATACCTCCCCAAAGTTATCTTATCTGTGGAGGACATAGCCGTCAGAACGCTGACTTTTATAGAGCTATTATTACCACCTTAGCGGGCGTTCTCTAGTAACGGAGTTTAGCGGGGCGGTAAAACTCAATAATCCATGACGTCATGCAACCGGAAGCGAGAGACAAAATTCATTAACAGCCCGCCGTCCGCTTCAGGTCGTGGTAATAATAGTAATAACACGATTTTGCCGGGCGTCCCGGTTTATTAACGCCCCTTGATGCCTGAATAACAGCCATCTAGCTTTTTAACGGCCCTCGACTTCGTCTCGGGTCGGTAATAAATCCTCAGGCTATTATTCATTCCTCTCGGGCCGTTAATGAACCGCAACATCCTCCAAACTCATGTTATTCTTATATTATTACCACCTTAGCGGGCGTTCTCTAGTATATTAACGGAGTTTAGTGGAGCGGTAGAACTCAGTAATTCACGAAATCAGGCAACCGGAAGCGAATAGCGGACGTTAATGAAAACAAAATTAATTAACAGCTCGCCGTCCGCTTCCAGTCATGCTATCAATAGTAATAACATGATTGTGTCAGGTTTCCCGGTTTATTAACGGCCCTTGAGGTCTGAACAACAGCCCGCTGGCTTATTAACGGGCGTCAACTTCGTCTCAGGCCGGCAATAAACCCTCGGGCTGTTATTAATTCCGCTCGTGCCGTTAATGAACCATAACGCCTTCCAAACTTTTGTTACTGCTTTATTAATGCAACTTCTCTCATACTTGAAGAGCCAGATGAACAAACCTTCATAGGAATTTTGTCCAGAATATTGACATCATTTTGTGTTCAGGTTTCAAGTTTAAGAAAAAGAAACCAAAAACTGAACAACTATATACTAAAAGATGAAGCCTTCTCGGATCCAACTGGTAACCCCATGCTGAATAGATTTAATAATTTATTTGATTTTTGTTACAACTTCCCGATTTAAATCAGAATCGATCGATTATAAGGATTTGTTGACAAGTAGGATAATAAACTACGAGTCTATTAAATAGATTACATTATTAACAATGCAAAATAATGAGAGCGAACACACGTACAAAATTGTGATTGCAAAAAGTCATCTCCTTCTCGGTCAGTTCGTGGTCTCATCGTGACAAACTTACAGCAGAGTGTCGGGATTTGGTAAAAAAAGAATTGCGAAAGCGAGCCCGAAACTCGAAACATCAACGAAAATGGCGTCTCAGATTCATTTCTTTTCTGGTAGTTGAGAAACTGAGAAACTACAATGATGTTGGGAGAAAAGGGAAAAATAAATTCGACCGGATCGCAACCTAGTCGAGACCCGATTGAAATTGCTTTCCTCTTTAGTGATCACTGTAATAATAATAGCAACACTTCGGCCACCAATGGTTTCTAGCGGTTCTCAGATGAGAAGGCCTAGATTAACTCTGTATGAGAAATTCAACCCTCCCTATACGCCCTCCCCCCTCCACCAACACCCAGAGACGAACACTTTGATGATATCCAGTACCGCATTCTTTACAATTTCACCGATGCGTCACCCAATACCCACTTATCGTTCATTGTCCCACCCAACTTCCCCATTGTACTCTTGGTGAAACTTATTCCGTTCTACAGGTATTTTGAACATTCTATTTTCTAGTTCTGTAAAATTGAATCTGAGTGTCGTATATATTCCGGCATTCCACTCAGGCTTGCTCCCTTCATTTGCTAAATATACAACTCCAACTGCGACAATTCTGTTTTTCATCTTGATTTTTGCCCATATTATTTCACTTTCTACATGATTTGTTGTCTTTACTTTTAATAAGTCTGTGATTCTCACAGGGTCAAACTCCTCTTTGATATACATACCTACACCCTTCTCTTTTCGAGCCTTCTGATCGCCCAACTCCAATCCACAAATACTCCTTGATCTGGTCAGCCCTTCCACCCTGTCTATCCATGTCTCACTGGGGCCTATGAAATCAAGGTTATAGTTTTCCACCAAAGTCGTAATTTCGCTCACTTTTCTACGGCGACCCTGAATATTAGTGCACCCTATTTTTGAAAAAGCACGAGGGATTGAGGTGGCATTTAGACTTTTTATATTCCAGTGGAAAACGTTGTTGAAAATAACCACAGAGCAGGCCTTTTCAATTGAAAATTATTTTCTAAGATTTTTGAGTAGCCAAATATCCACTAATTTTAAAAAAAAGACACATGCAATTGTACATCCAAATGTGTACTGATCGAATGGTAATGATTTGGTCTATGGGATTAATATTCTATTAACAAGATTATTAAATCCAGAGATATACAGTCACGTGGGCTTCACTGTGTAAGAATGCAAACTGGAGCGAATACTATAAAAACGTTTACAATTGTATTTTCTGGAATTATATTTTCTAGTTATGACTTTAAATGTGTTAAAATGAACCATTAATATTTTCAAAGATTTAGCAATTTGCCAACTGGCAAATTGTCATATCTTTTAAAAATGCTAACGATTAATTTTAGTCAGTTATATTAATAGGTTGACGATACAATTCTATAAAATACAATTGTAAAAGTTTTATAGTATTGTCCCCTGGTTGCGCCGAAATATTTTAAATCTTCATTTCAAACTCTGTAATTCGAAGCCGATGATCACATGACACCGATATGACACATTGTCACAATAAACAATATCGTTAATAGGTTTTACTATGATTGAATTGAGCTGAGATTTTTTATTACTGTTAACTTAAAATCGTTTGTGACACTACCCGTTATATTCCATCAATGCGCTTTCATTTTATGGTGCATAAATTTCAGTAGATTACTTTGTTTGAATAAACGATTTTCTATTTGATTCCATCACCAAAGTCCGATGGTAAATGAGCCGATCTGTTATCACGTAATTGCACCTGTGGCATATTACTCAACGATTTGTTTGAAAGTCATCTATTTTTTCCCAACAATTTGAATAAGCCAAGCGTGTGAACTTCCACAAGTTTTCATTTCCGTTCATCTTTCTGAAAGTACATATACATATATATATCCAAGCGTAAATTGCCACATCTCGATGTCGATATTGATTGATTGAGGAAACTTCGCTTTTAAAACGTTTCACGGAGATGTTATGTTTTGCATTTCTCCTTTTGTATTATTTTTAATGCCATTTGGATCAAATGGATGTTCTTTTTTGAAGACTATGTCTCTTCTAATGGTAATACATAAAACCTTCCGACGCTACCATAAAAAACTCTTGCACATCGTTTCAAGCTGTTTAGCTGACAAGAGAGGGTTGAAATGATAACTTTCTTCTTTCACTTTGGCTTTTCAGAATTTTCCCAGGGGAGGTAACCAACAAAAAATACCTGGTAGAACTTTTGACTGGGTGTGCAACAAGTTTTCAAACCATCCGTCATATTCTTATACGGTTCTGACATAGTTATGGTGTGGAACCAGTCTAGCCCTTAAATAGTCCATAATTCGCTTTTCAGACCAACTGAAATATTCAATCGGATCAAATCTAAACATACCATAAACATTTTCTATGAATCAACGCAAACCATGTTTCTCAATCGAGACTTGATTTGGTGGAATATTTGAAGACAATACAATTAGGAGATAAACGTCTCTTGTTAAGTTAGACATTCGGTAATTTGACTATGGAAAACTATTTGTTAACGAGCCCCGAAGAAGGGGCGAGTTAACAAATGGTTTTCCATAGTCAAATTCCCGAATGTCTAACTCAACAAGAGACGTTTATCTCCATTATAATTCCTGAAATCGTTAGAAGTGAAAACATTCGCCAAACCCGTTTTATTTGAAAAAAAAAACAATAAAAGAATGTCATTTTCGATCTCGAGCTATTTACCCTGA
This sequence comes from Pictodentalium vernedei, assembly GCA_031216915.1. NCBI lineage: Eukaryota > Metazoa > Mollusca > Scaphopoda > Dentaliida > Dentaliidae > Pictodentalium > Pictodentalium vernedei. Next base: position 166,524,860 of record CM062293.1, read on the forward strand.
TCGAATTTAAAGAAAACAGCTCCGGGTGTGTTCGTTTTGTGATAGGAGTGGTTGAGCGCCGTTGCTCGCGCGTAGTATGGATACAGACATGTTCTAATTGACCCGCTTCCGGCAATTAGAGAACGGTAAGAGTGAATTTACCTGAGATTAGAGCACGGAGCCGACAGGCTCTCAGCCAATCAAATTACGGGTTTAGAAAGAACAACGTGGTCAAATTTAACCGGTGATTTACATTTGCTGTTCGACATTGTTTATTATAAATAAATACTCACCACGGCTGTAGTTTTACATAACTGGAGTACTAAAGAATATCCGTATATTTTGTGAGCAATGGGACATCATATTACTTCAACGACAGACTGCATGCAAACTCCACCAAAAGTAGGTAAAGAAACACCCCCATAACAGGGTCGAGTTCCTTACATAATTTGACTGATGGATGTTCAGGTGGCATTACCATTGCCCAGTTGTCCATAATACGAAATTTACAATTCTATTTATCACATAATCTGGCCCCTTTTCCACCATTATACTCACACTTTAAGTGCGGTAAAGCACAAACATGCAGTAACATTCCAGACGTAGACTGAGATGTACGCATTTGTAATACTGCGCGAAATAATACTTGTTGACAGTCTGGGAGACAATGGTTGAAATAAAAACACATCCAGTGACATCATTTGATGAGTTTGACCAGTTATTTCAATAACATTCTAGTATTAAAAGCATCAAACTATCTACGCTATTGGAGACTATTTTGTGAAGTTCTGCCAAACAGTGCATTGTTTTAAAATATGTAAGAGGCCTTATAAGAAGCGATGTTTGTTTTTCAAGTCATTTGGACATCATATATTTTATCGGACTTTGGATCACGTGATAAATAGTCTTCAAATCGTCCCCAGTCTATATTGAAATTTACGAAACTCGTCCAGTAAATTGGGTTTGGGCAAAGCCAAAGGCTCGGCCCAGACCTAATTTACTGAATCCGTTTCTTCACTTTCACTGTAAACTGCCGACTAACTGGAGATCGTCTATTTCCAATATCTGATATAATAATATTAACACTTCAGCTAACTGCTGATATGAAACGGTTCTCAGTGAGAAAGCCTTGATTATCCCTGTGCTTCCAGATGTCGCGTCACCTCACGCTTCTTGTCGACTCCCAACAAACGGAAACGAACTGTTCGATAACATCCTGAACTTTATTCGTCCCATTTTACCCGATATGCATATTGACCTTCTCCTTTGTGTTACCCAATAACCACACATCCTTCAGACTCACCTCGCATTTCCCCATTATACTCCTAATAAATCTTATTCTGTCAGACTGATATTTTAGACACTCTAAGAGAAAGTGTTGCAGGGTCTCCATTATTCCTAAATTACACATTTGGCACCCATTTTCAATGTCTTTCCCAATAGTGCTGTTTTTTCATTGGGTTGCATAATTTTAAGGCATCAGAAACAACAATGCTATCATTGAAGGAGACCTCAACTCACTGAGTATGCTGACAGTGCACAAAGCCTCCAGTCAGACCGCAGCAAAATTCTCATTAATACCGGACGTGTACAAGTCGATTTCCGATCTCAGTCGCTATAAACATCTCGACGAAATTATATAGTATTCTGCCAAGTTTCAAGAAACAAAGTTAAATTGATAATGAATTTAATGAGATCTTCACAATATTGTTCACTGATTTCACAAGAAGTTTCAGTCATCAAAGAAGTATAACGAAGAGTTGATTGCACGGGATGGAGAAAAGGATTAGGAAAGGGAATGTAAACAATTTTCATTACTCCAGATTACTTGAATAGCTTACTGCACAAGACTTAATTTTATATTCATAAACAATTATGAAGACCCTCATTCTAAGAAAATTCTAAAATGAGATGAACTCTACGTCAAAAGTTAAATAAAAGTGTATAGTTTTAGCCCTTTGAAGTCGATAGACCGATTTGCCGATCCAGAAAGATGATATGTCGTAATTTCATTAAGGCAGTCCTCGAAATGAGATGGGTGCGAGTGCAACTGCTTCCGTCAGCACCCGTGTTTTCTGTTTTCCGGCTAAAAAATGCACTCGTTGAAAAATGTTGTGGCGCACTAATATACTATGAGGACATATAAATGTGTGTTGTTTTTGAGAAAGCAGCACTCTGTGGCCAGTGGCAAGTTACTGTCATAATTCAGCAATTCCTTATACATTTATACACTTGAACACGAGCGGTCGCTTTTCTGGACAGGAACAGGATACGTCATAGCGTCATTAAATAGGATGGCCGTTCAGAAAATGTGTGGGGTAGACCAATCAATATTTTCAATCGGGGCTGCACGTTGAAAATATTGATTGGTCTACCCCAAATAAGGAATATGGATCTTCTAATTGCTGCTATTGAACTGGCATGGAAGATACCATTAGACTTTGAAGGGTTAAGGTTTCTGGTGTTTGGTGACAGTATTCCCTCGAAAATTCATATACTAATATTTTACGTGTGCAATTTACTCCCGTCTCTGATTTCACGGGAGCTTGAAACTGCACACGTCAATTTTGTTCGTTTCCAGCACTGTTAAGGTGTTGTGTAAGTAATGGAAAGTTACCTTGAAAACAGGTGATAGGTTATTTTCGAAGTCATCAAAAATCTGAACAAGACAATAGTTTGCCACTTTTGTAGCTGTCCAGCCATATTTATGAACAATGCTTCGAAGTTTTGAACACCACGAAATGAAATATTATAACATTTTAAAAATATTTCACGGACTCGAAAATAACATGCCACCTATTTTCAAGCTAATGTTCCCATTACTGATATTGCGCCTTAAGTATAATGGCTGCTAAGAGAAGGTGCAGGGAAAACCAATTAATATTTTCAACGTGCAGCCCCAAGGTTGCACATTGAAAATATTAATTGACCTATCCCCAAATAATGAATACCGACTTCCCCACTGCTACCTTGAACTGATATGGAAAATACCACCAGGGTTCAACTGGTTAAGATCATTGCCTGGTAATGCTTAAATCGTTATCTGATGCAGAGATATTCGTTGACATTTCCGAGAGTCCAGCGATTTAAGATTTGGCTGCTGTAAAAAAAGATAATAAGCCGGAGTGAATGCAGTTTCCATATTGCACGGTAGAACGAGGAGAGAAAACAACACAGCTTATTCCGGCGGGAGAAAAAGGGAATACCGATTGGGCGGTTCAGATATTTACATCTAGAAATGTTTTAATGTCCTTTCACATAAATACTGGGAGTAAATTGCAAACCAATGGAGAACAGAATAAGACTAAATTGGCAGCACAAGTATTATGTATAAACAAAGAACAAGCAATTCTTTGCAAAACGTTTTGAGCGTATATGCGATAGAAGAAGCCGGCCATGACACACCGGTTTTGTTCAGCAAGTCGTTGCTCGGTGGTTCTCTCCGGGTACTCCGGCTTCCTCCACCCGTAAAACTGTCACGGTCATGATTCGCCATTGTATTTAAGAATGTGACCTTAAACACCAATAAAATAAATAAAATTTGTTCAGCAATAAGGTGTTTGATGGCTTTCGTTCTACTAGTAATATCCTTGCATCTTTCTCTATGAGGTCAATTTCTAGATTCTTTGTTCAAATACAAGTTCAAATATGACTTCTGAGGATGAAAAAATCGCACAAAAAATTGTCTTCCGGAACACATGTCTTACCTATGGTAATTGCACTAAAATACAAACATCCCCAGTCAAACACAACCGCAAATCTTCACCCGAAACGACAAGCGGATCTTTTTTCTACATTCACTGCATGCGCATGTATAGCGTACGCCTGAAAATACTAACAACGTCGAAAGATATTTGTTTTGGTGAGAACAAAGATAACAATAGTTTAATATGACTATGCAACCCCACTAGCGTGATAATGTACGTTCTGTAAATTGCTGGTCATGTCTCCTGCGAAAGGCGTTTCGAAGTTGAGCAACTACGTACGCCAAAGCACTATCTATAACTTTGATGCGTGTGACATGTATTTTACATTTTACTGTATGATGAAGTACAAGCAACGACACCACCCCCACCCCCCACCCCCACACACAAACACAAAGGACCATTAGCGAAGGCCGTGTAATGATAGAAGTGAGTCAATTTGTAAATTAAGCTGACAGATACGGCCGTTTCGTTTGGGGAAAAGGTTAAAACTTAGTTGTTCGAATGCCAAAAACTCCCCAAAACCCAAACGATTGGTGTTTTAAAACCTCAATTTTTCTCTTCGGTATTTTAGCTAATAACACATAGAAACGGGCACTTTAATAAACTTCGTGTTTGACAACAATTCAACATTTGTGAAATATTCTCGAAATGAGATCAATGGCCTCAGGTAATGGTGGACGGTCAAGTGGATAACAATATTGCTTAGGTTATTGTTCAGATTCTGGTGATGGAGAAAGTCTCAACAACACTGAAAGATAAGTTTCTATTTAACCCTTTCAACACTGGTGGTATTTTCCATGCCAGTTAAATGGCAGAAATTGGAAGAGTCCATATCCATTATTTGGGGGTAGAGCAATGAATATTTTCAACGTACAGCCTAAAGGCTGCACGTTGAAAATATTAATTGTTCTACCACACACGTTCACTGAGTAGCCATCCAACTTAATGGAATTATGACGCATCGTGTTGGTGGACCGGAAAAGCGGCCTCTCGTGTTGAAAGAGTTAAAGCATACTAAGCATTGATCTGATTAAAACATTAGAAGAAAAGCATTTTGTCAAGATATATGTACCCGAGTTATTTATCCAACACCATAAGAATTCTCGTGTGAAATATAATCAGTGATTTAAACATCGATTCCCGATCGATGGATTAGTTAAAAAGAATGGCGCTAAAACGAAAATCATCGTCCTCGTAAACATAAATGTGGGGTAGTTAACAGCACTTAACGTCTTCAACCGAAAAACAATGCCGAACACGCATACGGGTTTTGTCTTGACTTGTGAACTGGAATTTTGAAACATCGGTGATATGTTAAATCAGCACAAATTAACGTTATTTCTTCGAATTAGAAACCTCAGAGAGAAGTAGCGTCTTGATTTTACATAATATTATAGAAGAGTTTGAACGAAGTCGGAGTCTTTCGTACAAAGGTTCGTAGAAATCAATAATTGATAACTCGACGTTCTGATGAAGTATTGTTCACACCAAGGACTCCCCGGTGCTAAATTTCTGAATCAAATAAAGAAGTTTCGCTTGCACGGATCTGTTTTCTAACTCAACAGACTTCGCATCTATTTTATTCATGTTTCTATTACTAAGTTACCAAGTGACGAGATACACGCATCGAACACACCCCCAAAACGTAGGGACTTGCGAACCTCTGATTTCGGCTCGAATCGGATCTCTGCTAAGGTTTCGAATCGAATCGAATCTCGAATCCTGATGTCAACCAGCAGAGTGAACTGGGATAGGTAGAATACACCAGCATACGCGTGACGGTATAACTTAGAAGAGCCCCAAAACTGTTGGAATCGTGGTGGAAACTGTGTGAAATTACAATGTAATCGGTTGCTTTTGGCGATCGACAGTTCTGTTTGAGCCTCGTTGATCTGTGCAGGCTAGAAATAGCAATTACGTGAACGTGATATTCTATCATGAAAGCGACGGGTATTTCGCACATTAACTCCTTCAATGCTGCTGGCATATTTATTTATTTATTGGTGTTTAAGGTCGGTCACATACTTATGCACAATGGCTAATCATCCGGAGTACCAAGAGAGAACCACCGAGCATCGACGAGAAACTGTCAGCTCCTCAACATTCTAATTCTGTTCAAGCTCCGCTCAATCAGGGTTACAGTGGTTGAATACATGTGGACCATCGACGTGCAGTACGCCTTATAGTAGACGGCGTTATCGTGCCCCTATGTAGGCAACCGGTATAAAGCACACAGACGATCAAACACAACGCACATCTGCAGTCTCACATGCGTCCTCTTACCACATACTCCAACTCTCATACAAATTCGACTACGGTTTTTGGTATGCTTATTCATTTATTGAGGTTAACGACGCCATCGGCAGCCAAGGTCACCTCGTGTCGAACAGTTTTACGGGCGACGGAAGCCGGGGTACCCGGAGAGCCGTAGCAAACCACCGAACAGCGACGAGCAACTGTTAGACTCCCCAACGTACTAACTCTGCGAAAGAAGGTCTAGAATTGGGTGGTGGCAAGTGCACTATCGACGTGTAGCACGACTAAGTTTCCATCGCCAGGTGGGCAGTTCGGATTAAATGACTTGTTCAATGGCACAACTCAGTTACCGTTAGTATGTCAACCTCTCGGTTTAAAGTCCAATGCTAAAACCACCGAGTCAGCGCTCTCCCAGTGGATTAATTACTATCTAGTTTAATAGTAGACTAGTAGGTTGACTAATAACTAGTCTGATAGTAGATTAATATATTAATTAATATATGGTTTGATAGTAGGCAAATAGATTAAATAATAACTGGTTTGATGTAATTATTAATTAATTTAACTAGTTTGATAGATAGATTAATTAATATATTGTTTTATAGTAGACTAATAGATTAATTAATATTTTGTTTGATAGGATAGTAGACTAACAGAAAAATAAATGTCTAGTTTGATAGCAGACTATTGAGACTAAGTAATATCCTGAACCCGCTGTCATACCGCTGCAGGTTAACCCTTTACTCAACGAATCGGCCGCATCCGTCCCCGTAATATGCAAATTCAGTAGTTGAAAAAATATTATTTTTCAAAAAAATTCAACAAAACCATATCATGTGACCCCTCGTTGGAACGAACTCGTTCCAACGAGGGGTCACATGATATGGTTTTGTTGAAATGTTTGTTTTGAAAAATTTGAAAAAAATGATATTTAAAATAATAAATTTTGATATCGTCTGCTTTGGGTAAAGGGTTAAGAGTATTAACTAGTCTACTTCAGCAACTGATTTTTTAAATAACGTCAACTTTCGAATGGGCGATACAATTTTCCAAAAGTAAGAATTAAAAAAGTTCAACGCGTTCTTGATGTACAGAAAAGTTAGTTACACTTCCCAGTGGCACTCCACTATTAGTATTTTAAATGATAACATTTTATTTTGGTAACGACATCTCTCAAACGACCCAATGCAGAACTTGTCCAAACATGCACACTAAGGCCGGAAGTTAAGCTTTGACTTGGTACGTTCTCAACACTTTTGAACCCGAAAGATCACTTTTTCAGGTCATGATTGTGATACGGACTGAATTCACAAAGAAGAAAGTTGTTCAGTAAATTTGTGTGACAGACCAATCAATATAGATGGGTGTTCCCCCAGGTAACGAATATTAACTCTACCAGTTTTTGGTTCTGACCGTGCATGGAATATACCACCAGGGTCCAAAGTGTTAAGGATATGCCACATTTACAATAGCGACTTTGCTGTCCATGATTGATATGTACTAGTGTGTTCCAGGCTCACTGTCCGTTGAATTTGAAGCTTAAATGAGAGAGGACGGTCCTTGAAAATGTTTTTGTGTTATATGTTTTCATTTTCAAGAATATAAAAAAAGGTTTAACTTTACTGTTTCTGGCAAAGTGTCCCTTTTAGATCGAACGAGCTATCTTTGCCATACAGATGTTCGATAAACAAGTGGTCTGAATTGTTTTTAAGCTCTGCAGACCATTGACGCGTATGCTCAACCTCAATATTCTAACATCATTGATGTGCACATTTTTATCATACGCCTATGGACCAGATCTTACTCGTGATTCTCGATAAATTTAATCAGGTTATATTTGAGCAACATACTTTTGTAAACATTTTTCGCGTTTCTTGGTTTTTGTTAACAAAGGGTTTCATGAAATGTCTCGCCCAAAGAGGTGAACTTTGAAGTTTCGTGAGGCAGAATATGGAAAGAATTGTTCTCGTATTGATTAAGAGAGGTATGGGGTGCTTTTGTGATACGTAAAGAAACATGTAACTTTGCTATGAACATAGAAATTATATATATGGTCAGTTTAGCGATTTTGTGTCAGCAGAGAGTAAGTGGCTTCTTTTCCACGGCCATCAACTGGTCAGGAGCGCCGCGGGGATGACCCTTTGAGGAGTGGGTGTAAACCTGATTTATTAGGATGTAATAACTCACGTTCCGAAAGATTATAAGTTACAGGGCGTTTAGTTGCCAGATATGGTGTCATGTGAGGTGAAGTGGGATCAATATTAGACGAGGCCGTAGGCCGATCCTAATATTGATCGCACTGAGCCTCACATGACGCCATACCTGGCAAGTAAACGTCCTGTAACGTATTTATCATGCCACAAAATGAATTAAATAATAAATTAAAAGATTCGAATCGCTTCATTTTGAATATTTATCAGGAAACTGTCTTTTATTTGCACGAAAATAGGTGAAAACTTGAGGTGGGAAAATTTATTCGGAAACAAAATGACACACAGCAGAGAGGGTATATGGGCTAATACACGGTCACTGGCAGTGTATTTACTCAATCCGATAGGCGGTTCCCCATTGAATAACCTATTATCGTATAGTCCACCGATGTAGAGCACGTTTTTGGTCAAACTAAACAGGTGGCAGGATGAAACATATTCTACCTGCATCATCAAGGCATGCCTTCGTCGAGAGATATTTTGGTGATCTAGTTGGGATTTAAGTCAGTCTGGATTATAGTTAAAAACTTCTGAGTTCTTGAAAAAGTGTTTGTGGAAAATACATGCAACAGCCGTGACGCAATGGCTTCCCAACAGCACGTACCGTATTCCGAATTGGTGATGCTGGGGCCACAATATGCCGGACTGGGCGCTGTAGACCCCCATTTGCATGACTGAATGTGTGTTTGGTATGAGTACAAGTACCAAGTCTAATCTCGTGAGAAAGTACTTACTTACTAGCAAGAGCGAATCGACATCTGAGATTCCAATCCAAATGAAAATGTCTCGACCAGAAACCGTATTGGTGTCACTTCCCTATACAATACCCTTAGTTACGCCATGTAACTGGGAATGAACGGACAGGATCTCATGACGGTAACTGCCAACAATGATGTAGACGAATGGGCTGATAAAGCCACTCACTCTCATAGGATGTAATTATGACAATAAATAATCAACAGAACAACGGACACAAACATGTCATCACAAATGCTTTAACTGGCAACACATTCGACCTTCAGCAGCAACTGTTGTCGCTTGAGGTCTGTAATCTGACATTAGACCATATAAGATGCCATAAAGTTTGCTTACTCTCATAAATACTGCCGAATATATATTTGCTAGAGACACCATGACACGTACTAAGACCACTGATTTCTATATAAAAAGGAATGATGGATCGCCATCGAAAACGTCGCAACCCAGCCTGGTTCCTCTCAAAGTGGAATCAAGTGAACCAACGCATGCAACTTTTTCCGTCGGTGACATTTGATGACAAAAGAGCTGTTACGCTGTGACTATAGTCATAGCGTAACAACTGTCACACCATTAAACACCAAACACAAGTCTAGAGCCTTCCAGTATCAGCGCTTGATTTTTTTCAGTAATAACCAAAATATGAAAATTCGACTTGTATTGTCGTAAATTAATGTGTACATCATAAACGTATTCATTTATTTTCGCTGACATCAAACGATGTACATTAAAAAGCAATAGGCGCCTAGAAGGCGTCTGAAAATGGGACACTATAAAAAAAGCTCAACAACGGTTTGGTTCAGAATTTACAGTAACAAATGTCCCCACTACTCCCCGAGATAGCCAGAACTGGGATACTTCTCTGTTTGGGGATCATTGAGTATTCTAGTAATCCAGTTGTACAGAGGTCATTAATTATAGCTATTCTAGCTTGACGTTCCAGCTTGGCATGTGTGTTATCTTCGTCTTGAAATAATGTAAAGCGTGGTCTCAAAGGAGACAATTCGTTGTGACATAGTCTGGAACTAAATTGTCTGTATTTGCGTACCGGAAGGCTATAAACTATGTAAACCTGATCATCGCCTTTTTGCAACACAGACAGTTTACTACCATTGTAACACAAACAGGCAGATGCTCATGTTTCAAAGTGGAATCGGACGCCTTTCGTTTTTTTTTTTTTTTTGTTTTTTTTTGCTTTTAGTTAAACCTTTTATTTTCTACGTACGAGTAAAGAGAAAATTCACCATTTTAATTGTCATCTTCTTTATGCAGTGTCGCATTCATCTATAAAACACAAATGACGCTGTCACGCTTCAGCATTATAGATGGGAATACTGATATTTGGTTTATTGATACGACTGATGGTGCTATTGTTCGCCATGAAGATACGGATAAATGGCTGAAGCACAAAACTGCCGAAAGACAGCTCAGCTAGGGAAAAGGTTTCTCTTGGCAATACTCCCCTTTTGTATTACATTACCCCTCACGTGACTTTCCGTTCACCTGATTGGCTAACGACCAACAATTTATTCCGTGTAGGGTCCTTTGCGATCACTAGCCGAACACTGTGCCCTCTGGGCTGGAGGACTGCGTCACAGATTTTCCCTGAGTCGACACCATTACGTTACTATTTTAGCACTAAAGGCTCTGAATGTTTGGCGTCTGAACTCACAAAACAAGTGGTGAAGGATAATTGAGGCTTGCGTCTAAAAAGAACATTATTTTAGTCAATCTTTCTAATATATCGAGTAAATCGGTGGGCACTGTCGATAAAAAAGACTTTATGAAACTGCGAAGCGGCTTGAAAACTCTCTGGCATGTATGGCTCCCCAGTTGGTTATCTGTAAGACAGATTTGCTTTTTGACTGTTCGCTTTACGTAACAAATCGGCCGGAATTTTTCTTGAAGGGTGTTCAATATAATATAAGGATTCGTCCGTGTCATGTCATTGGCTTCGCCCATATAGCGGCCAATGAGATGCCCACCTCACTGAGCACTATATGGACGGAGTCAACTTCAAGCCATGTACTATTCCTTAACCCTTTACCTAAGGTAACGGCCAAAACCGGTCAGCGCTATTCTCAACAATCGCCAATTAATTTTCAATATTTTTTCATTTTTTTTGTCTCTAAAACATAGGTTATGACCCCGTCATTGGAACGAGCTCGTTGAGCTCGTTCCAATGACGGGTCATAAACTCTGTTTTTGAGACAAAAAATGAAAATAATAGTTATTCAAGAATTTTTTGCAAGTGTCGTCTGCTTTTCATGTTACGTAAAGGGTTAAATATGATAACCTATTTCATAATAAACCCCCCTGAAGTATGAGATATACTGTGCTATTGTAAGACGTCGTCCAAGAGCAAGAAGAGCAAGTTTAGTTCCCCTTGCATCCCTTCTATGTTTGGCCAAGAAACTTGGATGGTGGTGTTGGATTGCCGCGGTGTTAATATATTTAATAATTACTATTTGACTTACGTGTTGCACCGGGAAGCAGGTGGTTTAGTCCATGCGGTATGACTAGTCAATGCAAATAACACTAGCTACCAGAATCGTTTGCAAGAAAGCATGTGAACGATAAAGACGAATTGTATAATTATGCTACGAGGATTTGAATTGAGTCTAATTGCCATCTCCACAGATGTTTTCGATGTACTATTTATTCTAAGCCTTTTACGTGACGTGACAGCCATAATAAACCAAGGTTATTTTCAAATATCGCCAGTCAAATTTTATTTTTTTCCAGTTTGTGCCTCCAAAATATAGCTTATGCTCTCTCACTGGAACAAGCTCATCATGTTCATTCCAATGACGGGGTAATACTGCGCTATGTTTCATTCGATACCGTTCCTGCCCACCGAGTGGTTATAAACTACGTTGTGTAGGCAAAGATGAATATTTCCAGCTCTTCAAGAAAAATGTTTTTGCAACTGTAGTCCGTTAGTCGTATTCGATATAAAGGATCAAGGGTGGCGCCAAAGGGGAGGGGGTCTTTTATTTATTACAAGCCAGTTCTTTGTAATCCCCATCTACGGCAACACTAAATCATGCGGAAAATGAAAATCTGTTCCGCACATATGTGGGAAACGGAAAACGTTAACGGTCTGTTTTTAAATAGAAGCGAAATTTCACTGGAGTTTTCTTCAAATCGAGCATCGCAATTACAATTTGAATCGCTAGCGATAGATGAAAATCGTCTCCCGAGTTCCAATGTGTTCTATGTGCCAATAGGCACATAGAACACATTGGAACTCAGGGGACGAAATAGTCAAGCGGATTCCCCTCGCAGATTTGATTGGCGATAAAATGTGTTGTTTTTGTTGATAGTTGTCAAATGAATTGCTGTGTGTCCTTCTTATAATTGTTTTTATAGACGTAAAGGCGTGTAAAAAACACAGAACGACACGCCTGTGAATGGGTTAATCGATATGGCACTTGTGCCATCGCGGAAGTATAAAACTCGAGGCCCGCGGCCTCTCGTTTTATCCTTCCACGCTGGCACTCGTGCGACATCGATTAACCCATTTACACGCGTGTGCCGTTCTGTGTATGTCCATGTCATGCTCTAAAGAGAACTTCCAATCAGGGGCTAATACTACAAAACTTTTACAATTGTATTTTCTAGAATTGTATTTTCTAGTTATGACTTCAAATGGGTTGAAATGAACCATTAGCATTTTCAAAGATTTGGCAATTTTCCAACTGGCAAATTGCCATATCTTTTAAAAATTGAAATGATTCATTTTAGTCAGTTTATAGTATTGCCCCCTGGTTGAGCCGAAATATTTTAAAGCTTCATTTCAGATTCAATAATTCGAAGCCGTTGATCCCATGACACCGATATGACATCTTGTCACAATAAACAATAGCGTTAATGGGGTTTACTGTGATTGAATGATTGAATTGAGCTGAGATTTTTTATTACTCTTAACTTGAAACCGTTTGTGACACAACTCGTAAAATTCCATCACTGCGCTTCCATTTGGCAAATTGCTATATCATTTAAAATGCTAATGATTCATTTTAGTCAGGTATATTAATAGGTAGAAAATACAATTCTAGAAACTACAGTTGTAAAAGTTTTATAGTATTGTCTCTTCAGGCGTGGTTACGTTTCTTATTTTACCAGTAAAGCAGGACTAGTTTAGTTTAAACAATATTTATTGCCAAATTCACGTGTACATCAAATTAGAAAATCAAACATTCTGTGGATTCGGCAGTCAGCTGGCAGCTTTTACAATGTCGTTTCCACAGCTGAAACAGAAGTAAGAAAGAACAGGTCCGTATGGTTGCAACTACAGAACATTTTATTTCACTGTGGTGTTTTCCAGTTAAATACGTCTAGCAAACTGTGGAAATAAAACTGAATTTGAAAAGTTATCCAAGGGTCTTGGATAACTGGAGATGATTGGGAGCGAAATGACTATGGTCGCGTTCATGCTCGTCGGACGTAGTTTTTGGTCTGCTTTCAATATAGGAAGGCTCGGGGTAATAGATTGAATAGAAGGTGAAAATAATGTGAGGACTTTGTAGTCTAAAGTTGTATCATGTTGAGTACATGCACAACGGGACGTTCGTTAAGAGGGATGGGTGCTGCTTTAATTTTAAAACAGTTAATTCGTATAGGTTTCATAGGGAGGAGAATAAAGCAATGCCAATTAAAAAACGTACTGATTTCAAAATATAGAATTGGACCGTCTCAAAGATATTTTTATTAAAGGTAGAGGTGAAGTAGGAGGACCCATGAAGCAGAATGTTACAGTCAATATAAAAAGGAGAAACTTTCATGGGTTTCATTCCCCTTTGTGTATAGTAATTTGGAAACTTTGTGAGAAGTGGTTTGTTGTCTTACGCTCGTTTCACTGTAGATGCAACGGCAGACATTGGGTGGGTTTTTATGAGACAATGGGGTTAACTCGAGTTCTAATTAGAACGCTGTGTATAATTCTAGATTTCAGATGAGGCCGTTTGAAATGAATGGAGGAGTTAGTAGATGATACATTTTGGAAAATTTGACAAGTTTGTGTTTTTCTCTCCTTAATTTCAGGGTTACGCAGCCTGTTTTTACATACAAAGATGCCTTATTCGTACTCAGGGTTGCACAGGTAACAATGCGGATCGTGCCGGTTTCATTGCAGGTATACCAAGCTGTTCGAGCAGAGGACGCACAAACGCATTTTTTTTCTATCTATTTTGCGAGCTGACAAAGAATGTGTTCTTATGGATTTAATCAATTTGTGCCCATGCTTTACATTTCATGTGGTCAAACATGAGTTTTGAAGTTATTTTGTTCTGCGTTAAAAATAATAAGCCTTCAAGAATAGAACCTTGGGGAACACAGGTTTTGACCACCAGAAAGAGGACATGAAGTTAATGTTGACTCGTTGTATTCTGTAGGTCAGATATGACTTGAAAAATAATAAAAGGTTTCCTGTTCTTCGAGCTCTGTCGATTTTATACGAGAGGCCTTTGGGGCAAACCTTGTCGAATGCTTTACTAACGTTGCAGAATACTATCCTTATTTCCTTTTCTTCGTCTAAAGCACTGCTAAATGTATCATAAATGTCCGTTAACTGGAGAAAAGAAGAGTCACGCGGCCTGAAGTCGGACTAAAAAGACCTATTATAGTGTTTCCGTGTAGGAAATGTCATATCTTTTTAAAGATACATTTTTTCGAAGGTTTTGTCAAGACAAACGAGGGGCGAAATAGAACAGTAATTTAATACTCTATTTGGAGGATTTTTCTCCAGAACAGGTAATTACATTTGCCCTTTCCACTGCGCGGGGAAATGAGACTGATCCAACAGCCTATTAAACAGGGATGACAGAGGCTCACATAATAATGCTAAACATTCTTTTAGTACTTGTGAACTTGTCTTGTCCGGTCCAGAATTTGTTTACAACAGTACGCAAGCACGAATCCACTTCCCGGGGTTCACACGGGAAGTTTTGCTGCCCAGTTCTCGAGTGGTTAAATGACCTAACAGAAATTGCAAACGACGCTTATCACAGAAATCTTGAATAAAAAATATTTTCATTTTTCCTTAAAAAGTAGTTTATGTTCTCTCATTAAAATGACCTCATTGAGACCCTTTCAATGCGGAGTAACAAGCTGTATTTTTAAATAAAAGTTGAAAAGAAATGAATAGCAGTTTCTGCGAAAAGTTGAAACAGTTACGTTAGAATAACGGACGGAACGGTTAAGCTCTGAATTTGAGTTGGCTGAGCAACTCCAACCCTATGTCAGTTTTCAACGCACAAAACTGGAAACATTTATATTTAATTTACACCCCGGCTATCCGATACCACAATCACTCAATCATTTCTATCATTTCTCCATTAAAGACTCGTAAAGTAATTAATCATGTATCCTTAAATATTTGAAATTAATGTGAATGTCCAAAATAGAAACTAATTCGACTTTTCGATTAGAGAATGTCTGCTCTCTGACAAATAGCGTTTTGTGTGCATGAACGAGAAGCGGTATTTCAGTGATTAATTATTAGCAGACTTACTTCTGTGATAAACTGTTCTTCCCATCGAAGGCGGCCACTCCTTGTACGCAAAAACAAAACAAACAATTGTTGGGCATATTCCAAGGCTTACACACTAAATGTAAAACCAGGAATTCCATGAATTTCAAATGTTCTCTCTTCCTTAACCCATTACCCAAAACCGGCAGCGCTATTCACAAAAACAGCCAATTAATTTTCATTATGTTTTTATTTGTGTCTCAAAAAAAATAGGTTATGACCCCTCTTTGGAACGAGCTCGTCGAGCTCGTTCCTAAGAGGGGTCATAACCTATGTTTTTGAGACAAAAAAAATGAAAACAAATTAGTTATTCACGCATTTTGTTGGCAAGTGTCGTCTGCTTTTCATGTTAGCAAAAGGGTTAAGCTCTAAAAGGTACGTTATTTTTCGTAACCTCCGGCAAAATATTTGTTGGATGATCAAACGATATCACTGTGTAGTCAGAAGTGATTGGGCTTAGCCACCATATGGCATAGGACCTTTTGTTCGAAACAAGTTTTTCTCTCGGTTTTTCCCATGTGCTTTCTTGTAGTTTCGAAAGAGACCGCCAATTACAGATTTTGAAGTTACATTCACAACTGCCAAGTTCATTTTATTATTATTTGAAGCAGTCGACAATGCATGTCACCACAAACGACATCAACAGGGCACAATGAATATACAGAACTACACTGTGCACAGAAAGTTTGTATGTGCTATGATAATATCACATTTTTCACCTTTCGCCTAATAGGAATAGTTAACGACACTTGCGAAAACACATTCTTGAACAACTAAAAAATTTCATTTGTTGCCCACAAAACATAGCCCATGCAAACACGTAGGAACCGGGGAACGCAGGTGGCATGTACTCTCCAACTTGTCAAGAAATAGTTTAGGGATATAGGGGATAGAGAGAGATGGTGAGAGGTAGTGATTGAGAGAAATGGAGGGGGTGTGAGAAAGAGGAAGGGCGGGCGAACGAGAGAGGGAGAGAGAGGGCTGGGAGAGAGAGAGAGAGAGAGAGAGAGAGAGAGAGAGAGAGAGAGAAAGAGAGCGGACGAACGAGAGAGAGAGAGAGAGAGAGAGAGAGAGAGAGAGAGAGAGAGAGAGAGAGAGAAATTAGAAGGAAGCAGGTGTACAAACTCTTTACACTTAAGATGTGACCAACGCTTCCCTTTTTTGATTTGTTTTTACTGCATAGAGGATATCTGGTGCTTTTGAGTGGATACCGAAAATTATCTCATGAGTGACCGAGACAACTGCTTATTTTTTTGCGAGCGTATGCGCGAGCGAAAATAATCATTTCTCTCAGTTATGCGTGAGATAATTTTCGGTATCCACTCAAAAACACTAGGTTTTCTTTTTATTACACGCTTTTTTATAAGAATCGGATCATTCCTATCGCTAATTCCACTCGTTTCAACCTGGAATTGGTACGTGAAAGTAAACAGCTGATGCGCATTGACACTCGGAAGTGATTTGATCGATACTCGCAACAGGTAGCGCCTTGTGATCTGATTCAGCTGGCGGGTTTCATGCATTAATTCAAGACGAATACGTGTTGAATCTTCGCTGGAAGTGATTGGTATCCACTCAAAAACACTAGATTTTGTTTTCATTATACATGTTTAGAACAAACTGATCATTTCCAGTGATAATTTGAGTCGTATTTAACTTGAAGTGATGCTTTGAAAGCCGTCATTTTGATTGATATCGCGAAAGTGAAAACTTCTATACCTTCACAGTGGAGGATACCATTTCTATCTTTCCGCAATTTTTCGATAATCTATCGTTTAGCGTATAATAAAATAAATTTAGGAAAAAAGTTAAATATGGAGCCAACAATGTGCATTTTTCTCAATGTGGAGATGCGTTAGTCCCAAACATAGTTTTGTGTATTGTACTCCTATCAAGCTACTAAGGTGCACCCATGTATTTCTGTGTCGTGGCGCTTTTGCATTGCAGTTGATACTTGTTTCCTCACATAGGACGACGTCACCGTGCGGCCCCGCCCCTAGTTCGAAATATTTCAAACGTCACTCTGCTTATGACTCCACATCTGAACGGAACGTGCTCGTTTCGATAAGGGGTCATAAGCTATATTTTTGATGCAAAAATTGTAAAAATAATAAACGGCAATGGTGTTTTTACGCATCTGGCCGGGTAAAGTTCGAAAGAAAGCGGAATTGAAAGAAACAGAAACCCCAAACAACGACGTCGTTATCCACATATTTAGCAGAATCCAAGCAGCGTTATGATTGCAAAGGGACACGGGGAAGGTGGGGGGGGGGGGGGGGAGGGGGGGCAATAGCGTTTCAGGATACACAATGCAGGCCTATTGTGAAATCTGGGCGATTTTATGTATTTAGTAGACTACCGGCACCGAATCGGTTCCGGTTGTCCATTAATGCCGTAAACTCACCCAAACTGCTTCATAGGTCAGTTTTTTTACATGATCGTGTAAGAGGTCCCGGACCCCGCCTACACTTCAGCCTCTCCCCACCCCACTTTCAAAGTCGCTCCACAACGCTGTTTGAATTGCATAACATATTCAATCACACTTTATCCAGGTCTTCAAACCAGAAGGGTGCGAATGAGTGATCATAATATCAAATGATTGGGTACTGATGTACTATCATACTAAAACACCAGCACTTCGGGTTTGGTCAGGTTATCGACTTCACTGGGATATGATATCTACTAAAATGCAAATGGCAGCAAGGGCATATAACATTGTAAACAACAATTGGAACACCGGAAAAAATGTAAACGATGTAGTTTTTGTCCATTCTTATTTTGTTTTGTTTTTATTTTTGGCTTTGCATTCCACGTTGATGACGAGCTGTCTCATTGGATTTTTTGTCGGACAATGGATAATAAAGAGAACAAAAAAGACCCCCCAAACCATGGAAGTAGACACAGCTTCCCTTAGAACGTTTGGGCAGGTGAAACTACAAATGAATGAGATTCAGTGGACACGTAACATTATCCAAACTATTTTACCAAGCCAAGGAAGGTGAAATGAAAAGTGTGAGAAAGTTGGTAAACACTGTATTGGTACACACAGATTTACTTGAGAAAAAGGTTGTGCTTACAAAGCAATTTTAATTTTCTCTTTCGAAAAACAAGTAAGGCATTAACTTTGAAGAATGACCTGTTTGTTTTCGGGGTCAATCATTTTTTAGTTTAATTCATAGATTTTCAGTAACTTTGATAAACACTTAGCTGTTTAGATAAATAAACGTGTTGGTTTCCCACCTAACCAGGAAAATAAACAACGGCACAGCAAATTGATATGTTTTAACTTTCGGTAATACGGGGCGTGTAATCAAGTAAATTGAAAATGTGTAATGCATCTTCGTGAGTGGTATTTTGGAACACTTGATCAAAACACTAAAATGTATCTGATATAACGCGTGACACTAAATCGCTGGTTCATTGTGTATCTGTCATATGCTGCAACGACCTGAATTTTAAATTCAATTTCAGTCGGTAATTTTCAAGTGTAAAAAGCATCCATCATTGTTTTTACGATCATATATTCTATTTTCTGTTGACACACAACTCGCCCCTTGAGTTGCAATGTGTTCTATGTACGAGTAGGCACACAGTACACATTGGAACTCAGGGGACGAACTGTCGACCCCAAAACGATCTACTCGTTCCCAGGAAGGAAAAATAAAGCTGGAAAAAATACTCTCTAGAGATTGAAAAAGTTACTACTTTAACCATTTGAACGCTGGTGTCATTTTAATGGTATCATTTGGAACAGTCCATATTCATTGTAAATTTATGGGAGTAGGCGAATTAATATTTTCAGCATTGGGGCTGCACGATGAAAATATTGATTGGTCTACCAAACAAATTCACTGAGCAACCATAGACTTTATGAAATTCCGACGTATTACGAATCTGGGCCGAAAAATGTCTTTCGGCCTCTTAGGGTTAAAAACAACAAAAATGGAAATCAACATTTCATTAATCTATCTGTTCAGCTGTTAGCTGACCAATGGGCGTCATATTGCATCCAAATATCGAGACCAGCTCGAAAAGATTAAACAAGACGCCGTAAGCTTAATGTTTTATCTGCCCGATCTGATCTTGTCAATGCCATAAAATAAAACAGCTCAAGACTCATGGACTGTGGTAATAATTTGTTGCTAATATCCCGCCGATCTGGTCTCGTCAATAAGTTGTATATATGACAATGGGTACACAGAGACTGAATTCGATCACTGATGTGTAAACCACAACAAGAACGACAACACAGAAAACCAAATACAGCAAGTTATAGCTCTTCAAATGAGAACTGTCGATCTCGAAGTCATCTTCTAATGCTGAAAGGGAGACCTAAATTCAACTTTATTGTGAATCGTTTTCAAAACACAGCGTTGTCGGATTAGCTTCTTGAAAACTGTTGAGTAAAGCATTTTCAAATAGACCTTGCAGGAAATATTTAATCATGTGTTTCAGCGTTGCCGCATCGAAGCCCGTCACGTGAGCCCATTTTGAGACAGTCGTGATGTGAATTTCGACGTTAAGTTGAGCCTCACGTTCCCAGCAAGCCAGAAATGATGCGCAAACGACAGGGATGGGGCATTTGTGGTCGTCGTTTTATAGAATGAGTATCAGATAATTCTATTGTTTTTTAGGGGAAGGAGAAGGAGAAACAACTACCAGCAGAGAGCCATCAGTAATTTCAAATTGCAAATTGTTTATATCTGCTCGTCATCGTGTTGACTTAAAGCCTCTATGACAATAGAATTACCACTATATAATCATGAAATCAAGTCAATCGTTTAACCTATGCTTCCCACTTCCGTGGGCTTCCACTCCGGGCGTTGATTATCGGGTCCTATATGTAAAACAGAAGCGTTGCCTCCACTCCTCGCAATTCCCACGGGAATTATTCCCCGAGTTAAGTATGATTCGTGAATTGCTTATCTGGTATTGTATGAAACTTAATAATATGGCATGACGGTGTGGTATTGGGAATAGTTAATTGAGGATAATGTCTGGTAGTCGTGTTCGTATGATCATCAATATAAGATGGTACTGATGTTAGAAGTAGTAGTAGAAACAAGCAAGAATAGGACTGATAGGATTTAGCCGAAGTTCTAATAACCCAGAGTACTTAGTATCTTAGCAAATAGGTTACTAGAGGTGGGGAAATCAGGTGAAGTGATGAAAGGTAGGATCGCAGAACTGACAGTAGTGAGAGGATGAAGACAGTGATAGCCACAAGAACTGTAGTCGTCATCTGTGATATTGTACTGGGGGTGGAAAGTAGTAGCAAATGGTAGCAGAGGTAAAAGACATTGGTAATTAGTACGACTAGGATATAGTGAGTGGAATAGATGACAGTGGCACTTATCTACAAGCCATGAAACCATAAGCTATCTAGGATCTGTGAGACATGGAAATGTCTATGCACTAGTCCCCGATATTCCTCATCAGTTCACTCGTCTTAACTGATCCCCGACTAATAGTTCACTAATCAGTCCCGAAATGCCCACACGTGTCCATGTGCTATACGTTGTTGTGGCACATTGCAACCTATCACATAATAACATCTCGGGCATTCAAGCATGTGACCATGCGCCACGTGTGCTGTGCTGGATAAACAGTTTGTGGACAAAGACTACACTCGTCCAAGGTGTTGAAAAGAATATAAAGACAGGTAAAGAGATACGGGATAGGGAGAATGGAGAAATCTGACTGGATCTAATACGACTCAGGCTAATATATCAGATATCGGCACAAGAGATAGCTAAAACGCAATCAAATGGTAGGGTCAACAAGATAACCAGAGCAGGCTTGAAAAGCTAGAAAGACAAAAACAAAACAAAGAAATTTACTAAGTTTGGGGGCAATTCGTCTCTGTCGGAGTACACCCTTGACCAATAGAATTAATATGCTATAGAATTACTAAAAGTCTTGAAAGGTTTGTTTTTTGGTAATTTATGGTAGTTGTCGGGTCGTTTCTGGTAATTAGATATACTCGCATTCAATCGACCATACCATACGAACACACATTCACTTCAACCTTCAGGGTCATACTAACCACGCGCCGCCATAGAAATAGAGATGATGCATGCATCAGACAAACTGGAAGACGGAAGCGAGCATTAACATAACAACGTTGGCTGAGTATGAGCGCTGACATCACGCCCCATCAAGTGGGCTAACATGATAATACAAGCTGCATCGAGAATACTCTGTGAAATGATGTCACATGAAATCCACCAGAATGGCGCTGAAGAGTACGCGCTTCACTACTTCCTTCACACACCACCCAAATTTAAAGCTCTCTAAAAAGATGTCCAGAAGGCATATTTCAACGGATTTCGGATATGTTGTTCTTGGGATAATTTCGTGTCAAATAACAGCAAAATTAGCTTGTTAGAATTTTTTCTGGATAGGCCATAATTTTCACGCCGACAATCAGATAAGATAGCAATGTACTCGATCCAATGCATTTTCAAAAATGTGTTCTTCACAGAATTGATCCAAAACTGTTATGCAATATTATTTATTCGCCTTCTCGGTCGGCTCCCTGAACGTGTGATATCCAAAATAGATGCGTTTGTTTTTTAGAGTGCATTTAAAAGCATACTTGTACGCTCCGAGATTATTTCCAATATGTGTTTCTCGAAAGTCGATGCATTTTAACGTCTATTTCCACCTTATATAGAACAACATCTGTAACACAACAAACGCGTTCTTCAGATAGTGTGAATGCAATTATCATCGATGGGCGTGGGTGCGGGTGTGGGAAACGAAAATCCCATGGGAAGGGCAAGATATTTGCACCACATTTGAGACTCATTGAGTGTCTAACGCAACTATACTGCCCCAAGGCTGAGCTTTTTCCACCCAACACGCAAAACTCATTAGGGATAATGTGGATAAAGTTTTTCTCTCACCCAATTCTCAACGTGACACCATTCTGATTCGTAGGCTGGCCACCTGTCTACTTCAAGGCGGGTTGATCGGTTGCAAACTCTATTACATTTTCAAAACTCCTCTACCCAAGGAATCAGCAGCATCCACACAAATAATATGCATTTTCAGCAGTTGATTTTTTTTTTAAATGATGTAGTTTTGTTAAAACGTCTTGGAAAATTTGAAAAAAATAATATTTGAAATAATAAATTTTGATATCGTCTGCGTTGGTTAAAGGGTAGAAGGTTGTATAAAAATTTAGTATGTACCGAAGCACATACTTAGTGGAAAAACAAACGGCACTTGCATGGGGACAGCAACGAATTGTTGAAGCGATGAGAAAAATACTGAGTTGCACCGTGGGATTGCTCATCACGTTGATGTTTACATGACGTAGATTTGTGTTACGTTGTGGTCGAGATAGTCTGTCCCACACAGGTATCTCAGCCTGAACATACGTGTCTCGGCAGGTAGGAGGTGAGAGAAGTGACTGTCCTAAAAATGGGTCATTTACCGTACGCTAACCAACACGACCGCTTCAAGCAGACAGACAAATCGGGCAATTAATTGTGATTATCAGCCGCTTCACTGGTGTGGTTTTTCAAATAAATGACAACTAATTGACAACTGAATGATAATGATCATTTACTTCCCAATTTGACCATTCTATATGAGGTATTTGTCTTGGGCTAATGGTGTATATTACCATCACTTTTGATTGGTATAATTATCGATCAAGGCGTCCACTTCAAAGGTTGTTAATGAATGTCCGATACGTGTTTATAAAAATGTGCCATTTTGTTTTTTCTTTTAATGATATCAGTTGCTTATTTTCAAATACCAAGTATATTGTGATGACAGATGAAAACGACGGCTATGGATTATCGCATGTGGAAACACGTTATCATTGACTTATCTTTCATCAACTACTTTGAGCATTCCACGGACGGTCGATAACACAATACTGAGGATTAGTAAAATATCAGCTTCACAGCCCTAATTTGATCTCACAACTATGTAAGGTTGAGGAATTGTATTATTTTTAATTCTCCTCACCACTGTTGCCGGTGTCGTCTCAGCATCAACTTCAAATACGATGCAAACCGGAATGACGCGTTAATGAAGTCTTCGCTGTTGTTAACCCTTTACCTAACACGAAAGGCAGACGGCACTTGTAAATACAATTCTTGCATCGCTTTTTTCTCCTTTTTTGCGTCAAAAACATAACTCGTTCTAATAAGGGGTCATAAGATATGTTTGCAAAAAAATGAAAAATGAAAGGCACCTTTTATGAATAACGCCGGTCTGTTTTGCCCACCTACTCTGGGTAAAGGGATAATCCACGTTTTTAGGTCACTGTGCCTCATTGGTTAGAGTATTACACTTCAGATCGGAAGGTCGTAGCACTGATTTCGACCCTTGTCCCATGATTTGCCTCCTTGGGCAAGCATCTCTTACTTATATCGTCATGAAAATCGACTTTCTATAAAGTTACCTTCCTTGAAATTATTCTGGGTACCACTGTTCACGCTGTCGGGTGCCAATTTAGCCAATTACACTAAAACTTTGATTTGGCACCCACAAATCATCGTTGGCTTGAAATATTTGCTCCATCAACGCGTGAAAGAAAGTCATTGGGGCAGTGAAGAGCACGATCGATGAAGAAACAAAAAATGTTTTATAACTTCAATAAGGTGTTAGAAATAGTATTCGCATAAACTTTCAACGTTTTTTATTTAATCTTATTTGTTTTACAAGAATTGGCGAACAAGTTATCCAACTTCTATTAACACCTCTCCTTGGTCCAATTGCGAAGGTGGGATGACCTTCGTAGCGGCAGCTTCGTGGACTTGCTCATCTCGTATACTTCGAAGGTATCTTTAACTTGCTCGGAGTGTGTCTCTCTCCGACAGCCATTTTACGCCCCCACTCGATAGGACGGTACACTCTGACAGCATCAACCCCACAATTGGGGTTCCAAAGAGGGGTCACATGATATGGTTTTGTTGAAATTTTTTGAAAAAATTAAAAAAATGATATTTAAAATAATAAATTTTGAAATAGTCTGTGTTGGGTAAAGGGTTAATAGTAATTAGTCGATTAATTTGTTGTTATTTAAGTGGAAAACCAGGTATACGTACCGACATCCTGATCATTAACTGAATCAGGGGCAAAGAGAAAAACAAACTGAGATGACCGCCCTTTTCGCCAACCAATGATTTCGTCAGAACTTTTAAGTTCTGTCTGATATTTTTCTATGACTTATTGTCCGTTCACTCTTGAAACAATTGCCAGTTTAATTTTTAAAACTCAAAATGTTTATTTGAATCAGACAGAGAAGTACATCTCCTCCCCTCCCCTCCCATTAGCGTTTTAGCAACTACACACCTTGCTTGACACTAAAATATCGAGAATGGTTATAAATGTGGAACCAGATAGTTTCGGACCAGCGTGACCATTGATACGTAACCAGTGCTGTTTAGTGGATGAAAGGCTAATTTTTGTTCCACTTGTTTTTTTTCAAATTAGTATATTTTTACAAGAAAACAGCTTACAATGAAGCAAGAGTTCACAAAACATTATAGACCACATAGATCTATGGTCAGAGTACACGCGGCCGCTTTAGAATGTTGGTATGCTCGTTGCAAATCTGTCAACCAGTTTGTTTACACTTTAAAGCTGACATTTTGACGTAATCGTATTTGCGTTAGATTTTGTTAATGACATTATATCTTTAATTACATGCGTTGATGTAGCTCGGCAAATACGCAGGCAAAACGTAAGTGACGCGACAATCCCTTTGAACCCGAAAGGCCACTTTTCCGGCTCCGGAAAGTGATGCGATCTGAATTCATAAAGTAGATAGTTGTTCAGTGAATTTATGTAGTGGACCAATCAAGATTTTCAACGTGCAGTCCTCAGACTGCACGTTGATAATATTGATTGGTCTTCCACCAAGTAACGAATATAGACCAGCTGATGGCTCTGAACTGCCATGGAGTCCAAAGCAGTCGAAATGCGTTTTACTCAGTTCGTATCAACCATGTTTGACTGTTTCTTTGATGTTCCTCTTTTATATTGATTTGCCAATAAACCGTGCTAGCGGACAATTTCGAAAAATCAGAAAGCACATGACACGCTGTCTAAACAGAAAGGAAATCCTCCACACCAACAAAATTCATCGAACAACAATCAAAACAGCAGCTGATACTTATGCCACGCTGTTATATCAAAAATGGTAAAGAGATCCCCTCTGATGTCCGGACTGGCATGATCTTGGCGTCTAACATTTTTGAAAGGTAACTGTATTCGCTAAAAGTATGAATTTGGTGTAAGTTGTGTAGACGGCATTTTCATTTAATCGGATGTTATAGTTTGGCTTGCAGCTCAGTTATCTAGACTTCTGTCCATAGACACTACTCGCAAATAACTAATTAGAAACTCACCGAACGAGATTGGTTTTCAATATGCCCCACTACTCAAACTATCTGTACTTTGCTGGGATTATTGTTCACTCACCCCTGCACAAAGACCACCGTCATCAAAAGTCGTTTTAGAAGTGTAACGTTCTTGTCGGTTATATTAAAAAAACAACCACACATTCAGATTTATTCTGGTCGAATGCATTGTAAGCGAATGTTGAATACTTCTGTTAATGTCGCCATGGAAATCTTTCTCTTCTCGCCAACACTTAACCAACAACACCTAATTACTGATTCTCAGATCTCGTGAATGTTTCAAGATAGTGAGATTCCAAATACTTTCATTTCTTTTCAGTTGAGAGATGACCACTAATATGATTCCTATTTTCTGGTTGACTGGTATCAATACCAATAATTGATAAACAACGCAACATATACTGTAAAACATTTCAAAACGCCAGACAGCCATCCACAGATAGTATTAGGGTGAAATGTCAAAAATGACAATAAAACGTATTTTTCCGCAATTATGACCTTATTGTTCGATTTAAAAGTAGATCTGATATTTAGTTTAGCAACATTAACCCTTTACCTAACCTGAAAAGCAGACGACACTTGCAAAAATAATTCTTGAATAACTAATTTTTTTCATTTTTTGTCTCAAAAACATAGGTTATGACCCCTCGTTAGAACGAGCTCGGCGAGCTCGTTCCAACGAGGGGTCATAACCTATGTTTTTGAGACAAAAAATGAAAAAAAATAATGAAAATTAATTGGCGAGTTTTGAGAATAGCGCTGGCCGGTTTTGGCCGTTACGTTTGGTAAAGGTTGTTCGAGAATCATAATGAGGTGACGAATTAATAAGGCTGCAGTTAAAAATTAATCTGTTTCCTCTTAGATAAATTGTCTACTCTTAAATAATAAACTACTAATTAGTTTACATGAAGAATAGATTCACACATTTGTATCAGTATATTATACGATTTCAATTCAAGAAGCCATTGTTATCGCCTATGTCAAGCAGGAATTCCACCAGATATCGTCCGAACACCGCACCACTGGATTGAAAGCTGTAAAGTTGCTTGGAAGGTGGCCTCGACGGGAGTCGCTCTACGACACCCAATCGCCTGGCCATAAATACTCTGCCACCATACCAACTGAGCCAACCGCAACCCCTAAAAAGTTGCAAATTGACTCAGCCAGTATGTTAGTTCACATTTGCAACTCGCCCCGAGACCGATATTCGGCAAAAAGCAATTACTGAAGTGTTGGAATTGTTTTCTGTGTTGATTCGTGATTGTCTATAAGTAGCCTGTATTTTGTTGTGACATTTACCCGTGGTTCGAGTAAAGAAGCTATTATTATATACACATTTATAGGCAAAAGGGTCAGCAGCGCGTTGTCAGTAATTTTTGTGCTTGTAATGGTATATTACTTTGCTATGTATCGTCTTGAATTTGTGCTGCGATACAGAGAGGGCGATTTGCTACTTCAAAGAACTTCAGAACCCCGTGAAACCCGTTGGATCAACACATGTTATATTCGCCACAGTTTGTTATCTTCTCTCGAAAGCAAACGCGAGCCGTCGTTGCAGTTGCCACCTTTTTGTGCCCAAGGGAGAATGCATGTCCAATGAATTTCAGTTTCCATCTGGGTTAAAAATTGACTGTTGGAGTCTTCGTTTCGTCCAGAAGGGCTGGTTGTAACGGTATGTGAGTCTATTTCTATTTCACCTACTTCTTAGTCCAAGTCCGATGTTGATTGGTGGAGCAAAGATAGGAGACACACACCACCCCACCACAACAAACTCCTCGCCGGAAGGTTACGAGCTAAAATAAGCTATACGAATTCCGCAAGTACAATTTCGATCCATATTCCTTTGCTTATTATTCCAAATCTGGACATTATCTCTCCAATAGCTTCCCCAGAAACGATGCCAAGACTTGGAATTATCGGTAGGAAAACACTTTCTTGTAATAGAGATCTTAATGTAAGGTGATGTAGCTTGACGAAAAAAAAGAGTCTTCTAAGTGCATTGCAAAATGAGACAACAGATGCCCAATATCTTCAGATTTTCTCCGGGGTACACGTCAGGTTGGTCACAAAAGGATTACTCTTTCATACCATCCAGATGCTTTACACTTAGAGATATGCCCGCCGCATACCACGTCAGTGCTCTACTGCTCTTGTCGAAAACTTCCATCTAACCGCCCCATGTCGGACAGACTAGCTTTGGACCAGACTAAGTTCAGTGTGGTACACGGACGAAGTGGTTTCACTTGATGTCTCGTGCATGTTAACCCATTGGGTCCGAGCGATCGGTAATCCAGTCCATGATCGTTATGCGACTTAAGATCATAACGTCGATGGTTGCTTCGTGAATTTGTATGGAAGACAAATCAATATTTTCAACGTGCAGCCCCAAGGCTGTACATTGCAAATATTAATTAGACTACCCCAAAAAATCGAATATGGACTCAATCAATTGATGCTACTGCACTGGCATGGTATATACCACCAGGTTCAAAGGGTTAATTTTGTCCTATAGAGTAAGTTCTTAAATAAACTATTAGAATTATGTATCTGATACAAGAGTAATCTCTGTAATGAAATGCGTATCACAAACCCTACAATATTTATAATTGCAAGGTCTGATCATAAAACTGCTGAATTAAGTTGTATTGTTGGGGCGCGGTGGCTAAGTAGGTTGAGGTGCAGGTTGAAAGCCGAGAGGTTCTCGGTTCGAATCCCATCTGCGCCAATCTTGGGCAAGACACTTCACCCCATTGCCCACATGGGAAATACTATGGCGTACTGCACGTCGATGGCGAAGCTGTCTTCAACCAATGCTAACACTGCTGGTGTGGAGTTAGTATGTTGGGGAACTGACAGTTGCTGACCGTTACTCGGTGGTTCTCTCATGGTACTCCGGCCTCCTCTACCCCTAAAACGGTCGAGGTTATGATTAGCCATTGTGCAGAAATATGTGACATTAAACACCAATAAATAATAATAAGTTGTTTTGTTACACCTTTGGAATTTCCCATTCATTTTATAAACTGCGGGGTCTTTGTTACCGGGAAGGACATATTTCCTGAGAATGTTCTTCCTGGAATGTATAGAAAAAAGTAACTTGAACAGTTCTTTGTTTGAATCGATCAGAGGGCCCAGATTTAAATGTTTTCAAAATAATTCGTTTCAAACCATTCCATTTTTTAGATTTTCTAGTAGCAGCATGTAATTAAACTAATGGTATGTCCAGAATCACGTATTCACTCAATGAATACCATTTTGATGCAACGATTATTATAATCACTGGTGTTTGTTTGTTTTTATAATATGCAGAGTGATCTCAGTTTAGTCATTATTAGTATTTGCTCTACAGCAAGGCTTATGTCAAAGGTGTCATACTGTGTAGAAATTGCAAACTAAAGAGAATATTACTTCAGGTCTAAATTAACTTATAATTGGGAAAACGGCATTTGATCACAGTAGGTCTACTAGGTCTACTACGTGGTCTACTACTTAACACTTTCAAAGCTGATTTACTCAATGGTATCGTCCTGGGGAATATAATTCACAGCAATGCCAAATCCACCTTGTGTTTAATGTGTGGATCAGCAATAATCTAATCCTACAGTCCTGAAAATTATTGCCGATCTTTATTAACGATCTCTTCTACATTATGCCAGCTACGAATTACCTTATGCAAAATTTAAAAATATAGGCAATATATAACGGTATGGAAGGGGTTAAGATTAGCATTCTTTTCGCTCACCAACAGACAAATCAAAGTATTTTAGCCTCATTCAAAGCAAAGTACTCTGGATCCACCTGTTCCATAGTCTTAGATTTTGATTAACAAGACATGCCGTCCTGACAAATAAAACAACAAATCTTCATTGTGCACGTCGTTTGATGCCAAATCTGCAAAATATCATCGAAACTAGACTAGAAACTAAATGCATAAATAAATTCATCTTGTTTTTCCTTCTAATATATTATCTGCTCTGCTTCCAAGCAAGGGAACCTGAAATTAGCTGCATCTTGTTGCATTGATTTCGCATTTTGAGTTTGATATCATTATGCGCACCGAGTTAACTCTTCAAATATTGTGCTACTTACAGATGATGTCGTATAGAACACAGAAAGTGGACAATCCATGTTGCATAATTATATAGGCTAATGTCTAATTTAACCCTACTGTCCTATTGTGTGGGTCTGCTTATTTGTTTGTTTATTCGAGTTTAACGGCCCTTCAACAGCCAGTGTCACGTCATGCATAACGAGCAGTTTCACAGGCGGAGAGAGCCGGAATACACGGACAGAACCACAAAGGCGGGCTACCTGGGCTAGCAACTGTCAGACTCCCCATCATAATAACTCTGTACAAGTAGCAGCTGTTGAAGGCAGGTGAACCATCGTTGTGGAGTGCGCATTAGTACACATCACCAACGCGCCACGTGAATGCCGTGAAAGTTTATGATAGTTTCCACCAATTCAGTTATAGCTGTTAATTGCAGAAAAAAACTCTGCTTTATTTGTTTTTTGAATATTACTTACCTTTCACTGAATTTTCCAAATTTAACGATTTGATATTATTTCGATAAAAGAAGTTAGAATGGAATTTTGTATTGATCAATCAACATTCTTTTCTAGTAAATGATTAGTGCACGCGTGAATTAATGATAGGATTTTCTATATCGTCCGCTGAGTTCCAATGTGTTCTATGTGCCTACTGGCACATAGAACACATTGGAACTCAGGGGACGATATGTAACCACCATGCTGATAAATGTAATAGTTACAGGGTTTTAACCAGTGAGGGCGAAGGTCGACAACTCCCTCAAACACCAACACACAACAATAATATCTGCATTCAGTTTGCATTATACAATAATTTGATAGTCGCCAAGAAGACCTCTGTAGAAGTCACGGCGGAACTAATGTGAACGTGTATGTGTAATTTAAGGACACGATCATGGTTAGAGAAATTTGGAATGTCAGTTTCTAATCTGCCGCCGGGAAACAAACGCTCGGCCACACCGCCTGGTAAACAAGAGCCCAACACACAAACCACCAGCACATTGCACACCGTTTATAACGATGGCTGGAATTTTGTATTTAGCTGGGCTCTTATCATTGCTTGGTTCAGTTTCCGTATTGCAGCTACATGGAAGTGTGAAATGCGCCGGCTAAAACGCAACAAGGTCTTGCATGAGTATTTTGAAAGACACAATCATGATTTAAAGGAATTTAGTATATTGGTCTCTGGTCCCCTGCTGTGAATCGATAACAACCCATGTATTTATTTATTTATTTATTTATTTATTTATTTATTTATTTATTTATTTATTTATTTATTTATTTATTTATTTATTTGTTTATTTATTAGATTTTAAGGTCACACATTTCTGAACAATGGATAATCGTGACCGCAACATGGATATAAAGTCCAGTCTAGCCAATCGTTTATACCCATGAACCCCATTTTAGAGGAATCAAACATTGGTGGCCGAATCGTATTTTACAAGTGAACAAGCACTACTTCACAACCCGGAGTTCCCACGGGAAAAAATCTCGATTGGCGTTCAACAGCTAAACCAAAAGTCAGGGAAAGGTATTCTATCAAGTCACCATGCGATCGATGCAATAAATACATAATTCACATATTTAGACTGATCTCCTCACACAATTCGTATGTCTGTAATATCTTCTTTGCTGCAAAACAAACAGACATATTTTCGACACAGAAAGCAAAATGGAAAATGAATAACTTATTGCAATAACGAATGGTTGCATCAATCACTGATTGTACAATAACGAATAGTTGCATCAATCAATGATTGTACAATAACGAATGGTTGCATCTATCAATGATATACAGTAACGAATGGTTGTACAACAAAGAATGGTTGTATCAATCAATGATTGTACCATAAAGAATGGTTGCATCAATCAATGATTGTACAATAACGAATGGTTGCACCAATCAATGATTACGCAATTACTCATGGATGCATCAATCAATGATTTACAATAACGAATGGTTGCATCAATCAATGATTTACAATAACGAATGGTTGCATCAATCAATGATTGTAAAATAAAGAATGGTTGTATTAATCAATCATTGTACAATAACTAATAGTTGCATCAATCAATATTTATATTTATTTATTGGTGTTTAAGGTCACATATTCCTGAACAATGTCTAATCTTGACCGTGACAGTTTTACGGGTGGATGAAGCCGGAGAACCCGCACAGAACCGCCAAGCAAGGACAAGCAGCTGCCAGCTCCCCAACATCGTAACTCCGCACTGCAGCACAGACAGGGTTAGATTGGTTGAAGACATGCGCACCATCGGCGTGCAGTACGCCTTAGTACAGAGCGTCATCGTGCCCCACGTGGACATCGGGGCTAAGTGCCTTGCCCAATGACATAACGCGGGAGTCCGAATCGATCACTCAGACGGTTACCCATTTGCATCAGTCAATGATTGTACAATAACGAATGGTTGTATCAATCAATGATTGTACAATAAGGAATGGCTGCATCAATCAATGATTGTACAATAACGAATGGTTGCAGCAATCATTGATAGTACAATAACGAATGGTTGCATCAATCAATGATTATACAATAACGAATGGTTGCAGCAATCATTGATAGTACAATAACGAATGGTTGCATCAATCAATGATTGTACAATAATGAATGGTTGTATCAATCAATGATTGTACAATAAGGAATGGCTGCATCAATCAATGATTGTACAATAACGAATGGTTGCAGCAATCATTGATAGTACAATGACGAATGGTTGCATCAATCAATGATTGTACAATAACGAATGGTTGCAGCAATCATTGATAGTACAATAACGAATGGTTGCAGCAATCAATGATTGTGCAATAACGAATGGTTGCATCAATCAATGATTGTACAATAATGAATGGCTGCATGATTGTACAATAATGAATGGTTGCATCAATCAATGATTGTACAATAACGAATGGATGCACCAATAAATGTCTGTACAATAATGAATGGATGCACCAATCAATGATTGTACAATAACGAATGGTTGTATCAATCAATGATTGTGCAATAACGAATGGCTGCACAAATCAATGATTGTACAATAACGAATGGTTGCATCGATCAGTGATTGTACAATAACGAATGGTTGCATCAATCAATGCTTGTTCAATAACGAATGGTTGCATTAGCCAATGATTGTACAATAACGAATGATTCCATCAGCCACTGATTGTACGATAACGAATGGGCGCATCAATCAATGATTGTACAATAACGAATGATTGCATCAATCAATGACTGTACATTAACGGATGTTTGCACCAATCAATGATTGTACAATAACGAATGGTTGCATCAATCAGTGATTGTACAATAACGAATGTTTGCATCAATCAATGCTTGTTCAATAACGAAAGGTTGCATCAGCCAATGATTGCACAATAACGAATGATTGCATCAGCCAATGATTATACAATAACGAATGCTTGCTTCAATCAATGATTGTGCAGTAAAGAATGGTTGCATCAATTAATGGTTGTGCAATAACGAATGGTTGCAGCAATCAATGATTGTGTACTTTGCATTTAGACTCAGATTAAACCTCTGTGCACTAATATAAAAAACGAATTTCAAGTAGCATTTTTCCCATAATGCAACCAGGAATTCATCCAATTCAGTCTTTTGTGACAGAGCTCATTGAGCTCTGTCACACAAGATTAAATTGGTTAAATTCCTAGTTGCATTTTTGAAAAATCTGAAGGCTGAAGTACTTACATTTTGACATCAGTATGCAGAGGGGTTAATTATTGCCTGTGTTCAACAATATGGAAAATAGATGCATCACGCTGTATCGAAATACTAAAGACTGAGATGGAAAATGGCCAAGCAAACACATTCATCGAACATCTGGTCTCGTTTCCATGTCATTCACTGGGATACAGACTGTTACACAATAGTTGCGATGCGAGCTTTGCGATAAATTAATATATGACATATTTTCTTCCAAATTTGTAATATCAAGATGGTATTCCATTAATTTGAACCTTGCTGTGAAACAAGCTTCATTATTAACTACACTGACATCAATGTAAAAAGTGAAATAACACAGATTATTAGTCTTTACTTCAATATTATAATCAGTGAGTATGCCGGCTTCACTGGAGACATTATATTGACTTTTTATAAAATCCAGATACTGTAACTTTATAACAGCCATGGTTGGATTCTATGAACAAATTAACACTTTTGCGACCATTTTCGACGTATACATACATTGTATAATTACAGCAGGTGTCCCGACTTGCAATCATGATGAATTTCCTAGGAGGGAATAGACTAACCTTGACAAAAGTTTCTTGTGCCATAGGAGCCAAGATCTGAAGGCAAAAAACTTTACACCATAGGACTTCAAGGTTATATGAGTGAAGAAAAAATTCTAAAAAAAACATTTGCACTCGTAAGATCGATTTTTCGGCCCAAGGCATAATTTCGTCACAGTTTTGTATTATTATAAGAGGTCTGTACACGGGGCATTGATGATAAAATAATAACTGTTGTTTGCAGCCGTACGGTTGCCGACTGCAGTTATTATTTTATCCTCTTTGTTTTTTTAATATTGGGCTGACCCATCTCACTAAGTGTACACAGGTTTGATACCATTCCAGGAAACGAGGGTTCAAAGGGTTAAGGCATTCAAGTGTTAAACGCTCGATCTCGAAAACATAATATATATCATGTCAGTATGGATGCAACTTCAGAATAGGATATTTCCGATCCCATCTCTTCCGATGTAGGTTAGTTGTAATTTTCTATACCATTCACTAGCACATCAATTTTAACTTATCTTTCACTAAAACCATTTAGTTCGTCGCAAAACCCAAAAGCAATGTTCTAAAAACTTAACACAACACGAGCTCTCCAATTACAATTCGAAGTCAGATAGCATGTGTGTACACCTTGTGATGACAGCCCAGTCTATTAATGCTTGACTCGTTCGATAAAAAACACCCTTTGGACTTCCATTTGTGTAATTACATCCGATTCCAATTGAGAAGGGGAAGAAATCTAAGGTCGCGCATTTTTTAACGTTAAGCTACGGTCCCACCGACGACGCTGCTGGCCGTTAGTCGGCGTTTCATGAATTATCTTTTTTTTTTAAAAATCTGGCGTTTCTCCAAGTTTCATTTCAAACTTGATAAAACGTAGGTATCTACGTTAAGCTAACGCTAGATGTAGGTTTAGCCTACGCATGTCTACATCTAAAAAGTAAGATGTAAGTTCGCTTGAAGTTTCTCTACGTCCAGATTGTTCGTTTCATGCGCGTTTCGTGAAGCTTGAGTCACGTTAGGGTGAAGTTTGCAAAGTAAGTGTTACGTTTCTTCAGACTTTTCATACGTTTTCACACGTTCGGTTGACACACGATGTACGTTAGGTGTGAGTTTGTGGCGTTCATCTTACGTTTACCCTACGTTTTCCACGTTTTACCCAAGTTTTAAGACGTTTGCAAAGTACAATGTACGTTTAGCTGACGTTTAACCCGTTTGGGGTATGTTTCCAAAGTACATACTACGTCAATCCTACGTTTATTTTTCAAAAAAAATATTCTTTTTTCTTTTTCCCTCACGTTTGCACCAAGTTTGGTGACGCTTGGTCCCTGAGTATATATATTTCGCCAACTCTCGATGACATTTTATTTGTGAATGTGATGCTGAAGAGAATACATCAGAATACCCAAACATATTTTTGAGATTTCTACATTTTTTGGTGAAAAATGGCAAATGATGTGAGACAAGTTGGACGTGTGTTACAAGCTGTTATGCATGTACAACAAGTGGGGCTTAGAAATGCCATCCAGATGGTGAATGTGTTACAGAGGGAAGAACCAAGGCCTAGGACAGAGAGGCTACATTGGGTGCGACCCTGGTTGTTGCGTAGACCAGAGTATGGCTTTTATGAGACGCTTTCACAAACGTGATGGTAACGCCACCTGTACTTTACTTAAATTTCACAAACGTGGACCAAGCGTAGAGAAACGTGGAGAAAATAGATTTTTGGAATGAAACTTCACCTGTAGTTTTACTTAACGTTGCCCTTACTTTACAAGCGTAGATTAAACTTCATGCCTACTTTGTGAAACGTGATGTTTACTTTCAGAAACGCCGAGTAGGTGTTGGGAAAATTATTTTTGTCATAACTGATCCACTACGTTTATGTCAAGTTTGAAAAGTACAGGCGGCTACGCTCACAAAGTAAAACGTACGCATGCAAAGTACAGGCTACGCTTTCACTACGTTTTGTCAAGTTTTTAAGGTCACCGGGTACAAACGCCACGTTTGGGGCGTAATTTTAAACTCTTGAAAAGTTTGGAATTTTGACCCTACGCTCGCAATCATCTCCACGCCTCATCTCGCTTGTTAAAGTACAACTGACGCTCCCCTACCGTTTCTCAACGTTTTGATAAGTTCTTTTTCCATTTTCAGACGTAGGGCTGACGGCACGTTGGTGGGACCGTTGCTTTAGAGAAGTAGCTTTCCTGGAGGTGTAAGCAGCAAGCCATTCACCTGAGTGCAAAAGGTATATTTGCTGATGGGGTGTGTAACATGTACAGCACGTAGATAGTGGATTACTACCAAACCTAACACAGTAACTAAAGGCATATCTTGACAATGTCTTTGGGGTCACGTGTCACAGTCAGAGAATCGTATATAATGTCACTTAGCATACTTCTCAGCCACTGTCTTCTGTCACGGGTGCTAGTTGTCAGGCCCCGTAGTGTCGCTGTGTATTTCTTCAATATATTTAAATATAATGGTCTTATTCAAGTTTTGTGGAAGCCCGTGTCTTGAGTGTTTGTTTATTGGGCGTTAACGACACTTTGAACAATGAGGGAGTGATAAATTGTGTTGGACAGTTTATGCGTGGAGGAAGCCGGAGTACCAGGTGATAATAATCAAGCAGCGACGAGCAGTTGTCAGAATCCCCAACCTGCTATATCAGCTACAGAACAAGCAGAATTAGCAGCGTTCGACAGCAAGTGCACCATCGGGGTGCAATAAGCATCATGCTGATAATCGAGATTAAGTGTCTTACTCAAGGACACAACGCTGATGACGGGAAACAAAAGGTAACCGTCGACCTTTCAGTTCAATGCTCTAACCAATGATGCCCCGCGCTCTCAAGTCACTGGCATTTTTATACTTTCAAGGGACGATACATACCCCGGCTATCACAACCCTTTTTGTCCAGATTGCGTTTAACTGATAATGAGCTTTGCTGAAGCCTTACACGTGACAACTGATAGCAGCACTGTCTGCTGCCCCATTCTATAGACAGTTGTTATGGTTTCATTGAATATGGCATTCGCATCAACGTTAAAACACGTTTGAGGGGAAATCTTTAGAAACAATTCCATTCAGTCTGAAGATAAATCCCCAGCTGTGTTTTCGAAAGGGGTTAGCCATTTACATCATTTCAATATATAATAATTGGGAGACAACCTTTACAATGATGCAAAACGAGACACGTTCCTGTGCTATAAAATTAATTTCCTACAAGCTCCAGATGCGACATTGAAATGTCAATGGGTGTATAGATTAATCAGCCGCATTAACTAACATGTATTTATTGCAGTTCGCTTCGTTGTTAATTGGTTAATTTCATAGTTTATCACTATTACGGTACTGTGATAAGAAAAACGGACAGAAAATTTCGATCGGTCGAAATATTATCTTTCAACTTTTTTCCCACCACACCGTCGAATCTCACTTGGCGGAAAATGAGACAGGATTGAATCCGAGATGTTATTGTCTTTTGCTTTTGAAATACGGTCTTGATATCACAGTATTTTCTTTATACAAATCGACCAACTGGCTTATAAGTGTATGGCGACCGGAGCCAATACTATAAAACCTTTACAAGTGTATTTTGTAGAATTATATTTTCTACGTATTAATATAACTGACTATGATGAATCAATGGCATTTTAAAAGATATGGCAATTTGCCAACTGGCAAATTGCCAGATCTTTGAAAATGATAATGGTTCATTTTAACCCATTTAAAGTCATAACTAGAAAATACAGTTCTAGAAAAAACAATTGTATAAGCTTTATAGTATTGTCCCCGCCGGTCGCGGTCTGACCGAGATAATTATCACTTTTGGTAACACGGTGCTGTACTTCATTATTTGATACATCTTTCTTATAGCTCCTCTCCAAAAAAACAATTACCTGATATGTATCCGAGTGTTTACAAAAAATTATAGTGTCTTGTAAATTGAAAAGCTACAATCCATGTGAGGATTTTTATTATTTATTTACAGGAATTTATGTATTGCTGTTTAACCCTTTAACCAACGCAGACGATCTCAAAATTTATTATTTTAAATATCATTTTTTAAAATTATTCAAAATATTTTTTTAAAAAACTTATCATGTGACCCCTCACTGGAACGAGTTCGTTCCAAAGAGGGGTCACATGATATGGTTTTGTAGAAATGTTTGGAAAAATAATATTTTTTCATCTGCTGAATTTGCATATTACGCGGACGAATGTGGCCGATTCGTTGGGT
The DNA here is from genome assembly GCA_031216915.1 of Pictodentalium vernedei. Taxonomy (NCBI): domain Eukaryota; kingdom Metazoa; phylum Mollusca; class Scaphopoda; order Dentaliida; family Dentaliidae; genus Pictodentalium; species Pictodentalium vernedei. The sequence continues at coordinate 166,563,263 of CM062293.1, forward strand.
AAAGGGTTAAGGTATCACTCATATTTGTGCACAATGGCTAATTGTGATCTCAACATGGAGATAAAGTCAATCGTTTATACCCATGTTGCCCATTTTAGAGCACTTCCACACAAGCATTGGTAACTGGGTCCTATTTTACCAGTAGAACAAAGGTTGTTTACCTCAATAAACAAGTACTGTTTTACTTCCCACGTTTTCAACGGCGGTGGGGGTGTGGTTATAGGGAACTTTCAGACGTTAGTAGTATTTATTCGTAATAAATCCGGAAATATATATATATAATGTTATACTTGTGTGTGTCAAGGTAGATAGCTTGAATTTTCAATTTTGTTGTTTAAAAGTGTATATATATTTGATAATTTTTCTCGTTCGGGCCAAAGTTATAAGAATGTGCGTTTGTATGATGAACTGATTTGTCATTTAAACAGGCAAGCAATAATTCATGCGCTGCTAATTAAGCATGGAATTCTATGTCCATTATCGCGCGTCTGGCAAACTCATTGATTAGCTATCTGATAACTAATTAAAAGAGTAAGAGAGACCAGTATTCACATGCGGTCATTATCTGTGTAATTATGGCCAGTTAATAGGTAATTGTTGTAAAAACAGTAAATCGCACACGTTCTGGACACACACCAAAATTATGCATCTGGTCTGTCACGAATGTCAGGATATACCGAAATGCGAGACTTTCAAAGGAACTTAAAAGCGAATATTAAATTAAGATAGATCTAAGCGACTGGGTTCAAGAGAAGCAATTAAGATGAGAATTATTGCTCTGTCTATCGAAATAAAAATCGAGGGATTTCTCGAAAATTTCATTCCAGTCTAAAGGCGTGTAAGACTGTGGGTCGTAGGAACTGGGGAGGTCCCAAGCTATAGGTTAGAGGAGGTGCCGCATCGGTGCGAAAGTAAAGGCACGTTGTGATGTAAGGGATCCACAGAGCTCATATTTAGAACAGGAACAGTCGTGGGCCAAGTCGTTGGCCATATATGAGTATAGGATCAGAAACACGAATTACTGGCTCAGCGAGCTATTTCTATTTGCATTGGCGGCGACTGCTTGAGTGAAAGGCGCCCAGTAATGTGACAATGAGCTCATTGCTATGAGGCGGCAGTGGTAGAGTGACATTCCATCACTTGTTGGAGGGAAGGCGATACAGTAAAGTGACAATACGTTAGAGGCCATGCGACGGCAGTGGTAGAGTGACATTCCGTCACATGTTAGAACAAAGGCGTCCGGTAAAGTGACAATACGTTAGTGGCCGTGTGACGGCAGTGAAAGAGTGAAGTCAAAAGGCGACCAAATCCAAACACCAGCGACAAGGTAGGAAGCCAGCAACAACAAAGGATGCGGGTCCGCTAGTAACTCAGAACTGTGTGATTGACGTTCGGTTTTTCTTATTCATTTGGATTTCATGTAAGTCACAAATTACTATAATTGTTTTTATATATGTGCATTAAAGTTGTTGTTTCCAGGGAACTCCGGTTGATTTATGCTTTCCGAGGAAAAGTCATTGACCCCTTCAGAATAAGAACCACCTCAACAAAAACGAAAACTGGCGGGTTCGTTCACGGTGAGACATACGTTCACGCACGGATTCAGACGACACTCCCTGAGTTTTGGCTGAATACGCGGCGTGAATCTACTTCTTTCAGCAGTGACAAAGCCCGGTTTCCGACATTGTGGTATACACATACTATTACTTTCCCCATAAAATAAGTAAATTCGGGATTCTACTGGGTGATCCCCAGATCATAAATAATAATACCCACAAATGCAAACAAGCTTTAAGAAAAAGGAACAGGACGACGCCACGTTACATCAATTGTATACATTGAATGATAATCCCCGAAATTCATGTACCTACAAAGTGAAGAAGTGCCAATACATGTAGATTGTCGGACCAAGCATATGCATTGCAATTCTATGAGACCGCGAGTGGACTATTAATGTAGCCGCGTCCCCGTGCGGTTTCTCTCAAATGTTCAGCTTGAGAACAAACACATCGATAAGCTAATACGGAACCAGCGAAACTTAGATATGACCACAATTCTAAAAGTTGAAAAGAAAATATAAATTAGTGAAAATGTCAGTTCGTCATTACCATTCACAACACCATGTTTTTTTTGTGGTCGCTATTGTAGTAAATTGGAGGTTTCCGTAAAAGATAGCGTTCTGACACCAGACCAAGATAAGGTCAAATAGGGGACCTGAAAAAAGGGGATTTCCAGACGATCTTTGGATAGTGGGTTAGTCAAAAAACGATACAGATACGATGAACGTCATAATGCACTTCAGACAATTATTTATTTATTTATTTATTTATTTATTTATTTATTTATTTATTTATTTATTTATTTATTTATTTATGTTTAAGGACACGTATAAACAGGCACAGGCTCAATTCTTCACTTCACTTGTGTTTAGCACAAGTACATTTGGGGGTTCTCACCGAAAATTTCAGAAAGATAGATAATACTTATTTCACGATGTACATTATATATATATATATATATATATATATATATATATATATATATATATATATATATATATATATATATATATATATATATATATATATAATTTTAAATATAGTAAAGGTTAACATAACACGTATTTAAACAGATGTGTATATATATGTGCATCGTCAGAAGGTGGCATCATCAGATTGGCTGTCTTTCTGCCAACCCAAATGGAAGAAAAACAAAATTGCAGCATTGTTTTCTGCATTTTATTATATTGTAAGCTGTTTGCAATATGACTAGAACTTTGAATGAATTGTATTGAGTCGGACTGGGTGAGTTGGGAATTTAATTTCTCTCAACCTCCATGATAGCTATCATTTCAGTGTGTGGATGCAGAATATTTTTCTAATGCCATCATAAACATTAATCAGAATCAAGATGTACATGCGCCGGCTTTTATATATACATAATCATGTTCCTATTTTTAAACAACAATAAGATCATTGCTTAATAATGGTTATCAACAAGATTAACTGAATGAACAGTCGAATTTTCGTAAGCTATGGGTGGCTAACGCCAGTTTCAGAATGTTGTGCCTGGGCTGTTACAGATTCAATTTGATCCCCGGAAAAGATTAGTTGACAGGCAGTTTTCCACCCACCTAGGGAGTAGATTTACCAAGCACCAGTTCTTACAAAGCAAGTTCCAATACGGTCAGCCCCGAGAAAATTTGGCCAATACTCACTAGTCAAGAACCACAAAAAATATTGCGACGAAAGTTTAAAATCTATTTGATAAAACACCCAGTAAACATGTCCAATGCACTAAAGCAAACGGGACTAAACGAATTAAAATATTGGCAGCCTATTACGGAAACAAATCTGTTTAGTGGAAATCCGCAAAACTGAACTCAACGCAACGGCCGCCAATCATACGAAACAAATCAGTATCCGCAACAGCTCGGCAACATTCAGCGGACACAATACTGTGAGATGAACATCGCAATGGGAAATAATATTGTCAACCCTTTCTCCACTGAGCTTCTGAACGTTTCGGTCCTGAAAATATAATTTACAGCAAAGGTGGCTAATCTATTTTGTATTGGTTGGGAGGACAAGCAACAATTTAACCCTTTACCTAACACGAAAAACAGACGATACTTGCAAATAAAATATTTGAATAACTATTTTGTTTCATTTTTTATCACAAAAACATAGCTTATGATAATAGGTTATGTTTTTGTGATAAAAAATGAAAAAAAATAATGAAAATTGGATAGTATTTTTTTGTGAATAGCGCTGGTCGGTTTTGACCGTTACGTTGCGTGAAGGGTTAATCCCACGGCTCTGTGCGGATGTGGAGTCCAATTAATGCTTACCCTTACCGATTCACCCAAAAAATTATTATAATGTTTTGAAAGAGATAATTTATCTATTTAGGGGTATTTGAGATCAGCTTCAGTATATATGCCTTCGCCATGACCACAACGTGCATGTAAGTGTAAAGTCAAGTTTAGCCAATTTTTTAACTTGGGCTGTCCATTTCAAAGGTCTCGCGACAAATGCGTTGTATTTCATGCAACTTTATACCGGTAAATCTGTTCACTCCATTGAGCAACAAAACTCCACTTCTCATGGCTCCTACAGCCGTAACAGAGTTAATTATGGTTTCTTAATTTTAAAATCTTCCTAATGTGAGTGGCTCTGACTGCATGACGGGTTAACTCCTGCGAAAGATATGCAATGAGATCGCAATCTGGTCTCAGAATTATGCTAGTGTATAAACCCTGTACCCAACGTAACGGCCAAACCCGGCCAGCGGTATTCACAGACATTGCCATTCAATTTTCATTATTGTTTAACGTTTTGCCTCAAAAACATAGCTTATGACCCTTCATTGGAACGATCTCGTTGAGCTCGTTCCAATGAGGGGTCATAAACTATGTTTTGACGCAAAAAATGAAAAAAAATAGTTATTGAATAATTTTGTATGCAAGTGTCGTCTGCTTTTCATGTTAAATAAAGGGTTAAGATTACATACAAAATAATAATGCAAAATCACGAAGGAATTAAGAGAAAAATAGCATCTAGGATTTACGTTCTCACATTTCTTTTTCCAGAAGCGAGGTTTCACAGTGTTGTAAGGAAGAAATCGGATAGGATCGTAATCCGGTATAATCACGGTGCTGTCTGTCAAACAGCTCCGCCGAGGACAGACATGATGAGAAAATAAAAAATGTCTAGCAAATATTCTATGCGACAAAACAGGGTAAAAATCACAGCAACCCGCCCATTGAGTGCCATTGCAGATGAGACCTTGTTGCACGCAAGAGACTAAATACTGCGATATCTCCAGGATGCAGCACCCACGTTTGGTCTGTGTTGGAAATGATATTACCACATCAAGACCTTACAATGTCTATCGCGAACGCACGACTTTGTCGCAAAGTATCAGTTTCTGTAACTGGACTACATTGTAAATAGATATTTGTTACTTTGTTGTAATCAAAAACTGGAGAACGTGTTCGTCATTTACAGACAAAACGTCTATGGAAATAAGGTATTACCCATTACACGCTCAATTTGTTGCCGATTGTGTTTACAAATGGAAAAATTCTATACCTTGCCTTCAGCCGATTGACGTTTCAATATACCAGTCGGAGAAATCGAGCGATTTTTTTCTCTACCTTCGCGCATGTGCCATGAACTTAAAACATTTAAATTCGTTTCTTTGATCGCATATAACAGATCTCGCTTCTCAACTGTTCTCTCATTTCGCTAAAATACAGCAGGATAAATAAAAATCTGTGTTCTTAATTTGATGTTCGGGGAGCTGCTGAACTCTTGTTCTTTGATGCGGAAGTCTGATTGTGTTTTCTGAGGTAAGTGACAATCATAAACCAAAATTAACAATGACAAATTGAATATTGAATAATAACTGATTATCATAGGGGATTGGAGTTGGGGATGGGGGAAAAGGCTTGTTAACACCATAACCCCCGAAGCACTGAAAAAGACGACAAGATCAAATATATACAATTTGTTTTGTCATTGAACACGAATGTCGAAATGTAGGGTGGACTTTATAGAACCATGGCTACGCGCCTGAGGCGAGTAAAGCGAAGTACGCATGCAAATGCGAGTAGCTGCAGATAAGCGGACCATCGCAGCGTATGGACGATTTGAGGTTCTAACAAGGCATTTGATCCCACTTCTTTCTACCATGCAAGAGCATTGTCAGGAAATTGGAAAATGATAATTTGTCCACTCGGGCGCAACCGCAATGCTTGCTACTTTTTCGTCGTCATCGAAAGGATATTTTGGACTACATTTTAAATTATGAACCATATACAGGGAAGATATATATATATATATATATATATATATATATATATATATATATATTCATGTAAACGACATTTGGACAACCGAAAGTTGTCCAAAGGTCGGTTTTTTACGTGCTAAAACATTTGGGCAACCTGTTTCACGTTGCCCTAATGTTCAGTGCCTCCGCGCTAAAGAACAAGAGATGTGTGCAGAAACCCCTGTATGCAGAAATGTTAAGTTTTGCACGCTAAATAACGAGAACAAATCTGTTTTTAATTTAAAACAACATTTTTCGAGATATTCCATGCTAAAAAACTCAAACTTGGAAAACCGTATATATTTGCGGGCGATTTTTGACGCGCCTGTAATTCATATTTTTAAAGCGTATGTTTTGTCATACTACGGTTTTTCGTCATTATATTCATACTTGAAGTAATTTCAGACAAGTTTACCAAACATATACGCTTTTTTAAAGAAATTAGGAATATCCATATATTTTATGGTTCGCAAAGATCACTTTTTCATTTTATGGTTTATGGAGGCTTCTCAAATTCTCGCGTGAATAACGTGCACCGGATGTTGATGTAGGCCTACTTTCGTGTTGAATGAAGCTTACAATAAGCATGACCGTATAATTTCAGTCACAAATAAATTAGTGGGTCTTTATATGACTTGAGTGCTTGTAAAATAAATATTGAACTACATACGCCAATTTTTCTTTGGCGAAGAGTCTCTGATGAAGACCGTCAATCACATTCACAACTTGCCGTTTCACCAAATTTCGGCATATTCCAATTGAAATGAAAGCCAAGTGGGTCTGGGTGGCTGATTTTTATAATCGATCATTTTTGTCGGAGAGAAAAGGAGCCATAAATATCGAAATCATAAAATAAGCTCTTTCTGGCCTGAACATTTCCAACAGCTGGTTTCGACCACCCGAATAGTGGGGACTCCGTAGCTGGAATTCCAGCGGAGAATAGCTTTGATATTTACGACTTAAGTTACGTGCTATTCTTGTTTGCAAATTGCAGCAATAAATATCCGATTTGAAATATAAACTGCAAACAAAGCACAGAAGTTGAGCTAAGGGACTCCAAAATTTTAAGGGGCTATATAAGTAATGAAATTGTGTTTATTTTGAAAATTCTCACCTCTGATATTCCTTCATTTCAAATATACACAAAATGTACATCAAAATGAAGATTCAGATGTATAAAACACGAAACACATGTGTAATCAACTCATTGACCCAGGCACAACTGGTTACTGGAAGTCTACTACCGTATTCGTACCAGAACTGATAATTTAATAATATTTCACGAGAACAACTTGTGGCCAAATGTGTTGTACATACATATCCAAGAACAAAGCTAGGGTATCAAAATTCTTGGGGTGGGTGGGTCTCATGGTTACGGGACATTTCATCCCCAAACCGATTCATCCCAGGATGTTTCGTCCCAAAGTAGCAACCAGGACGATTCATTCCAACATTTTTTTCAGAGTATCGAGTTCATTCGCCCCAAATGAATTTGTTTTTTTTTTAACATCAGGACGATTCCAATCATTCGTCCCAACATTTCAAATCCTTGTATCGGTGCAATTTTGTTTTCAGCAAATGATTCTTTGCGAGACATGTGTGGGTCTCATGGTTACGTGACATTTCATCCCAAACCCTGTTCATCCTGGGATCTTTCACGCAGCGTGGCAGGATGTTTCGTCCCAAAGTGACAACCATGGCGATTCATGCTAACAATTTTTTTCAGAGTATCGAGTCAATTTGTCCCAAATGAATTTGTATTTTTAACATCAGGACGATTCGTCCCAACATTTAAAATCATCGTATTGGAGCAAGTCGCCCTATATGGATTTTTTTTTCAGCAAATTATACTTTGATTTACATGTATAGTAAAGCAAAATATTTTAATGTCCCAAATTTATTATTTGGTTATTGTTTACTTATGTAAGAAAATAGAAGTCTCAACTTGTAAGATTTAATTCCCCACTAGAGAGTGCAGTATCTCGGTGGTAGACAGTTAGACTTCTATGCTAGAGGCACAGGCACTTGACGTATTATCAGGTTTTATCAATTTTAATACAATATATATTATTAATACTAAAAAAAGTAAATGTATGACACTCTCCAGATCAAACTTTTTAACAATCTCTAAAATATGAATCAAGAGAGTCAACTAATCATGCCAGCTGTTATCTGGTAACCGAACAATGAGTGCCACGCTACAGGTTCCTTGGTCGTCTACCTATAGACACAATTGCGTGCATTTCAAAAGTCTTTATGCTTCACTCAATACAACACAAAACAACACAACAACTTAACTTCAATAAAAACATTTTAATCTCTCGAAAAATGATGGTAAAAGCATCAAAGATGTTGTCATGGTAACACGTCTGATTGTCATATACAGATATTCAAAATTAACATTACTAGTCATGCTATTGATATTTTAACTGCAAGTTTGTTGGGAGGGAGGGGGTGGGCGTGTGTCATCCACATGCGAACTACAAAAAATTCTCAAGTTAATCTGATACCCGAATCAGAAATTCATTTAGTTTCTTAGGTCATAGTTGCCATCATTACACCATAAATACATGTAGATAACGTGGGAAGAAAAATTTAGAGGGGGCAGCCGGCGTGGATAGCCTACTCTCTCGATTCAGTCGATAAAAAGTGAAAAAGATGCGAATAAAAGTCAAATATCCGTTAATCTTGGGCTCAAACTCTCAGGGGCTCTGGGAATTACACAACATTTTGTTGTTTAAATGAGAGAGATCGATGAGGTATTTGCTATTTTAGAGATTGTTGAAAATTTTGATCTGGGAAGTGTCATATCTTTACCTTTTTGGTAATGATAATATAAATATACATGTTATTAAAATTGATAAAATCTGATAATACGTCGAGTGCCTGTGTGCTAGAGGGCCCAAGTTCAATCAATGTCTGGAATGGCCCATGTTGTGTCCTTGGGCAAGGCACTTTATTCCGGTTGCCTACATGGGGGCACGTTGATGCCGTGTACTATGGCGTACTGCACGTTGATGGCGCACATGTCATCAACCGCTGTAACCCTGCTTGGATAAATTTGGGTTAGCATTTCCTATTATTAACATGATTTTTCTTTTGAAATTGATTAGCTATAGTTAAAAATTGATTAGAAATCTGCTCTGTGAATCCAGTAAAATCGAGCCCTGCACAACATAGACAACAGTAATATTTGATGAAAATAGTACATGTACTCTCATCAGCTTTTATCCAGTCTTTGGACCAGCTTTTAAATTGTTTTGCTATTATTGGCTTTATGCCATTATTACTAGTAGTCTTTTATCAGTACACCCGAAGCTGCAGGTTGTATTTAGTATATGTATATATTCAGTATATTTTTTAGCCATTCTGGCTCGGGGTAAACAGCATTAATATAGCCTTGGGTTTTTAATTGACCCTTTTTGTTTTTGAAGTTTTCACCCTCATTACCCATCTGTCGAGAAACAGACATGTATGTTGAAGTTGGGAGACATCCAAGACATTTTAGATCGTAGTTATAATCAGATATGCATGTATGATCAGACCCATGCACTGAATGAATAAAAGTTTCAGCACGCCAAAGTTGCACAGGGTCCAGGGACACTGTGGGATTTGAAATATCTTGTGACCCAGTCCAACAAATAGCAGTCTGGTACACAGCTAGGTGGTCCATTTGTTTCCAAGTGGACTAGTCCAGGGCAGTGCAGTGTCCGTTACATTGCTTCCAGTTTAACTAGAATATAGGGTATTAATTTGGTGTAAATATAGCATGTTAAGTACCGTGCCGGTTTTTACAGTCAGTACCTAGCTACCACTGTATAAGGTAGTGGGGTTAGACTCATGACAACACTACACACATCCCCACAAGCACATACACCCCAAAGACACAGACACTAAAGCCCTTAAAGAGGGGTCTTATATCTGTATTAATCTCTCTATTTATTTAATATGTATGCTGGTCCCACCCAAGCAAGCTGTTTCAAGTCCACTGAAGATGATGTTGGAACACTGTTTCGATATTTCGTAAGAGACTTCGTCTTCGGTGGACATTTTGTAATTATACCCATGACCTCATCAAGACTTATTGGTTCACTTAATTTATGATATTCCCCATATTCAGGCCTTCGTTTGAAGTTTATTTCATTGAAAATTGAGTTGTTGTCTTGGACAGATTTATTCACTTTTCCTTTGAAATTGTTGTGAAATTTGTGCCGTTCTTGTGCACGATGGGCTTTCTTTAGAAATTTGACAGAAGCGCTAGGGCTGCACGGTATTCAAAATTAAATACCAGTATCGGTATCAATAAAAATACTGAGGTATGCCAGTGTATTGAAAGACTGTTCAGATAACTGAACATACAGTACGTGGAGAGTGGTTTGTGATTAAATCATTGGCAGAGTGGAGTTATCACCCAAAGTATCACTTTCAAATACTGTACAAATGGACAAAAAACAGAATGTTTCAGCCGGTGTACATCCAGGTTTAACCCGGAGGTTCATTGGCTGGAGTTTTGCTTGTGCTTGTGATGCATTGCAACAAATTAGCAATTATTGTTTGGGTGGAATCTCCATTCTATGGGTGATTTAGTGATAATACACTATCTGCCATCATTGTTGGAATGAATCAGCATGCCTTGATGATTCAGTTTGAATTACCTTGTACCCAACGCTGACAATATCACAATTTTTAGCTCAACTTTGGCAGTGGTTTTGGGTCCAATCCGAAATTCAAGTTGTCTGCTGGCGGTCATTTTGTACAGACTTAGGTGAAATCAGATTTTTGCACAGAACTTCCATATGAAAGCGCTGATTTGAATAATTTTTTTGTATGAATGTTTAGTACCATGGGATACATCACATATAATACAGGTTTTTTTCTCGTACGTAAATTTTGCAAATAAGACTAACTTTGATGTATTTAGTGTTACTTTCAGCACTGTAAGTGCAAATGCCAATACGGCTTGGGCTAGAGGCCGTATTTATAAACCGATCTTTACGAAACTTCTTGGGTACCTTTGGTATCACCGTGGGACGAGAACGAGTGTTTTGGGTTGCGGTCCAAAATTCAAGATGGCCGATGGCAGCCATTTTGTACAAAATTAGGTGCAATCAGATTTTTGCACAGAACTTCCATATGAAAGTGCTGATTTGAAAAATTTTTTGTGTGAATGTTTAGTACCATGGGATACATCACAAAAATGCGGGGTTTTTTCTCGTGCAGAAATTATGCAAATTAGATGAACTTTGATTTTTTCAGTGCTACTTACACACAGTAAGTACACATGTCAATACGGCTCTGGCTATTGGCTGTATTTATCAACTGATCTTCATGAAACTTCTTGGGTACCTTTGTTATCACCTTGGGACGAGAACGAGTGTTTCTGAGTGCGGTCCACAATTCAAGATGGCTGCCAGTGTCCATTTTGTACCGAAATTAGGTCTAATCAGTTTTTTGTACGCAACTTCTATACGGCTCAGGCTAGAGGCCTTATTTATGAACCAATCTTTACGAAACTTCTTGGGTACTTTTGTTTGTTATCACCTTGGGACGAGAACGAGTGTTTCTGAGTGCGGTCCAAAATTCAAGATGGCTGCCAGTGGCCATTTTGTACCGCAATTAGGTCCAATCAGTTTTTTGTCACAACTTCTATACAGCTCGTATTTATGAACTGATCTTCACAAAACTTCTTGGGTACCGGTCCCTTTGTTTTCACCTTAGGACAGGAATGAGTGTGTTTTGGGGTGTTATCACTGTGCTATCAGAACAAATATTTTGGGGTTCAGTCAGACCCACTCTGGGACTCAAAGATTTCTTTTCTAGTTTAGCATCTGACTGTTACCCACCTTGACAATACTTTACCTATACATTTGTTACAGGCTACGGTCAGTATTTATGAACAGACTGTTAAAATACTTTATATGTACCTTTGTTATCAGGTCATTGCCTAGATGTTTGTCATTGCTGTGTCACATACTATACATGTGCATGTCTTGACAAGTTCATCTACAGTGTCATTGACACTTTCATGATTTATTTTAAATATTAGTTTAGCAATAAAACCATATCATGTGAACCCCTCATTGGAATGAGCTTGACAGACTCGCTTTAATTGAGGGGTCACTTGATATGGTTTTGCTCAATTTTTATTAAAAATAATATTTTTTCGACTGCGCAATTTGGTGATGCGGCTGATTTATTAGGTAGAGGGATGATATTCATTCGAGACTACAGGCAAAAAAAATACTTGAGGCATCTTGAAAATCAAATTGTTGGTAAATAAATAGTGACAATAAATTGATATTTTTGTAATTACACCACTATTCAATCAGGTCATAAAATTTGAGAGGAACTATTTTATTGTTCCTCTGGTGGTTAATGGTTATCTAAAATGAAAAAACATATAACCGAAACCATCTGGAACTACAACCAGTTTGTCAAAAAGTTGTGTCTCATCACCATATTCAATAGCACTGTTTTAAAATGTTCCTGTGGGAAGACCCTTCTCTTCAATGCTCAAACTCCCTAAGACAGCTGACGCCCTGCCCCATGTGCTTGCAACAGATGCTTTCCAAATCTGTAAACTGTCATCCAGTAGGGCTATCGTGGACGCATCAAAATCCACCTGTTGACATTTTTTCCACGCATATAATTCAGAAATAATCATCTAGCAAAATTTCCACCAATGATGCACCGCGATTACCCTGGGGTTTCATTGGTGGAAATTACGCTACATGTAGGTGTCGGATCATCTCTGAATTATTTGCATGGAAAAATCCCCACCCATTGGATTTTGACCCGTCCACAATGACTGTACTGTAATCTATCCTCTTTATTAATGTCCAGATGAACGATAAGCATATGTAGGTTATTATCTCAAACTTCAAGATTTTATTCACTGTTCAATGAATACTGGATTAAATACCGGTATATATTGGTTTATTGATTTACTGTGCAGCCATAAAAAACACTGGGTTTTGCCTTGTCATCTAGGACCACAATTCCATCACTAACTCTTCATTTCTGGAAATGAGATGAATGCGAGTGTGAATGCTCCCATTGGCACCCATGCTTTCTATTTAACTGGATTTAAAAATAATGCACTTGTTGACAAATATTGTGGAGCTCTATTACACTTTGAGGACATATAATTGTATGTTGCTTTGAGAAAGCTGCACTCTGTGGCCAGTGACAAGTTACTATCATAGTTCAGCAGGTCCTTAAAATTTAAAGTTTCTTTCTGGTGTTTGGTGATGGTATTCTCTTAAAATTCAATACATGTACTAATATTTCACAGGTGCATTTTACTCCTGTTTCTGATTTCACAGAGCTTGAAACTGCATCCGTCATTTTGTTCATTTCCAGCACTGTAACTCATGCTATCTCTTACCGAGGTGCGGCCACTATAAATACTAATTACCAAAACTTCCTACTAAATACCGAGAGGAAGATTTTTTTATGAGCTCAATTATTTTAGCACTCATAATTCTCAAATATGGCATTAAAACTATGCACTCACTGCTTAAATCTATTTATAAACTCATAATACTCCACCTCATACCCTTTTCATTCCATTCCCACTATTTTCCTAATACTCGGTATCCCTCAGTGTTTAGTATGACCACACATTATGCATCAAAATGAGAGTGTGATGTATAGAACATAAAAAATATATATACAATATCAATTATAATGATTACTGAAGCATATTTGGCCACAGGTTGTTCTGAAATATTATTTTGGCTATGTATTAATGGGTGGGGGCATAATCTTTTTGGGGGTTGCCGGGTTCCAGGTCGTTGTAGGCCTGGGGAGTAGGTAGGTATGGTTCTCCAATTGGTGGGTGGGGGCAAACCTCCACCAGTGGGAAGGCCATACTTACCCCCACCTCAGGCCTACGGTATCCTCCTTCCTATTGGTGGGGGTCCAGATGCGGAAAAAGGCCAAATTTGAGCCTTTGTCATTGCCTGTCGTCCATCTGTCTGTCTGTCCGTACGTCAACAATTGGATACGGCTCGGGCTAGAGGCCGTATTTATGGACCGATCGTTATGAAACTTCTTGGGTACCTTTCTTATGACCGTGAGATGAGAACGAGTGTTTTTGGGTGCGGTCCGAAATTCAAGATGGCTGTTTTTTGTACAGAACTTCCATATGAAAGCGCTGATTTGAATAATTTTTTGTATGAATGTTTAGTACCATGGGATACTTTACATATCACACGGGTTTTTTTCTCGTGCTCAAATTATGCAAATTAGACAAACTTGGTTGTATTTAGCGTTACTTTCAGCACTGTCAGTGCAAATGCCAATATGGCTCGGGCTGGAGGCCGTATTTATGAACCGATCTTTACGAAACTTCTTGGGTACCTTTGTTTTCACCATGGGACGAGAGCAAGTGTTTTTGGGTCCGGTCTGAAATTCAAGATGGCCGATGGCAGCCATTTTGTACAAAATTAGGTGCAATCATATTTTTGCGCAAAACTTATTAAAATGCTGATTTGAATAATTTTCTGTGTGAATGTTTAGTACCATGGGATACATCACATATAATACGGGTTTTTTCTCGTGCAAAAATTATGCAAATTAGATGAACTATGATTTTTTCAGTGCTTCTTACACACAGTAAGTACACATGTCAATACGGCTCAGGCAAGAGTCTGTATTTATGAAGCGATCTTCACGCAACGTCTTGGGTACCTTTCTTATCACCTTGGGATGAGAACGAGTGTTTCTGGGTGCAGTCCAAAATTCAAGATGGCAGCCAGTGGCCATTTTGTACCGAAATTAAGTCCAATCAGTTTTTTGTACACAACTTCTATACGGCTCAGGCTAGAGGTTGTATTTATGAACCGATCTTTACGAAACTTCTTGAGTACCTTTGTTATCACCGTGGGATGAGAATGAGTGTTTTGGGGTGTGGTCCAAAATTCAAGATGGCCACCAGCAGCCATTTTGTACCAAAATTAGTGCAGTCAGTCTTTTGTACAAAACTTCTGAATGAAAGTTCTGATTTGAATAAATTTTTGTATGAATGTTTAGTAACATGGAATACATCACATATAGTACAGGTCTTTTTCTCATGCAGAAATTATGCAAATTAGATGAACTTTGATTTATTCAGTGCTACTTATACACTGTAAGTGCACATGTCAATACGGCTCGGGCTAGAGGCTGTATTTATGAACCGATCTTCACGAAACTTCTTGGGTTCCTTTATTATCACCTTGGGATGAGAACGAGTGTTTCTGGGTGCGGTCCAAAATTCAAGATGGCTGCCAGTGGCCACTTTGTACCAAAATTAGATCCAATCAGTTCTTTGTCACAACTTCTATACAGCTCGTATTTATGAACTGATCTTCACAAAACTTCTTAGGTACCTTTGTTTTCACCTTGGGACATGAACGAGTGAGTTTTGGGGTGCCTTTGCTATCACTGTGCTATGAGAACAAATATTTTGGGGTTCAGTCAGGCCCAATCTGGGACTCCAAGATTTCTTTTCTAGTTTAACATCTGACTGTCACCCACCTTTACAATACTTTACCTACACATTTTTTACAGGCTACGGTCAGTATTTATGTACAGACTGTTACAATACTTTATATGTACCTTTGTTATCAGGTCATTACCTAGATGTTTGTCATTGTTGTGTCACATACTATACAAGTACATGTCTTGACAAGTTGAGCTACAGTGTCATTGACACTTTCATTCTTGCTGTCTTCACACCATCTCTAATTTGAGCACACCTGTAAATGGTGTGAACTTGGGCTAATCTAAAGGCCTGGTGTTACAAAACTATATTCAGTTAACAGGGTTATTCAGTTAACTGACAGAGTGCTGGTAGCACATATTTGGGCTTTATTCTGAAGTGTCGGTGCCACAACTTAAAGGCTTCATATTCAGTGGATGTTCTCCATACCACCTTTGAAGTGAAATTATTAAGTCTGTGAGGATTTGTCTTGTTACATTTTATGGGAGAGTGCCTATTGTAACAAGGCAAAGATATGTGAACAAATTTTGATGACTAAAATAATTCAGCAGTCTACCAGTTGAGGGATATCCAATTTAGTGGGTTGCCTGTATTATTTAATCATATTAAAATACTTGATTCATGCAACAAAAGAATATCCTGTATGCCTGTGGGAACCCCAGGAGCTAAAAATAGAAACATTTTCATGCACATTCACCAAACTGCACACAGCAGAGATATGTTATTTTGATATGAAGCATTCTTAGGACCAGTAGAATTGACTTTGCCATCAGTTCTGTTCATAGTGTACTGTAGGAGGGGGAATGAAAAAAATGCTGTGTCAGCATAGTTGCAAAAATTTTGCAAAAATCTTCTCGTCCAAATTTCAGTTTCTTGCAATATGAGGAATAATCTTTAAAAATCTTCAGACCCACCAGCCATAATCTTTTGATATTTGGTACTCTCAGGTGCCGAATAAACGTGTGGGCATGTTTATTAATTTGTGAAAAAAAATACAAACCGTCACGGATATTATGACCCATTACCTTTATTTTTTTCCCCAAGTGAGGCCAATAAAAAAATAACTCTTTAGGGTAGGCGCTTGGCTCCTTAGAAATCCCATTGTCCTTCCACTGGATCCCACCCACTAATTTGATTTATTTATTGGTGTTTATGCTCACATACTTCTGCATAATGGCTACTCGTGACCACAGCATGGATGTGAAGTCAAGGTCAGTTAATCATTTTTGCCCCATGTTGCCTATTTTAGAGCATAAGTGACTGCGTTCTATTTTACCATTAAAACGGTATGTTTACCACAGTAAACAAGCACTGCCTAACACCTATCTTCCCGGGGTTCTTGTGGGGGCACTAACTTAATTTTCAGTGTTTGTCATGTCTATTGACAAATAAATTTGAAATATTTAATTAAATTCTCTTCTCAGTATTTATTAATTGGTGTTTAAGGTCACATATTTTTGCACAATGGCTAATCATGACCACAACATGACTATCAACTCAAGACCAGGGGTGAGCATTAATAAGCAATTTTGCCCATTTTAGAAAGTATTTGCACCTCCCAAGCATTGGTGACTGGGTCCTATTTTACCAGAAAAACAGAGCCTGTGTACAACACTGAACAGGCACTGCTTCACTTCCCGGGGTTGAATCTCTTCTCAGTATTTCTTTCTTTAGAAATTTTACTTCTCTCTGCCAAAATTCTGTGGGGCTATGCTTGTGAAGAGTGTAGAAAATGGGGGGGGGGGGAGGGGGGAGGGGGCAGGACAGCGGGCACTGTACATGTACTGATGGCGGGGAAATAAAAAAAAACTGATTGGGAGGGGGGGCGGGTAAGGTGGATACTGGAAATCTCATGGCTCCTCTTTGGTTTTGGGGGGGGGGGGGGGGGGGGTGGTAAGGTGGAGGCTGGAATCTCATGGCTCCTCTACTGGATCCCACTTGATTTTCAAAGTTTGAAAGGTCTGTTGAATTTTGAAATATTAAATTCTCATCTCTGAATTTTTCTCTTTAGAAATTTCACTTCTCCCAAAAGAGCTCTTGCTTTTCTCTCTTTTTCTGAGAGGGAGAAGTCACATCTACCTAATATTCTCTCATTGGGGGTCCCTGGTAGAAATAAATATATTTGACATTGTAAATCTGGAGCAAGTGTCAAGTTCCAGTTCTGAAACTGTGTTTGATAAAGTGATTAATATTTTACAATGCTTCACCCTTGGTGTTGAGAAAGTCAACCATTGAGGCTGGGTTTTTTTTCATTAAATTTTCCAATAAAAAGACAGCAAAAGTTATTTTATATCAATTTCTACTGCAGTTAGCAATTAAGTGTATAATACAGATTTTTATCAATGGTCATGGAACGGTTATCGAACCAACTGAAATTGTGTTTGGCAATTTCTTGGCAAATCAGTAGCAGTATAGGGGAGCGACATATTTTGGTACTCATGTGAAATTAGTTAAGTTTGCAAGCCAGTACATTTATTGTGCACCAGCACTATTCTTTTCAGTAGTGTAAATTGTTACCCAGCACTTTTATTCGGCAAACACTTTTATTCGGCACTTGAGAGTATACATCATCCTTTGAGAGGTAAGATTTAAGTTTGTTCAAACCAAGTTCCTGTGTCAGTATTTGGGCTTACTGTTGGAGCCAAAATTTTAACTTACTCGAATAATAATGGCAATATGAGGAATCATTTTTAAAAATCTTTGTCTCCGGAGCCTTTAGTTGAAATCTTTTGATATATGGCATACAGAATTTTTACAGGGGTCAGATTGATTTGTGTTCAAATCAAGTCTATCAGTTATTAATCAGGCTTTCTATAGGAGCCTAAATTTTAATGTTGTGCAATCTGTAGAATAATCTTCAAAAATTTTTTTCAGTTTTCAGACCCCCCAGGCTGAATCTTTTGATGTTTGGTTTACAGCATCCTATAGAGAGGCCAGATCTAAGTTTGTTCAAACCAAGTCCATGCCTTAATATTTTGACTCCCTGTTGGAGTCTAAATTTTAACTTAGTCTTATAGGAGGAATAATCTTTAAAACTCTTTTTAGCTCACCTGACTGTAAGTCAACGGGAGCTACCGCCATCACTTGTCATCTTGCGTCCGTTGTCTGGCATCCGTCGTCCGTCATCCATTAACTTCTGCAAAAGTGACTTCTTCTTCACAACCATCAGGCCAAATTCAAATACATATTGCACAGACCATCTAAGGAGTATACCCTTTCTGTTTTGTTCAAATGAAGCAGCCAATATCTTTGGGCTCTGGTTAATGCCCAAAATCTTTAAAAATCTTCTTCTCATGATCCACCAGAGGGAATGCCTTGTGATTTGGTATGGAACATGCTTTAGTGTTGAAGATTAAAGTTTGTTCAAGGGAAGTTGGTAGGTCAATATTTGGGCTCTGTGTGGGCATATCCATTTTGGGTTCCGCTCAAAATTTCTATTTGAGGGACTGATGGGCCAGTTTCAATCCAATTTGGTATATAGTTAAGTGGGTTCCCAAGTAATTGATTGATGCAAAAAAAAAATTTTTCACAGCCCCGTGGGAACACGAGGGGCTACAAACCAAATAAAATTCAAAAGCACACATTTCCCAAACCACTTGGAGCAAAGAACTGGTATTTGGTATGGAGCATCCTTAGGACCAGTAGAATGGAATGGTTAAAAAATATTGCCCTTGGTAATGTTGGGGTGTGTGGTAGGAGGCATTGAAAAAATGATGAGTCAGCATTTTTGCTGTAATATTTTTCCCTGCACAAATTGTTAAAAGTTCTTCAGACTGTTTACTATTATCAATTAATGTCGACAAGAGACAGGAGAGACTACTGTTACCTGTCGAACACACATGTTCTCTATATTAGTTTAAGCTTAACCCTTGACGGTTATCCAAAGCAGATGATATAAAAACTTAATGATTTTAATTATAGTGTTTTCAGAATTTTCTAAATATTTCAACAAACCATATCATGTGACCCCTCATTGGAACGAGCTCGATGAGCTCGTTCCAATGTGAGAGGTCACATGATACAGTGTGGTTGGAATTTTCTGAAAATTAATATTTCTTCAACTGCTGAATTTGCATATTGTGCAGACGGATGAGGCTGATTCATTAGGTAAAGGGTTAATTGAGTGAAAAGGGAGTGCAGTGGTGTATTGTTGGACTTCTTTGCTAGAGGTCCCGAGTTCGATCCCCGTCTGGGACGACCCCCATTGTGTTCTTGAGCAAGGCGATTTTTCCAGGTTGCCTACATGGCGCTGTGTACAAAGGCGTACTGCCCGTCAATGGTGCACATGTCTTCAGCTGCTGTAACCCTGCTTGAACGGAGCTTGAACAGAGTTGAAATGTTGAAGAGCTGACAGTTGCTCTTCAATGCTCATACAGTTAAAACTAGAAGTCCTGTAATGAAATGCGCACAAATAGCATGTTGATCTGCACGTTAATCTGCTCGTTATGACCATAGAAAGCTATCAAATTCTGTACATATGGCCTGTGCATAAGTGTTGTTTCAACCAATGGACCTCCGGATAACCCAGAGGTCCATTTGCAAAAACATTGCCTGTCCTTGCTATGAGTAACTAGGAGAACCTACCATGTTTTGGATTCCACTCGATATGGCAATTGCGTGTCCTATGCGTAATTAAGCCTAGATAGGTGCACAGTTTGTGACAGGACTTTTAGTTTTAACTGTATGTTTTTTCTGGTTTCTTGGAAATTTTTTTTTCCGATTCCTGCGTGAATGTCATCAATTTAACCCTCTCAAGACTTCAATGTGGGTTCCAGAGATTTTATTTCATGTAATAGTGTTAATGAAAACTTTGTTCTGATTTCTTTAAAAATAGTTTATCCCCCAAAATAAGCCTCCAAAAATTCTCTTTCTGCTTTGTTTATTTTTGATGCTTGAACCATTTTCACACAGACATGAATTTACAGGGGCAGTAAAATTCTGTTTCTCCAGTTTGAAATTTTTTATTCTTTAAACCCATTGGGCCAAATCAAATTCATTCATTTATGGCACCTACCATCCTCCCTCGGAGTAAACCTTTTCTCCTTTGTTCAAATGAAGCTGCTGCCATCTTCAGGCTGGTGAAATTTACTCGTCTCATGCCCCCCCCCCCCCCCCCCCCCCTACACACACACAAAAATAAAAAAAATAAATAAATAAATTACTATATCCTTTGGGGTGTGGTTATTGCTCCATAAGCCTAAAATGCTTTTAAAATCCTCTTTTTGTAAGCCGCTTGCAATAATGCTTAGATTTCTTGTTTGGAACTTACTTTAGAGATGCAAATTCACTTTTTTTCAAAGAAACTCAGTATGTCAAAATTTGGGCTGCACTCAAAACTTCTCAGATCCAATGGACAGATGTAAATCAAATTTGTCATGTGGTACATAACTGGGTCTTGAGTATTTCATTTAAGAAAACTTTTCAGCTCAACTTTGGCAAAGCTAAATGTGAGGTATTGTCATGGCCCGTCGTCCATCTGCCCGCCTGTTGCGGCGTCAACACGGCTCGGGCTAGAGGCCGTATTTATGAACCGATCTTTACGAAACTTCTTGGGTGCTTTTGTTATCACCGTGGGAGGAGAACAAGTGTTTTTGGGTCTGGTCCGAAATTCAAGACGGCCACTGGCAGCCATTTTGTACAAAATTAGGTACAATCACATTTTCATATGGAAGCTCTGATTTGAATAATTTTTTTTGTGTGTGAATGTTTAGTATCATGGGATACATCACATATAATACAGGTTTTTTTCTCATGCAAAATTATGCAAATTAGACTAACTTTGATTTATTTAGTGTTACTTTCAGCACTTAAGTGCAAATGCCAATACGGCTCGAGCTAGAGGCCGTATTTATGAACCGATCTTTACAAAACTTCTTGGGTACGTTTGTTATCACCGTGGGATGAGAACGAGTGTTTTTTTGTCCGGTCTGAAATTCATGAATATTGAAGATGGCCGCTGGCAGCCATTTTGTACAAAATTAGGTGCAATCAGATTTTTGTGCAGAACTTCCATATGAAAGTTCTGATTTGAATAAATTTTTGTATGAATGTTTAGTAACATGGAATACATCACATATAATACAGGTTTTTTTCTAGTGCAGAAATTATGCAAATTATATGAACTTTGATTTAGTCAGTGCTACTTATACGCAGTACATGTAAGTACACATGTCAATACAGCTTGGACTAGAGTCTATTTATGAACCGATCTTCACAAAACTTCTTGGGTACCTTTGTTATCATCTTGGGACGAGAACGAGTGATTTGGGGTGCCTTTGTTATCACAGTGCAATGAGAACAAATATTTTTGGGTTCAGTCAGACCCACTCTGGGCCTCAAAGATTTCTTTTCTAGTTTAGCATGGGGGCGCGGCGGCTCAGTAGGTAGAGGTGCAGGCTGCAAGTCGAGAGGTCCTCGGTTCGAATCCCACCTGCGGCAGCCGCGTTGTGTCCTTGGGCAAGACACTTCACCCCCATTGCCCATGTGGGGGCACGATGACGCCGTGTACTAAGGCGTACTGCACGTCGATGGTACGCATGTCTTCAACCAATCTAACCCTGCCTGTGCTGCAGTGCAGAGTTACGATGTTGGGGAGCTGGCAGCTGCTCGTCGTTGCTCGGTGGTTCTCTCCGGGTACTCCGGCTTCCTCCACCCGTAAAACTGTCACGGTCATGATTAGCCATTGTGCATAAATATGTGACCTTAAACATCAATAAATAAATAATTTTAGTTTAGCATCTAACTGTCACCCCCACCTTTACAATACTTTACCTATATATTTGTTACAGGCTACGGTCAGCATTTATGTACAGACCATTACAATACTTTACATGTAACTTTGTTATCAGGTCATTACCTGGATGTTTGTCATTGCTGTGTCACATATTATACATGAACATGTCTTAAACAAGTTGAGCTACAGTGTCATTGACACTTTCAAGATGGCTGCCAATGGCCATTTTGTACTGAAATTAGATCCAATCAGTTTTTTAGCTCAACTTTGGCGAAGCCAAATTTGAGCTTATGCCATGGCCAGTTGTTCGTCGTCTGTCTGGCCGTCTGTCCGTCAACAATTCAATACGGCTCGGGCTAGAGGCCGTATTTATGAACCGATCTTTACGGAACTTCTTGGGTACCTTTGTTATGACTGTGGGACGAGAACGAGTGTTTTTGGGTCCGACCCGAAATTCAAGTTGGCTGCCAGCCGCCATCTTGTACCGACGATGCAGAAATCTGTTTTTTGTACAGAACTTCCATATGAAAGTGCTGATTTTAATAATTTTTTGTATGAATGTTTAGTACCATGGGATACATCACATATAATACGGGTTTTTTTCTCGTACGTAAATTATGCAAATTAGACTAACTTTGATGTATTTAGTGCTACTTTCAGCACTGTCAGTGCAAATGCCAATACGGCTCGGGCTAGAGGCTGTATTTGTAAACCGATCTTTACAAAACTTCTTGGGTACCTTTGGTATCACCGTGGGATGAGAACGAGTGTTTTTGGGTGCGGTCCAAAATTCAAGATGGCCGATGGCAGCCATTTTGTACAAAATTAGGTGCAATCAGATTTTTGCACAGAACTTCCATATGAAAGTGCTGACTTGAATAATTTTTTGTGTGAATGTTTAGTACCATGGGATACATCACATATAATACAGGTTTTTTTCTCATGCAGATATTATGCAAATTAGATGAACTTCGATTTTTTCAGTGCTACTTACACACAGTAAGTACACATGTCAATACGGCTCAGGCTAGAAGCTGTATTTATCAACCGATCTTCACGAAACGTCTTGGGTACCTTTGTTATCACCTTGGGACGAGAACGAGTGTTTCTGGGTCCGGTCCGAAATTGAAGATGGCTGCCAGTGGCCATTTTGTACCGAAATTAGGTCTGATCAGTTTTTTGTACACAACTTCAAAACGGCTCAGGCTAGAGGCCGTATTTATGAACCGATCTTTACAAAACTTCTTCAGTACCATTGTTATGTCCGTGGAATGAGAACGAGTGTTTTGGGGTGTGGTCTGAAATTCAAGATGGCCACCAGCAGCCATTTTGTACCAAAATTGGTGCAATCAGTCTTTTGTACAGAACTTCTGTTTGAAAGTTCTGATTTGAATAAATTTTTATATGAATGTTTAGTAACATGGAATACATCACATATAGTACGGGTTTTTATCTCGTGCAGAAATTATACAAATTAGATGAACTTTGATTTATTCAGTGCTACTTATACACTGTAAGTGCACATGTCAATACGGCTTGGGCTAGAGGCTGTATTTATCAACCGATCTTCACAAAACTTCTTGGGTACCTTTGTTATCACCTTGGGATGAGAACGAGTGTTTCTGAGTGCAGTCCAAAATTCAAGATGGCTGCCAGTGGCCATTTTGTACCAAAATTAGGTCCAATCAGTTTTTTGTCACAACTTCTATACAGCTCGTATTTATGATCTTCACGAAACTTCTTTGGTACCTTTGTTTTCACCTTGGGACAGGAATGAGTGTGTTTTAGGGTGCCTTTGTTATCACTGTGCTATGAGAACAAATATTTTGGGGTTCAGTCAGACCCACTCTGGGACTCAAAGATTTCTTTTCTAGTTTAGCATCTGACTGTCACCCACCTTTATAATACTTTACCTATACATTTGTTACAGGCTACGGTCAGTATTTATGTACAGGCCGTTACAATACTTTATATGTACCTGTTATCAGGTCATTACCTAGATGTTTGTCATTGCTGTGTCAAATACTATACATGTACATATCTTGACAAGTTGAGCTACAGTGTCATTGACACTTTCATTTTTTTTTGGGGGGGGGAGGGGGGGTGGGGTAGAGAGAACCTTAGTTGTTGAAAACAAAAGAAAAAATTTTGTCGGATTATTTTTAATACTTCACAAAACACAGCTTGCTCAGAAGCTTTCTTAGCACCAGCTGGTTGTGTCAGAGCAAATCAAAGCATTGCTCTTGCTGCTGATCACTTAATGATACACTTATCCTTTTTGGCAACTTGAGCCAGGTGAGCGTTTTAGGCTTGCTTGAGCCTCTGGTACTTCGGAACCGCTTGTCTAGTCAGAATGATTTGAAAATGTGGATCTTACAGAGGTCGAGTTCACATTTAGGTTGCTGCGACTATTAATTTTAGAAGTCGATAAATCGCTGGCCTTAATCGATCATTAGTCGATTAATAGTCATTTTCAATGAATTCAACAAGCACCGGGTGCATGTAGCAGCACTATTCTTTAAAGATCTTCTTCTTCAGACCCACCAGGCAGGAGCAGAATCTCTTGATATTTGGTATGTCTATGACTCATGGATAAAAATTTGTACAAAGTGTTAGGCTTGATTGATTTTGGTAGGTATCAGGGGAGTTTAACACAGAATACAATAAAAATTTACTGTTTGTTTAACTCTGATGTCAAAATACCAAAATTTCAGGAAGCTGTTTATTCCCAGAATCCATCTAGAAATTTAACCAATTCAATCTCGTTTGACAGAGCTCAATGAGCTCTGTCAAACGAGATTGAATTGGTTAAATTTCTAGTTGCATCATGGGTATTTTTTTCTGCCTGAAATTTAGATATTTTGACATCAGTGTGCAGGGGGTTAAATGAATGGTGATAACTTTCATTTAGATGTAAATGTGACATTTACGTTAAGTTTGCTTAAATGGGAACCATCAGGCCACTTGAGGACCCAAGTACACAACACAATTTTGTTCTTTTGAGCAATTTTTGTTTTTGCTTGAAAAGAGAATTTTTTGTTATTTTATCAGATTTTATGAAAAAAATGAACTTCTGCCCGGGGGGGGGGGGGGGGGAGGGAGTAGTTGAAAGGAGTCCACTAAGGATTTTTTTTCTCTTTGTTTCAAAATGTTTTTTGAAGAGGTTTGAATGATTTTAGGCTAAAAATCTCCCACCCTTCTTCCCCACACTCATAGCTAAATTAGATTAAGTATAAGATGGGAGCACAGTAGCTTAGTAGGTATACCATTGGATTTCAAACTGAAAGGTCCATGGTTTGATCCCTGCTAGGGATAACTGTGTTGTGTCCTTGGATAAAAAGGCACTTAATGCCTATTGCCCAATTGGGGAATGGTGGTGCTTTGTACAAAGGCGTACTGCATGTCAATGGTGCACTTGTCTTCTACAAATGCTAACATGCTTGTATGGAGTTAGTATGCTTGGGTATATCAGATGCTCACCAGTTTTCACTGGTTCTTTCCAGTACTCTGGCTTCCACCACCCATAAACTGTCCGATGTGGGATGACCATGGTTTTCGAAAGTGTTGTAAAACCCAATAAATAAAAATAAATAAATATTAACATGCAGATGATGAACGTGACCTTAAATTCTTCTCTAAACAAATTTATTAGGTAAGCATTTAAGGAGGGGGCCTCTTTTAAATATTCTTGTACATGTTTTGTAATATTAAACACATTGGGAGCACAGTGGCTCTGTGATAGACTGTTGGACTTATGTGCTAGAGGTTCCGAGTTTGATCCCTGTCCGGGATGACGCGCATTGTGTCCTTGGGCAAGGCACTTTATCCCGGTTGCCTACATGGGGGCACGATGACGCTGTGTACTAAGGTGTACTGGTCGTCGATGGTGCACATGTCTTCAGCTGCTGTAACCCTGCTTGAGCAGAGCTTGACCAGAGTTAGAATGTTGGGGAGCTGACAGTTGTTTGTTGATGCTCGGTAGTTCTCTCCGGGAACTCCGGCTTCCTCCACCTGTAAAACTGTCACGGTCACGATTAGCCATTGTGCATAAATATGTGACATTAAACACCAATAAATAAATAAATTAAACACATCCGTATACATTTAATATGAGTTAAGTTTAATTTAGGTTAAATTTAAGATGCAGCAGATTTTGCTTTGTGAAAAATTCAGTGCCGCAACAAAAATCACTCTCCTTGTAGCTACTCAGATATGTCAATTGCTCTCCAGAACTATTTTTTAATTTTTTTCTTCACAAACATCCAAATGCCCAGTAAATGGTGTGTGTTCTTCTTGGAATGAATTGAAGTCAATCTTAGTTAATCACGGAGTGGCTGGCACATACATACATGTATACAATATACCGGTGTGTCAACCACTAGAATCAGGAATTCACATTTGTTCACATCAAGTCCCCTTACTAGTAGGAGGCCAAGTTTTAACTTGGTGCAATATGAGCAGCTTGTATAAAATTCTTCTCTAGAAATGTGATATACAACATCCTTAGAGAGGTCAGATTTGGGTTTGTTCAAATTGAGTTGCCTGATTCAAGTTTGTTCAGATTGAGTTGCTGTGTTGCTGTGTGGGCTCCCTATGAGAGCCTGAATTTTAACTATGAGGAATAATCTTTAAAAATCTTTTTCCGATTCATATCTGAAATTTTTTTTTATATTTTGTTCAAATCAAGCCTCCAGGTTTATATTTGGCTCAATACAGGAGTTTGAGGTTTAACTTATGGAATATTCTTTAAAGATCTCCTTCTCCAGAAACACCAGTCAGAATGTTTTGATGTTTTGTATACAGTATTATAAAATTGTAGTGGGGGCAGATTCATGTTTGTTCAGATCAAATACCCATGCAGGTTTATATTTTGGGCTCTGTATGGGAGCCTGAATTTTTATTTAATCCATATTGGGAATATTCTTTAAAAATTTTCTCTTTTAGAACCACCTATCAGAATCTTTTGATATTAATTTTGACATACAACATTCATACGTGGGTCAGATTCAAGTTTGTTCCAGTCAAGTCCCTTTATTGACTCCTGCAATATTAGGAATATTCTTCAAAATTCTACTTCATCAGAACCACCTGTAGAATCTTTTGGTACTTAGTATGCAACATTCTTGTGTGTTTGTGTATGTTGGTGGTGGGGGTGGGGGAGGGAAAGGGTGCAGATTCAACTTCAGATCATGTGTCTAGAGTTGATATGTATTCTCCCTGTGGGAATTTTAACTTCAAGCTATATATGGGATAATTTTTAGCTCACCTGAGCAAAGCTAAAGGGGAGCTTTACTAATCTCTTTTTGTCCGTCCATGTCGTCCGTTGTCGTCCACTTCACATTATCGACTTCTCACAAACTACTTAATCAAATCTAACCAAATCTGTTGTGCATGTTCCCTATCATATGTCAATTCATGTTTGTTCAAATCAAGTTGCCCTGCCCCTCGGTAGGGCCACGCCCAAAAAGTGTGCCTAAATCTTTAAAAATCTTCTTCTCACAAACCAGCAGTAGCTGAGTCTTGATATTTAGTGTGCAGCTTCCTTTTGAGGTGTACTCTCAGATTTGTTAAGTGAAGTTCGAGGGGCTGTATTTGCCCCACCCAAAATTTCTATTTTCCAAACTGAGGGGCTGATTTGAACCAAATTTGATATTTGGGCTTATTGGGTCATATGTAATTAATTTATGCAAAAAAAAATATTTCTCATTGCCCGGATGGGAACTGCGGGAGCTAAAAATAGAAAAAAATTAAAATGCCCATATCTCCAAAATCACACAGCACTGAGAATTTTTATTTGGTGTGAAGCTTCCTAAGGACCAACAGGATGGAATGGTAAAAAAAAAATTGCTATCGGTTTTATCATAGGGTACTTTTTCGGAACTTTTGAAAAAGTGCTGAGTCAGCATTTTTTAACATGCTGGATAATAGGGAAAACATTAAAGAACCTTCTTCTCCCAAACCACTACTCCAAAAGCTTTCATATTTCACATATAACATCTTTGGAAGATTGATTCACATATTTGTTGAAATCAATTTCCTGGGTCCATATTTGGGCTCTCTATGGGAGCCAAAATTTTCAAAGTAGTGCAATATGAAAAATATTCATTAAAAATTTTCTTCCTCAGATCATCCAATCAAACTCTTTTGATATTTGTTATGCAGAATCCTTAGGGAGATGAGATTCAAGTTTGTTCAAGCCAAGTCCCAGGGTTCATATTTGGCCTCACAGTGGGAGCCCAAACTGTAACTTAATTTAAAATGAGGAATTTTCTTTTAAGACCTCCTTCAAATCCAGCAGTCGGAATGTTTTGATATTTGTTATGCAGTATCCTTAGGGGGGTGAGATTCAAGATTGTTCAAGCCAAGTCCCTGGGTTCATATTTGGGCTCCCTGTGGGAGCCCAAATTATAACTTAGTTCAATATGAGGAATATTCTTCAAAAATATTATTCTTCACATCCACCAGTCAGAATCTTTTGATATTTGGTATACGGCATCCTTAGGGAGGTGAGATATAAGTTTATCAAAGCCAAGTCCCTGGGTTCACCTTTGGGCTTCCTGTGGGAGCCCAAGTTATACCAAAATTTCTATTTTACGAACTGAGAGGCCAATTTGAACCAAATTTGATATGAGGACTCATTGGGTCATAAGTACCTAATTTATGCCAATATAATTCCCGTCGCCCTCATGGGAACCACAGATGCTAAAAATAGAAAAAAATGTAAAGTGCCCATATCTCCAAAACTACACGGCACTGAGAATTTTTATTTTGTGTGAAGCTTCCTTTGGAACAGCAGAAAGGAATGGTAAAAAGAATTGCCATCGGTTTTATCATAGGGTACTATTCCAGGACTTTGAAAAAATTTTGAGTCATCATTTTTTGACTCCTGTGAGTTATGGGAAAAACATTAAAGAATCTTCTCCCAAACCACTGCTCCAAAAGGCTTTCATATTTCACATATAACATCTTTGGAAGATTCATACACATGTTTGTTGAAATCAGATCCCTGGGTCCATATTCAAGCTCTCTAAGGGAGTCCAAATGTTCAGATTAGTGCAGCAATATGAGGAATGTTCTTTAAAAATCTTCTTCCAATCCACCAATCAGAATCTTTTGATATTTGGTATGCATCATGTATGGGAGGCCGGTGCGGGATTCAAGTTTGTTCAATTTCAGTACTTGGCTTCATATTTGGGCTTTCTATGGGTGGGGTGAGGGGATGGCAGGAGGGCGTATGCTAGGCTCAGGTTTGTTCAAATCCTGGATCGCATTCCTTAGTGTTTTTCCATAAAATTTACCTCATTCCTTTGTAGTGTTGATGAACCATGTCTAACTCAATGTGACCCCCAAATACTTCTTTGAACCATTTTGGCAGGTGAGCAATTAAGGCAACTTGCAATTGGGGCTCTTGTTAAAAAAATTAAATCAAACTTTTCTTCACCTCCACCTGTCAAAGTCTTGTATATGGTTTACAGGATCCTTTGTGAGGTCAGATTCAATTTGTTTCAGTGAAGTTCCTGGGTTCATTATTGGGATCTGTATGGGATCCTGAGTTTTAACTCGGTGCAATATCAGGAATAATTTTGAGAAATCTTCTCCTCTAGAACCAACAATCAGACTCTTGATATTTGGTGTACAGCATCCATATGGAATTTAGATTCATATTTGTTTAAATTTAGTCCCTCAGAAAAACTGTCTCAATCATTTGCTTGTCACAATTTTGCCATTTCACTTTATTTCTTCAGACACTGATAGATTCACTCAATTTCAATCCCAAATACTAATCAGCCTTGGGGAGGGTGGTGGCTCAATGGTTACGACATTGGACTTCAAGCTGAAAGGTCCTTAGGCAAGGCACTTATAATCCGGATTGCTGTTGTTTGGGTTCAGTAGTGCTGTGTACTGATGTGTACTCCATTTTGATACAGTACTTTTCTTCAACCAGTGTTAACCATGCTTTTGCCGAGTTAGTTCTTTGGTGACTACTCCTTTATTTTTAGCTCACCTTGACAAAGTCAAGTTGAGCTAATCTAATCGCTCTCTGTCCAAAACCACTGGGCTAATTCAAGTGAAAGTTTGTGTTAGTGATGGTCCTGAAGAGGCATTGCATTTTTGTTCAACTCAACATCTCAACATGCCCATAGGGGGGAGGGGGTGGGGGTGTGGGGGGGGGGGGGCTGAATGAATGCTCAAAAATATTTTTAAAATCTTCTCATGAACCAGGGGGTAGAATGACTTGATATTTGTTACGCAGTTTCCTTTTGAGGTGTAGAATCAGGTTTGTACTAACAAAGTTTTGTGAAGCAATATTTTAAGATTTTTAGCTCCGCCCAAAATTTCTATTTTCTGAACCAATCGTACGATTTGAACCAAAATTGGCATGTGGTATTCTTGAGTCATAAGTACTTGACTTGTGCAAAAAAAAAAAAAAATTCCTGCATCCCCATGGAAACCTCAGGAACTAAAAATAGGAATATTACAAATGCCCATATTTCCCAAACCACATGGAACAGAGAGCTGTTATTTGGTATGAAGGATCCTTAGGGGCAGTAGAATTGAATGGTAAAAAAAAATGTCATTGTTTATGTTAGGGTGTTATGTAGTGGGCATCGAAAAAATGCTGAGTCAGCATATTTGCAAAAATTAAAAAAAATAATTTTCCAGTGCCAGTGGTCAGAATCTTTTTTTTTGAAATGTGGTATACAGCATTCATGGAGGGGGGGGGGGGGGGGGGGGGTGGGAGGGCTGTCAGATACAAGTTTATTAAACTAAAGCCCTTTGGTTCATATTTGGGGCTCAATACAGGAGCCCAAATTTTTAACTTAGGGCAATATGGGGAATATTCTTTAAAAGTCTTCTTTTTTAGAATCACCAGTTAGAATCTTTTAATGTTTGGTATACATCATTGTTATGAGGGTCAGATTCCAGATTGTTCAAACCAATTCCCTAGATTAATATTTGGGTCAAATTTTAACATAGTTCAATATGGGGGATAATTTTTAAAAATCTTCTTCATATTTACTAGTCAGAATGCTTTCATATTTGGCATACAAAATCTCTAATGGGGTCAGATTCAAGTTTGTTCAAATCAGGTTCCTGGATATATATTTGGGCTCACTGTGGTAGACAAGTTTTAACTTAGTGCTGTATGAGGTAATTTCTTTAAAAATCTTCTTCAGATCCACCAGTCAGAATGCTTTCATATTTGGTATACAACATCTCTAGGGGGTGTGGGCAGATTCAAGTTTGTTTAATTCAAGTGCCTGGGTTAATATTTGGAGTCCATATGGGAACCTGAAATTTAACTTAGTACAATATGAGGGAATTTCATCAAAATCTTCTTCAGATTCACCTGCCAGAATCCTTTCATATTTGGTTTACAACATCTCAAGGGGAGTCAGATTCAAGTCTGTTCTAATTGGTTCCCTGGGTTAATATTTAGACTTCCTATGACAACCTGAATTTTAACTCAATTAGTACAATATGGGGAAATTTCTTTAATAGTCTTCTTCAGATCCACCAGTCAGAATGCTTTCATATTTGGTATACAACATCTCTAGGGAGGTCAGATTCAACTTTGTTCAAATCGAGTGCCTGGGTTAATATTTGGGCTCCCTATGGGAAACAGAGTTGGACATGTAGATAAAGAATTAGAAAGTTTGTATTCAGTACCCTCTGGAGGTGTGTAACTAAGATTAGTCCACATAGGTTGTATCAAGAGTCTTCATAGGGGAGCTCCACATTTTACATTAAGATCAACTGTTGAAAAGGCAAGATGTTCGCACTATTTTTTGTCCCTCCTGAGTGGCTCAAGGATTGACAATGTATCTTATGGAGGTGGATTGCTTAATGTAGACTCATTGTTGGACTCTTGTTTATATCGTGTTCTGTTCAAGGTGAGTGCTTCAAGCCCTGTTCGACCTCTTGTTAATGTGTATACCTGCTTCCTCCACCCTGTAAAACTGTCTGATATAAGATGACCTTGGCTGTTGAAAATGGTGTTAAACCCCAATAAAAAATATATCGGTAGAATGAAGCTGTTTCATAATTTTTAGACATAGTTAGCTCTTCTGGAGGCTTGGTGGCTCAGTAAGTAGAGGTTCAGGCTGCAAACTGAGATGTCCTTGGTTTGAATTCCACCTGCGGCAACCACATTGTGTCCTTTGGCAAGATCCTTCATCACCATGCCCACTTCTTTGTGTGGAAATGGTATGTTGGGGAGCCTGACATTTGCCCGCCAGTGCTCCGTGGTTTTCTCCAGCTTCCTCTACCCATAAAACTCTGACACGAGATGACCTTGACAAAGTGTCAATAAATCCCAATAAATAGATAAATATTAGCTCTTCTAGCTGTAAGTCTGGGTGAGCTATAGTGATCACTCATTGTCTGTCATCAGTGAAAAAAAGGTATTAACGACTTCTCCAAAGCGCTGAACCGATTTCTAATAAATTTGAGGTGATATGTAACTCAGCTGAGCAATGCTCAAGGGGAATTTTAGTTATCACTTTCATATTTGCTATTTAACTTCTCTAGGGCATCAGATTCAAGTTTGTTGAAATCAGGTCCCTAAGGGAGCTCCACTTTTTACATTATGATTAACTGAAGAATAGGCATGATGCTTGAACTCTTTTAGCTTCTCCTGAGGAGCTCATGAATTGACAATGAATCCTATGGAGATTGATTGCTTAATATAGATTCATTCTTGGCCTCCATTTATATCGTTTACATCAGGTTCTGTTCAAGGTGAGCACTTCAGCCCCTGAAATACCTCTTGCTTTTTTTTCTCTCTGCTTCAAAGTATGTCACCTACAGCTAAATAAGATTAACCATATTTTAGTTGCATGTAGATGCTGAATGCGACCATGAAGCCTTCTTGAAGCAATTTTATCAGGTGAGAAATTGAGGACCCCCTATTGTCCCCAAGTTTGGATTTAGTCATTCGTCTGTCCGTTCGTCCATCTAGGTGACCTTTCGTCCATCTAGGCATCCATCCATTGTCAATATTTTGTTTATCCTGGTCATAACATCTTAACTGGTAGAGTGCTAAATTATTTTTGGCTATCAAATCTTGTACACATGTCTTTGCCCTGTTATAATCTATGGGAGAGTGCCTATGGGCACTCTCCCATAAATTGTAACAAGATAAACCCTTACAGACTACATAATATCACTTCAATGATAATACAAAGCACATGCACGGAGTATGAGCCTTCAAGTTGTCGTACCTGTACTTCAGAATAAACCCCAAATATGGGCTTCCAGCACTCTACCAGTTAACCAACAGTGTGTCACAAATTATAATATGGTATATGTCTGTCAAGGTTACAGGCCCTATGTTAAGGTCACTATTTGAAAAACTTTGTCATTCACTCTCACTTCTGTACAGTTCCTGTAACTTGGCGTGATTGACAGATCTTATTCAGACTTGATACAATTATTGCTCACGACTCAAAGTTGTGTCGTGACTTTGATCCAAGGCCATGTCATCAGTGTCAAGATCACAGGCAGCAAAACTTGAATATTGTGATACAGCCTTTGTCTGGTACACATAACTTGGTATGATTGACCAATCTTATTCAAACTTGGTACAATTATTGCTTATGACTCAAAGGTGTGTCGAGTTTGATCCAAGGTTATATTATCAAGGTCACAGATAGTGAAACTTTGATAACAGATTTTCTCTAATCTGTACATATATAATTGAATCTTTGTGACAGATCGTGTTCATCCTTCACACAATTGTTACCCGTAACATAACGTTGTGTCATGAATCTGACCTGTTATGTCATTGAGGTTAAGGTCACAACAGTAAAACTTGGAGTCTTGTCTGGTATTTAGCTTCCCCAAAAGCTGTGACCTTGGGTGGAGCTGAGAGGCCTCTTGTTTTTGTTCGAATCAAGTCTCTCTTCCCTATAGGGAGGGGTGGGGAAAATTTACCCAAATTTTTAAAACATCTTTTCCTGAACTGATAGTTACAGTTACTTGATATTTGGTTCTCACCTTCCTTTTGAGGTGCAGAATTAATTTGTTCAAAGTCTGTAGGCAATATTTGCCTTTGTAAATGCCAGGACAAGATTTTTGGCCTTGCACAAAATTTCTCTTTCTTTTATTTTTTGAACTGATAAGACAATTAGAATCAAATTTGGTGTGGGGTATTATTGAGTCACAAATACTTAATTTATGTAATCCCTCCCTTCTCCCCCTCCCCAAATTTTTGTTTCTGCATGGGATCCCCAGGATCTAAGAGCAGAAATATTTTAACCCTTTACCCAACACAAAAGGCAGATAATATTTGCAAACATAATTCTTGAAAAACTAATTTGTTTTCATTTTTTGCTTCAAAAACATAGCTTATGACCCCCTCATTGGAATGAGCTCACTGAGTGTTCAAGGTATTTAAGTCAAGTCCCTGGGCTTATATTTGGACTCCTTAGTTTTATAATACTGAAAATGTGGCCATGTTTTGTGTGTTAGCATCTCCCACTCAGAAAAAACATTACCTTCCTTGGACAACAAACAGAGTTATGCAGTGTTACACGACTTTATTCCTCTGTAGTACCCAAGTCACCTTTTGCTGTAGTTTGTAAGCTTAATTTTGGATATATGCAAGGAGTGGCAGTGGGAAAACATATATCCCTTTTAACTTAATTTTAACTAAGAGCTGTATGAGAGAATTTCTTGAAAAGTGATCTTCAGATTCAGCATCCAGAATCCTGTCATTGGGATTCAACATCTTCAGGTAGGTCAGATTCAAGATTGTTCAAATCTGGTCCCAATGTTAATATTTGTGTTCTCTGTTGAAGTCCAAAGTCTAACTTCATGCAATGTGAGGACATTTCTTTAAAAATTATCTTCTTCAGACCCACGATTCAGAATTCTTTCATTTTTGGCTTATAACATCTCCAGGGGGATCAGGTTCAAGTTCATTCAGTTTGAATCCCTGGCTTATTATTTGGGCTCTCTGTGGGGAGGGGCGACAGGAGGAGAGCAGCATGTTAGGTTCAGGTTTGTTCAGATCCATTCCTAAGTGTTTTTTTCATAAAATCTGCCTTTCAAACTGCAGTGACATAACAACCCTTGGAAGCTTGGCAGTGCATGTCTCCAGCTGATAGAATTGGATGCAGTCAGGAAGACCTGTGATAATGATCATCTGACATGGACACTAGAGTTATGAATAATAATTTCATGACTTCATTCCTCTGTGATGTTGATAAACCATGACTAACCGAATGTGACCCAAATTACTTTAAACCACTTTGTGATGTGAGCGAATAGGGTTCATTGGGGCCTCTTGATTGATTTGCCATGACGCAACCAAAGGCAATTATTGGCTTTTCATTTCTGCTGGTCTAGGAAAGCTTCCAAGGCAAAAACAAAGCTCTGTTCTGTGAAGTCTCAAAAAGTGTCAGTCAGAATTGTTTTTAGTCCCAACCAAAAACATTTTTTTTTGCTCAGAAATTAAGTTCTTATGACCCAGTTTTACGACATCAAAAATTTGATTCAAATCAGCCCATTGGTGTCTGGAAATAGAAATTTGGAGTGGGTCCAAAATGAGCATCCTTCCTCGGGGAGCCCAAATTTTGACCTACTCAGTTTCTTTGAAAAAACTTGAATCTGCATCATTAAAGTAAGTTCCATATCAGAAATCTAACTACTGTAAGTGGCTTACGATTTTTAAAGCATTTTTGTCCATTAACCCCAACCCAATGGGGTAGTAATGTTTTGAGAAAACATTAGAAGAGTAAACTCCACCAAGATGCATTGTGCCATATTAGTTTAAACTTGGCCCAAAGGTTCTAAAGAAGGATGCTTACTAAGTTGATGGAGCACAAAAGAGATAATGACTCGGTATTTTCCCATTGCCAACCGTGTTAAAATGGGTTTCCCATTCGTCACCCCATGACAAAATCGATAGCAACTTTTTGGGTCCACCTGATTCCACTGGTCCTGAGGAAGCTAAATACTGAAAAAAAACAATATTCTGGTCCATGTAGTTTTATAAATCTGGGCATTTGGATTTTTTAATTTTTTAGCTCATTGGCTTCCCATGGAGCAGCGACAAAAATGTGGGCAAAAATCTAGTAGCTATGAACCACCTATACTACTTATTACTACATGCCACATTTAGTTCAGATCAGCCCCCACGGTTCATGAAATAGAACTTTTAGGTGGGGCCCACAGAGCCAAAACATTGACCTTGAACAAAATCCAGTCTTCGCCACCAAAAGCCATTACATACCAAAATGTTAAATCATTCTCCATGGTAGTTCATGAAAAGAACATTCTAAAACTTGTATAGGTTTTTGGGGCATTAAACCCAAGGTGAGTAGCACTGTTTTGAAATAAAGAGTGTTATCCACCAAGATGTTTTGTACAATTAGTTTAGATTCGACCCAAAGGTTCTGAAGAAGAACACTTAATTGATAGAACATGTGATAGATATAGACGATGACCCACAATTTTCCCATTGCTAACAGTGTTAAAATGGGCCTCCCCATACAGAATCCCATGACAAAACTGATAGAATTTTTAGCTCATCTTGACAAAGTCAAGCTGAGCTAATCTTATCGCTCTCCATCCGTTGTCCGTCAACACCTTGTTTTGGTCTTCTCTTCCAAAGCTACTGGGCCAATTCAAGTGAAAGTTTGTGTGAGTGATGGTCCCAAAGGGGCATTGCATTTTTTTCGACTCAACATGCACAGCCCCCCCCCCCCCCCCCCCATAGGGAGGGATTGGGGAAAACGCTCCAAAATATTTGTAAAATCTTCTTCTCATGAACCAGTGTGTACAATGACTTGATATTTGCTATGGAGCTTCCTTTTGAGGTGTAGAATCAAGTTTGTTCATACGAAGTTCGTGAAGCAATTTTTGGCTTTGTAATGGGAGGGGGTAAGATTTTTGGCCCCACCCAAAATTTCTATTTTCTGACCCGATGGTCCAGTTTGAACCAAATTTGGTATGTGGTATTATTGGATCATAAGTACTTTACCATGTAAAAAAAAAAAATTCTGCATCCCCATGGAAACCCTGGGAGCTCAATACAGGAGCCCATATTTTGTACATAGGGTAATATGGGGAATATTCTTTAAAAATATTGTTCAAACCAAGTCCCCAGGTTAATATTTTAACTTTGTTCAATATGGGGGATAATTTTAAAAAATCTTCAGATCCACCCGTCAGAATGCTTTCATATTTGGTATGCAACATCTCTGGGGGAGGGGGGGTGGGGGTCAGATTCAAGTTTGTTCAAATCAGATCCCAAGGAATATATTTCGGCTCGCTATGGTAGCCCAAATGTTTACTTAGTGCGATATGAGGAAATTTCTTTAAAAATCTTCTTCTTCGGATCCACCAGTAGGAATGCTTTCATATTTGGTATACAACGTCTCTAAGAGGGGGGAGGGGGGGGGGGGAGGGACAGATTCCAGTTTGTTCAATACGAGTGCCTGGGTTAATATTTGGGCCCCATATGGAAACCTGAAATTTAACTTAGTACAATATGAGGGAATTTCTTTAAAAATCGTCTTCAGATCCACTACTCAGAATGCTTTCATATTTGGTATACAACATCTCAAGTGGGGTCAGATTCAAGTTTGTTCAAATCGGATCCATAGGTTAACATGTGGGCTTCCTATGGAAGCCGGAATTAGCCATATTGCTGAATTTTTTTTTTTTTAAATTGTATTCAGTACCCTCTTGAGGTGTGTAATAATGAATCCACATAGGTTGTGGGGCTTCATAGGGGAGCTCTTCATTTTACATTATGAACAACTGAAGAAAAGGCATGTTGCTCGGACTATTTTTGTCACTCCTGAGGGGGCTCAAGGATTGACAATGTATCCTATGGAGATGGATTGCTTAATGTAGACTCATTCTTGGACTCTGTTTATAGGGACTCTTTTTTTTATCGTGTTCTGTTCAAGGCGAGCGTTTCAGGGCCAGTGGGACCTCTTTTTGAAATATGTCTTTTTGATTTTTAGCTCAACTTTGGCGAAGCCAAATTTGAGCGTTTGTCATGGCCTGTCATCCATCTGTCCGTACGTTAACAATTGG
Organism: Pictodentalium vernedei; assembly: GCA_031216915.1. NCBI lineage: Eukaryota > Metazoa > Mollusca > Scaphopoda > Dentaliida > Dentaliidae > Pictodentalium > Pictodentalium vernedei. The sequence continues at coordinate 166,601,371 of CM062293.1, forward strand.
ATACGGCTCGGGCTAGAGGCTGTATTTATGAACCAATCTTTACGAAACTTCTTGGGTACCTTTGTTATGACTGTGGGACGAGAACGAGTGTTTTTGGGTGCGGTCCGAAATTCAAGATGGCTGCCAGCCGCCATTTTGTACCGACGATGCAGAAATCTGTTTTTTGTACAGAACTTCCATATGAAAGCTCTGATTTGAATAATTTTTTGTATGAATGTTTAGTACCATGAGATACATTACATATCATACAGGTTTTTTTCTCGTGCTTAAATTATGCAAATTAGACTAACTTTGATTTATTCATTGTCACTTTCAGCACTGTCAGTGCAAATGCCAATATGGCTCGGGCTAGAGGCCGTATTTATGAACCGATCTTTACGAAACTTCTTGGGGTACCTTTGTTATGACTGTAGGACGAGAACAAGTGTTTTGGGGTCCGATCCGAAATCCAAGTTGGCCGCTGGTGGCCATTTTGTACAAACTTAGGTGCAATCAGGTTTTTGCGCAGAACTTCTATATGAAAGCACTGATTTGAATATTTTTTTGTTAGAATGTTTAGTGCCATGGGATACATCACATATAATACAGATTTTTTTCTCGTTCGTAAATTGTGCAAATTAGACTAACTTTGATGTATTTAGTGTTACTTTCAGCACTGTAAGTGCAAATGCCAATACAGCTCGGGCTAGAGGCCGTATTTATAAACCAATCGTTACGAAACTTCTTGGATACCTTTGATATCACCGATGGACGAGAACGAATGTTTTTGGGTGCGGTCCAAAATTTAAGATGGCCGATGGCAGCCATTTTGTACAAAATTAGGTGCAATCAGATTTTTGCACAGAACTTCCATATGAAAGCGCTGATTTGAATAATTTTGTGTGTGAATGTTTAGTACCATGGGATACATCACATATAATACAGAGTTTTTTTTCAATGCAAATTAGATGAACTGTGATTTTTTCAGTGCTACTTATACACTGTAAGTTCACATGTCAATACGGCTTGGGCTAGAGGCTGTATTTATCAACTGATCTTCACGAAACTTCTTGGGTACCTTTGTTATCATCTTGGGACGAGAACAAGTGTTTCTGATTTTTTCAGTGCTACTTACACTCAGTAAGTACACATGTCAATACGGCTTGGGCTAGAGGCTGTATTTATCAACCGATCTTCACAAAACTTCTTGGGTACCTCTGTTATCATCTTTGGACGAAAACGAGTGTTTCTGAGTGCGGTCCAAAATTCAAGATGGCTGCCAGTAGCCATTTTGTACCGAAATTAGGTCTAATCAGTTTTTTGTACACAACTTCTATACGGCTCAGGCTAGAGGCAGTATTTATGAACCGATCTTTACGAAACTTCTTGGGTACCTTTGTTATCACTGTGGGATGAGAACGAGTGTTTTGGGGTCTGGTCCAAAATTCAAGATGGCCACCAGCAGCCATTTTGTACCAAAATTAGTGCAATCAGTCTTTTGTACAGAACTTCTGTATGGAAGTTCTGATTTGAATAAATTTTTGTATGAATGTTTAGTAACATGGAATACATCACATATAGTACGAAACTTCTTGGATACCTTTGATATCACCGATGGACGAGAACGAATGTTTTTGGATGCGGTCCAAAATTTAAGATGGCCGATGGCAGCCATTTTGTACAAAATTAGGTGCAATCAGATTTTTGCACAGAACTTCCATATGAAAGCGCTGATTTGAATAATTTTTTGTGTGAATGTTTAGTACCATGGGATACATCACATATAATACAGAGTTTTTTTCAATGCAAATTAGATGAACTGTGATTTTTTTCAGTGCTACTTATACACTGTAAGTTCACATGTCAATACGGCTTGGGCTAGAGGCTGTATTTATCAACTGATCTTCACGAAACTTCTTGGTACCTTTGTTATCATCTTGGGACGAGAACAAGTGTTTCTGATTTTTTCAGTGCTACTTACACTCAGTAAGTACACATGTCAATACGGCTTGGGCTAGAGGCTGTATTTATCAACCGATCTTCACAAAACTTCTTGGGTACCTCTGTTATCATCTTTGGACGAAAACGAGTGTTTCTGAGTGCGGTCCAAAATTCAAGATGGCTGCCAGTAGCCATTTTGTACCGAAATTAGGTCTAATCAGTTTTTTGTACACAACTTCTATACGGCTCAGGCTAGAGGCAGTATTTATGAACCGATCTTTACGAAACTTCTTGGGTACCTTTGTTATCACTGTGGGATGAGAACGAGTGTTTTGGGGTCTGGTCCAAAATTCAAGATGGCCACCAGCAGCCATTTTGTACCAAAATTAGTGCAATCAGTCTTTTGTACAGAACTTCTGTATGGAAGTTCTGATTTGAATAAATTTTTGTATGAATGTTTAGTAACATGGAATACATCACATATAGTACGGGTTTTTTTCTTGTGCCGAAAATATGCAAATTAGATGAATTTTGATTTATTTAGTGCTACTTATACACTGTAAGTTCACATGTCAATACGGCTTGGGCTAGAGGCTGTATTTATCAACCGATCTTCACGAAACTTCTTGGGTACCTTTGTTATCACCTTGGGATGAGAACAAGTGTTTCTGAGTGCAGTCCAAAATTCAAGATGACTGCCAATTCGGTCCAATCAGTTTTTTGTTACAACTTCTATACAGCTCGTATTTATGAACTGATCTTCACGAAACTTCTTGGGTACCTTTGTTTTCACCTTGGTACAGAAATGATTGTGTTTTGGGGTGCTTTTGTTATCACTGTGCTATGAGAACAAATATTTTGGGGTTCAGTCAGACCCACTCTGGGACTCAAAGATTTCTTTTCTAGTTTAGCATCTGACTGTCACCCACCTTCACAAAACTTTACCTATACATTTGTTACAGGCTACGGCCAGTATTTATGTACAGACTGTTACAATACTTTATATGTACCTTTGTTATCAGGTCATTACCTAGATGTTTGTCATTGCTGTGTCACATACTATACATTTACATCTCTTGACAAGTTGAGCTACAGTGTCATTGACACTTTCATTTTTTTCTATTTTTAGCTTCTGGGTTCCCACGGAGCTGTGCATTTTTTTTTTGCATCAATAAAGTATGTTCACCCTATTATACTACATGCCAAATTTAGTTCAATTCAGACAATCGGTTTTAATTTGAACGAAGTAGAAAGGGTATACTCCCAAGATAGTCTGGACCATGTGTGAATGAATTCAGTCCAGTGGTTTTAAAGAAGGAAAGTTTCAAATCAGCTGATGGGAATATACAAGATGACTCAGCATTTTCCCGTTGCCATTGTTGAAATTTGCATCCCCATACGCCCCCCCCCCCCCCCCCCGCCCCCGCCTGACACAAAGCCGATATGATGGTTTTCCGCTGGATCTAAGGCTAGCTGCATACAAAACAAAAAAATATATTCTTGTCTACGTAGTTCTTAGCTTCAGGATGAGCGATAGTTACCACTCATCGTCCGTCATCTGTCGCCGGCATCCGTAAACATGGTGTTTGCACCTGCCCCTCGTAAACCGCTGAACCAATTTTAGTTATATTTGAGGTGATTGCTTATTTTGACAGCGCATTTTGGGTTTCTTTTTTCAAATCAACTTGCCCAGCCTAATAGGGAGAGGGTGGGGAAAAATCCACCAAAGTTCTTTAAAAATCTACCAGTGGGTACAATGACATCATATTTGGCATGCAGCTTCCTTTTAAGATGTAGAATCAAGTTTGTTTAAACGAAATTTCAGGATCAGGATTTGCCTTCGTAATGGGAGGGGGAAGATTTTTGGCCGTACCCAAAATTTCTGTTTTCTGAACCGATGGTCCGATTTGAGCCAAATTTGATATGTGGTATCATTGAGTCATAAGTACTTGATTCATGCAAAAAAACTATTTTCCCGTGTTCCGTGGGAAAGAGAGCGTTTATTTGGTGTGAAGCAATCTTAGGACCAGTCGAATTGAAAGATAAAAACAAATTACCACCGATTGTGTCCGTGTGTTCTGTAGTGTGGGGGTGGGGGGAGGGGGGGGGGGGGCAGCAAAAAATGCGAGTCAACATAGTTGCAAAAATATTAAAAAGAAATTTCTCCACAGCAACTGCTCAGAATCTTTTGATATATTGGTATACAGCATACATAGGGGGGTCAGACACAAGTGTGTTAAAACGAAGCCTCTTGGTTCATGTTTGGTTCAATACAGCAGCCCGAATTATTAAATTAGTGCAATAAGAGCGCATTTCTTTGAAATCGTCTTTAGATCCACCATTCAGAATGCTTTCATATTTGGTATACAACATCTCTGGGGTTGGTGGGGGGGGGGGGGGGGGCACAATTTAACTTGTTGAAAATCGATTCCCTGGGTTCATACTTGGGCTTCCTACGTTAGCCCAAATTTTAACTTGGTGCAGTATGAGGAAGTTTCTTTAAAATGTTCTTCAGATTCACCAGTTAGAATCCTGTCATATTTAATATACAACATCTCTTTGGGTCAGATTCATGTTTGTTCAAATCGAGTCCCTGGGTTAATATTTGGGTTTTTTTTTATGGCTGCCTGAATTTTAATTTAGTGCAATATGAGGGAATTTCATTAAAAATTATCTTTTCTTGATCCACCAGTCAGAATGCTTTTGTATTTGGTACACGACAGCTTCATGGGGTGTGAGATTCAAGCTTGTTCAAATCGGGTCTCTGGGTTAATATTTGGGCCCCCTATGGTAGCCCGAATTTCAGCTTAGTGCAATATGGAAAAATTTCTTTAAAAATCTTCTTCAGATCCCTCAGTCAGAAGCTTTCACATCTGTTATACAGCACCCCGGTGGTGGTAGGGTATGGCTCAAACTCAAGTTTGTTCAAGTTAAATCCCTAGGTTGATATTGGACTCTCATGTTTTGCATCACTGGAAATCGGGGCATTATTTCTGTGGTAGCATGCCAGTACTAGAAAAAAAATCATTTGGCATGGACAAGAGAGTTATAAATAATTAAATGACTTCCTTCCTCTGTACTGTTACGTGTAACTGGTTATAGACGCTGATTAAATCCTTCTTTAAACAACTGTTCTCAGGTGAGCGCCACAGGCCCCATGGGGCCTCATGTTTTTTAAACATTGGCGTATATATATCAAGACATCCTCTCTGGTGGATCATGAAGAAGATTTTTGAAGATGTTGAGGCTTCTTGGGGCATTATCAACAACACGAAGGTGGCATCTGCTTCCATTTAACGAAAAAAGAAAGGGTATACTCCAAAGATGGTCTTTTCAACATATGTTTGTACATATGTTAGAATTTGGTCCAGTGGTTTTGAAAAAGAAGACAAGTTTCAAAAGTTGATGGACGCCGAACTCCAAGTGACAGCAATAGCTCCCACTGAGTTTCAGTCAGGTTAGCTAATAAAAGCAGGAAAGTTGACAGCTGCGTTGTTTGTAAGCATTGCTAGCTACATGTGAATGTCTGGGGAGTAGCCTCTACGAATACTCACAATGCCTATGGCATGTTAATGTATAGGAATGGTCTACTTGCTATGGAAATGGACAGTTTCTTCCAGCATTCGAGGAGGCAGCAACTTTTACACATTCATTTTATTTAAAAATTCCATGTTGGACGAATATGTGCTCTCTGATGTGGATGGAGGGGGCGTCATTTTTGCAGGGCACTACTCCCGGTCTCTCCCCTAGTTGGAAATTCACTACCCTACCCCCCCCCCCCCCCCCCCCCGCCCGAATCGAAAGCCTCTAGCTACATCCCTGCTCTTTGGGTATCCGAGGAGATGGAGGAGGACAGACCACCATACGACGTTCAGAACATGTCCTGAAATGAATTTACCAACCTTGCAGACGGCTGCTTGAGAACGGAATACGGCACAGTAAAAATCAACTCCATCGGCACAATGAAACAGTATCAAGACTACTTAAGATCACCTATGCCAAACCTATTCCAGAAACCAGTACATGGTTTCTGGCAAACTAAACAGTTTCACTTAAAAGAAGGTACCATAAAAAACGAAACCAGGATTTCAACCTCTGATCGTCCTCAAAATTCTTCACACTTGTCTCTTATTTTCCACGTCCATGAACGACAAACTAATACAGCTGTGGGGCGTCTTACGGGGCTTTCCCTACTCTGGCCCTGCGCACCTTCGGCGCACAAAAGTCATTTGATCATATCGAAACCCTGAATTCCAAAGTGTTCTGTGTGTCAGTAGGCACATGAGTACTAAAAGGGATTCGGGAGGTCAGATGTTTTCCAAAAAGTGGGATTCCATGGGAAATGCCTGTTAAATACCGAGATGAGTCTGGGATAGTAAATGAGGCTTCAGTGAGGGGTTTTCTCATGGCCTCAAACGACTACAAAGGGGTTCGGAAGGTCATATGTTTCCGAAAAAAATGGGATTCCATGATCTATATGAATGAAACCACAAAACTACCCGGAATAGGGTCAGAACTGACAAGAACAGACCAGAAATGGCTAAATACCCGGGGCCCCCTCGATACCATAATACTACGTGCTAAGCCGACAAAATGGGGAATCCGTAGTAAATAAAGTAGTTGTTGGTGATCTGGAGGGATTGTTGTTTGTGGTAATCCTACGAATCGGGAAATTACTCCTGTACAAAAGAACATGCCCTCCGAACATACCCCTGTCCTATTATAAGGTTTTGGGTCACATAGCAACCACGTGCTACCATAGAAACCAAGATGGCGGCCTCAAGTGTACAAAATGGACGACGGAAACATGTATCACCCTAACATGAGCTGCGCGTGCGCACTCACATCACGTATTACTATGAGGATGACGTCACAAAATTGCCGCTCACGCGGGTTACCACAACAATCAAACCTGGCGCCACTGGGTCACGTGACATGACGTCAAATAGGACCCTCCGGGTACATGCTATACTACTCACATAGAACACTTTGGAACTCAGGGGACGATGTATCGAATTTAGAATGCGAAGCAGTTTTGGAGACTTCGTGAGCTTAACTCAACAGGTCCAATTACATTTTTCGTTGTAACATAACACTGTTGCGTGACTGCAGTTGGCAATTCCCCGGATACTGCTTTTCTTTTGATAATTCGGATATTAAGTTTGTCACACCGCACATACAAACAAATCTTTATTGACAGTTTAAATTTGAATAGCTGGAATCCACTTCGATTTTACCGGAATTCGGGAATATTACGATTTTACGAAAATATTACGAGAATATGATTCCCTGTCCAAAAAGAAGTCTTTAACGTGAGCTGAACTCTGTTTGCATATATCGCGATCAACCATATTTGACCACTTCACCGATGCGTCAAGCGAAGTATCGTGATGTCCGACGCAGCAGTGTTTCCTTACATCTCTAGCCATTGTCCAAACATGGCCTGAAGGGCATATTTTAATTTTTCGTTTGGTATCCGTCCTTGAAATGGTTTTATTGAAATCTGGGCATCAAAGAGGTCCTTTCTTATTTTAAATCCCCTGCACTCCGCATGTGTACATCCAGAGTCTGGCTGGAGTGATCTTCCAAAGGGTCCTCAATCAGAAAAACTCAAGTCAGTAAGGCTTTCAAGAGCACCACAGGCTCTCAATATATGAGTTTTATTGAAATATGGCCAAACAGAGGGCTTTTCTTTTTTGACATTCTCATCCCTGTGATTCCGACCCAACATACTTTTCATCGAAGCAATCCTCAATCATGAAAATACACGTCACTTGTTACTTTTAAGAAAATACCAGACTCTCGATATGGGGTTTGATAAAATCCGGCCAAAAAGCGGAATTTCCTCTTCACCATTCCCTTGTGAATTCTAGATGTGTTAAACCAGTGTCCGACCCGGTCTGGTTATCACGCATACCAGCCGAAATTATAATTTTCTGAATGGTTTGTAACCTTCCAGACCACCCCAGACACCCAAGATATGGGTGTAATGAAATCTGAGCCTAAAAAGCAGATTTTCTGATGTGCTATGCCCCTGCAAAATCGAGATGTGTTTTACCAGAGCTGACCCGAACTGTTTTTTCACCCAAGCGAGCGAATCATAATGACGCAGGTACTTATTTACTTTTGAGATCACTCTCGGGTCTCCAAGATAAGGGTTTTATTGAAAAGCGCACAATTTTCATTTTTTTTCATTTGCCCCGCCTCCCCCCCCCCCCCGCCCCCTTATTGAACTCGCAGCCTAGAGTCACGCCTTTTTTCCCCATTATTCTGTGAACTACGGATGTGCTCAAGCATCTAAATGTGCCCAACACAAGATAACATAAGTCCCTAGTGGACTCTGAGAGCACCTGGACTCTCAAAATGTAGGCTTTTTGAAATCCGCGCCTAAAAAGTAGAATTTTCGAATTTGCCACCCCCGTGTGACCTTACGAATTGTTCGACCAGTGTCCGACCCGACCTGCTATTCATGCTAACTAGTACAAATTATGGATACACGAGTCATAATTGCCCTTGAAACCATAACAAGCTGCCATGTAAGGGGGTCTCATTGCAATCTAGGCCCAAAAGCTGACTATTCTTATTTGTCACCCTCCGTGAACTTTTAATGTGCTCAACCGCGGGCGGGGCCGAAAAGCGGACTTCTCTTATTTGTCACCACATGTGAACTCCGGATGTGTCTAACTGGGATCCACCCGTCATGGCATTCCTGCGAACTAACATAAACCATAAGAGCATATGTCGTTAGCAATCTTTGTTTCCAATCTAAGCTACCAAGATTATGTTTTTCATTGAAATCCAGGCCTGAGACCGGACTAATATTAGTGGACATCAACTTGTGAACCCCAGATGTTCGAATCATGATAACATGGGTCATTAGTTACTTTTTCGTGGTACTGCGATGGTTGGGGAAGTTAGAGTGGGCCTCGTCGTGAAATACACGTCCCCTTTTCCAGATAGAACAGGGCTAAAATTTCGACGAGAATCCGAGAATCGATTCGCACAAAGATTCGCGCAATAAAACCGGCGAGAATCCATGTAGATTCTCGCTGCACCTCTGCTAGGATTCGTGTGAAAAGAATTGAGTCAATTTAACCCGTTATTTAACACAGCTGCAACAAATTAACCAGCAGAAGGCTAACATGACCTGAAATATCCTGACACTATGTCAATAAAATCTTACAAATATGGCTGTCGTTGGAACCGGCTCAATGAGCCGGTTCCAACGACAGCCATATTTGAAAGATTTTATTGGTAAATATTGTTTATTTAATAATTTTATCATCTATTTATTATTTATTCTTTAAAAATTATCAAATTTAGTTTTAAAAATTAAAAAGGTGTTTTGTGTAAAATGTTAACATGTATTATCAGTATATAACAGTGGTTCAACCACGGTGGCGTCATGGGATCCTGGGGCACTAGTTGGTATGGATTCTCGCAACCATTTTCACGAGAATCCGAATGGATTCTCACAAATTCAGACGAAATATAAGCCCTGTTGAAGGCTCATCTGCGCTTTCCCAACCATTGCAGTCGAGGCATCTCACCAAAAGAGTAGCTGGATTTACTCGGATAAGCACCCATACCCGTGCCCCGTTCCTCGCAAAAATATGGGCAGTGCATTTCGGGCACGGACCCTCTCGGTTGGAAGCGCACAGAAGATTGCAGAACGAGGACTTCCATTACAAGACGAGGACGACGTAGTAGTAACTTGGTCCCCATCTGACCAAAGACGGACGGTTCACTGCACGCAAATACCCCCACCCCACCCCACCTCACACAAACACACACAAAACAAACCACGCTTTACGAGAGAGGACCCTCTCGTCAAAAGCAGATCGGACATGGACACATTGCAGACGATGAATGGGGATTATCATCGAAACGTCGCCGTGATCCTTCAGTTTGATCAAACTTGACTCGAATGTTCTATCTATTGTTGTAAACTGAAAACCAGGTGATTGAAACACCTATATTGTAATTAATCCCTGTGAGTGCAGTGTCAGTGCAGCGCCTGGTCGACCCTCGGCATGGAAAATCAAATTCACAGAGACAGACTCAAGGTGCAGAAAGAACATCAATCAATTAATCAATCACTTTGTTTTTCTCTCTCTCTTTCTCACTATTTTTTATTGCGAAGTTATATTTTCTTGTACATGTTTTTTTTTACAATTCTCTCATTTGTTTGTTTCGCCATTGTATTGATTTTTTGTATCATGTTAAGGGAGCGGAGGGTACACTAAGTGGAAAGCACTTGTCCTCCTATCCCAATTTGCAACTTATTTGTTTGGCAAATGTTTAACCTAATCCCTGTGACTCAATCAGATTATGGCGCTTTGAATATTTATTTATTTATTTATTTATTTATTGGTGTTTAAGGTCACATACTTATGAACATTGGCTAATTATGATCGTGACAGTTTTACGGATGGAGGAAGTCGGAGTACACGGAGAGAACCACCCAGCAACGACGAGCAACTGCCAGCTCCCCAACATCGTAACTCCGCACTGCGGCACATGCAGGGTTAGATTGGTTGAAGACATGCGCACCATCGACGTGCAGTACGCCTTAGTACACGGCGTTATCGTGCCCCCATGTGGACAATCGGGGTTACGTGGCTTCACGTTGCTTCACTTCGGTGATCTGACGAGAACCGGTTACCGCAACGCCACCCCCCCCCCCCTCCCCCTTTGAATAAATAATCTGTGCCTGTTAATTGAGCTTTCTCATTTGCATGATGCTGAGTTTGAATTGTTTACCGTTGTTTGGGCGACACTGGAGGATATGAATGTTTCTTCTTTAACTGGGGCAGATACTCCAGTCATGTAGAATAAATCATTTATATCGTTCATTCGTCTTTACCTCGGGTCTACCATAAGTCCATGGAAAGTGTTCCTGTCATGCTGTGCTCGAGTTACAATAAAGGCCGTATAAGCGAGTTGTAATTTCCAGCCAAACCTCAATCATAACACTGTAACAGTTATTCAAGTTTCTGCTTCACTTCGCATTGTGCAAAAAGAAGTTCTTGTTCAGGGGCGGCAGAACCGGGGGAATGGGGGGGGGGGGGTGGCTGGGGCCAGGCCATGCATACATTTTAACAGAACCAATCACTGGTGAAACAAGGGACGGATCTAGAGCCTTCCCATATTTTCGCCAGCCTTGTTTCTCTCGTACTAGTGTAAGGTTAGCGTGTTTGATGTTTGTCACAAACTGTGACTATCATACAGCTGGTTAAGCAGTGGCTTGGGTATGAACATCTTGACAATTTTTTAACGGCTCTGAAAGTGTGAAATCTTTCAAATACGTGTCCTGAAAAATCTCAAAATATCCGCTCAGATGCATGGAGATGGGGGTTTTGGGACCCTGGAATTTAAAATTTTCGTACCGCGGTCTGAACCATGGTCGGCCCGTCATACCGACAACCATCGATCGCCCTAACCACCCCCCCCCCCCCCCACCCTCCCCATACACACACACACTTTGAAATTCGTTACGACGCCCCTGTACTTTAAATCTCTTACATTAATATTGATAAATGCAAAACGTTTCTGAATAACTTTCATGTGGAAAAGCGACACATATATATTACGTTGCCTAAATGACTCCCATAGTAATAGTAAAAGTCGAAGAAGTTATTGAAATTAACACCTCTTGCGGCAAATCACAAAATGAAACACAGTATACAGTATGCAGACGATATAATCATCACAGTTGGGCTTGAGAATAATGCAGAGACTCAAGATGTGGATTGGAAAGCAAATGTAACTTCTAAGGCCGACTTGGCTATAATTTGCCAACCCCTTGTGAACTTCAAGTACGCCTGATCTTCCATGTTTTCTTGTGAAGAACCGTCCAAATTATGAGTACACGAGCTATAAGTTGCATTTGATACCCCCTCACACTCAGTTACGTGGGTTTGTTTAATGATCCTGGGATCGAAATCTGAGTATTTATTACAGTCACCCCAGGCTCTCAAGATATAGATTTTATTGAAGTATGATCCTAAAATCGGATTTTTTTTTTATTTAACATCCCTATGTTAACCCCTGTCCCAGTGTAACGCCAAAAAACAAGCCAGCAATATTCACCATTCAATTTTCATTATTTTTACATTTTTGCTTTAAAAACATAACTAACGACTCCTCTTTGGAACGAGCTCATTAAGCTTATTCATTCCAAAAATGGGTCATAAGCTATGTTTTCATGCAAAATAAAAAAAAAATAATTATTCAATTATTTTGCTTGCATGCGATGTCTGCTTTTGGCGTAGGGTAAAGGTTTAACTCTGGATATGTTCAACTGAGATCCTACCATAGCAGGCGAAGGGACCGCGTCAAGAATGAGGTAGCAGCAAAAGATGAAGAGTAATTATTGGAATGTCGTTCGAGAAGTGCCCCCCCCCCCCCACACACACACACACACCACCACCACCTCCAAGCTGGGCTTGAGAGCCTAGAGGATTAGAGCCTCGCCGATTTTGATCGCGAAATGTGTATTTCAGGCGAGGGCCTTTTCATCGGTGCACGGACTGTACTTTGAAGGCGAGGGCTTCCTCTTACGAAAGTGGAAGATAAAGTCGATAGGTTTCTCACTATGTGCGGACAAGCCACGCTAGTAACTAGCACTCTCTTCAGAAGATGATTTTCTTGAAATCAGAAAGCGCAGTTGGATGAGTTTTGAGAGTGGACAGTGCCCCCAGCCCTCGATAAAATGCGGAGTGTTTTGTACGCGAGCATCGCCCTCTTTGTCGAAAATTTCAGCCGCCACCCTAAGACCGATAGCGGCTTCTCCCGCCAATATAACCCCCCCCCCCCCCCCACACACACACACACACACACACACATACGCGCATATATACTCGGCAAGAGCGATTGTGTATTTGAAGGTAATGTAATTGCACCCCCCCCCCCCCCATTCGATAAGAACAGTCGTTGTGAATAGCAAGATGCACCCCTCCCCTCCTCGTTATAACACGATGTTTTGCAGACGAGAGCCCCCACCCCCTCATCAAAAACGGACGGCGTGGTTGATGTTAATGTTATCGGGGGAGTGACCGGCAATTTCAGCCTCCTCACTGGTAAAAGCGGACGTGCATCTCACGACGAGGCCCACTGAATAAAAATCTTCCAAACCATTGCAGGTGAGGCGTCTCGTCAAAAAAGGTCAAAAGTAGCCGGCCTAACTCTGATAAGACCCCCCCCCCCCCCCAAAAAAAAAAAAAAAAAAAAAAAAAAAATGGACACTTCATTTCAGACATGGGACCTCACGGTAAAAAGCGCACTGCTCGTTGCAGAACTAGCCCCCCCCCCCTTCATAAAACGTGGACGGTGCAGTGGAGACTAGGTCCCCATCCGATAAAGGGCGGACATTTGAGTGCATGCACCCCCACCCCACCCCTTTACGCTCATAAAAACGAACCAAGCATCACAGGTGAGAGCCCTCTCGTCAAAAGCGGATTGGAACAGTTCAGACGTGGCTCCCGCTCGTCAAGTAGCGGACTGTCCGACGGTGTCTTATTAGACGAGGTTCTGTTAAGTAAAAAGTCCAGGGCCCATTGCAAAATTACACTCTAAATTCATTTGGGTAAAAAAATAACCCCAAATCAACAGAGTTGAGTAAATTCGACTCGTTTCTGTACGACCCTCACCTCTCCTAGATGTAACGTGGACAGTGCTAAATAACCGCCCTGTAACCGACCCGACTTTTTAGCTCACCTGACTGAAAGTCAGGGTGAGCTTTTCTGATCACTTTTCGTCTGTCGTCCGGCGTCCGTCGTGAAGGTGGTGTTTGGGCCTTTTTCTCCCAAACCACTGGCCGCATATTAATGAAATTTCATGTGAGTAGGGGTTATATAAGGGCATTTTGATTTTTTGTCAAATTAGGTTTCGGCTCATATTGAGCAGAGGGATGGGACAAAAATGCTCCAATTCTTAAAAAAATCTTCTTCTCAAGAACCAGCAGTAGCAGAGACTTGATATTTAGTATGCAGCTTCCTTTAGAGGTGTAGACTCAAGTTTGTTCAAGAGAAGTTTGTCGGGCATTATTTGCCTTCGTTATGGGAGGGGCAAAAATTTTGGCCACGCCTAAACTTTCTATTTTCAGAACCGTCAGGTCGATTTGAACCAAATTGATATGAGATGATAATGGGTCATAAGTAGTTGACTGATACAAAAAAAAAAAAATTCTCATTGCCCCGTGGGAACCTCGGGAGCTAAAAATAGGAAAAAGCTTAAAACTGCCATATCTCCAAAACTACACGGCACAGAGAATTCTTATTTTGTATAAAGCTTACTTTTATCCAGTAGAATAGAATGGTTAAAAAAACTCCCTATCGGTTTGATCACAAGGTACTTTTTTCAGGACTTTGAAAAAGTGCTGAGTCAGCACTTTTTAACACTGTAGGCAATGGGAAAAAGATTAAAAAATCTTCTTCTCCATATCCAGCAGGCAGAATCTTTTGATATTTGGTATGCAACATTGTGGGGTGGATCTGATTGAAGTTTGTTCAAATCGGCTCCCTGGATTCATATTTGGGCTCACTATAGAAGCCGGAATTCGAACTTAGTGCATTTCAGGCAAATTTCTTAAAAAATCTTCTTCTCTAGATCCAGCAGGCAGAATCTTGTGATATTTGGCATGCAACATTGTGGGGTGCATCTGATTCAAGTTTGTTCAAATCGGCCCCCTGGGTTTATATTTGGGCTCAGTTTAGAAGCTCGAATTCGAACTTAGTGCATTTCACGGAAATTTCTTAAAAAATCTTCTTCTCCAGATCCAGCAGGCAGAATCTTTTGATATTTGGTATGCAACATTGTGGGGTGGATCTGATTCAAGTTTGTCCAATTCGGCCTCCTGGATTCATATTTGGGCTCACTACAGAAGCCCGAATTCGAACTTGGTGCATTTCAGGCAAATTTCTTTAAAAATCTTCTTCTCCAGATCCAGCAGGCAGAATCTTGTGATATTTGGCATGCAACATTGTGGGGTGGATCTGATTCAAGTTTGTTCAAATCGGCCCCCTGGGTTTATATTGGGCTCAGTATAGAAGCTCGAATTCGAACTTAGTGCATTTCAGGGAAATTTCTTTAAAAATCCTCTTCTCCAGATTCAGCAGGCAGAATCTTTTGATATTTGGTATGCAACATTGTGGGGTGGATATGATTCAAGTTTGTCCAATTCGGCCCCCTGGATTCATATTTGGGCTCACTATAGAAGCCCGAATTCGAACTTGGTGCATTTCAGGCAAATTTCTTAAAAACTCTTCTTCTCCAGATCCAGCAGGCAGAATCTTTTGATATTTGGTATGCAACATTGTGGGGTGGATCTGATTCAAGTTTGTTCAAATCGGCCCCCTGGATTCATATTTGGGCTCACTATAGAAGCCCGAATTCGAACTTAGTGCATTTCAGGCAAATTTCTTAAAAAATCTTCTCCAGATCCAGCAGGCAGAATCTTTTGATATTTGGTATGCAACATTGGATCTGATTCAAGTTTGTTCAAATCGGCCCACTGGGTTTATATTTGGGCTCAGCATAGAAGCTCGAATTCAAACTTAGCGCATTTCAAGGCAAATTTCTTAAAAAATCTTCTTCTCCAGATCCAGCAGGCAGAATCTTTTGATATTTGGTATGCAACATTGAGGGGTGGATCTGATTCAAGTTTGTTCAAATCGGCTCCCTAGATTCATATTAGGGCTCACTATAGAAGCTCAAATTCAAACTTAGTGCATTTCAGGCAAATTTCTTTGAAAATCTTCTTATCAAGATCCAGCAAGCAGAATCTTTTGATATTTGGGTATGCACCATGCTTACAGGGGTGAGATTCAAGTTTGTTCAAGCCAAGTCCCTAGGTCCATATTTGGACTCACTGTGGGAGCTTGAATTCTAACTTAGTTCAAAATGAGGAATTTTCTTTAAAAATCTTCTTCTTCAGATCCAGCAGTCGGAATGTTTTGATATTTGGTGTGCAGCATCCTTGGGGGGGGGGGGGGGGGGGGGGGGGGGGGGGGGGGGAGAGATTCAAGTTTGTTAAAGCCAAGTCCCTGCGGGAGCCCGAATTATAACTTAGTTCAATATGAGGAATATTCTTTAAACATCTTCTTTTTTTTAGATCCACTGGTCAGAATCTTTGGATATTTGGTATAAGCATTTCTTAGGAGGAGCAGATGCAACTTGTTGAAATCAATTCTCTGGGTTGATATTTAGGCTACCATGTCAGGTGAGCGCCCTCAGGCCGGGGCCTCTTGTTCATTTATAGTAAATTTATCTATTTGTCAATGTAAAATGTATATATTCGCCCAGAATCATTATAACTGCAATAAGTGAGGTATGTGTATTCGTTGGTAAATGGGTTATCTGTCAGTTTATACGCCTATACTGGCTGTAGGTGTAGATGGGAAGACACGCTCTCGTCACCGTGTGGGGTATCCTCGACACGGTATGGGGCATGTTGTCCAGATGGAATCTACTAGCCGACCAGTCTGCCAACTTAATCCCAAATCTGTGTGTGGTCAGGTTCTCCAGCAGGTACTTCCACAAACGACAACTTCCCAGCTATATTGTTGGAGAATTTTTCGAACTTCACCCCATTTTTAGGCACATTTTTTATGATACCACCTCCAATTGGAATTTCTGAAAGGAAGTTAGCTTTCGTTTGCTAAACTGCATAAAACATATTCCCAATTTTTATTTGCCATTTTACATTGGCCTAGCTCCACATCCCATCTATTTTTGCTCTTGTGGGACGTAAGTTCATACTGATTTTTGAAACTTTGTCACACACCCACAGATGTAAACGCGACTTTGTTTTGCCGCTGAACGAAGTTGGAGAAAACCACCGAGCTGCGGCGAGTAACTATTAGACTCTAACTTTTGAACCCGGTAGAAACGGAGTTGATAGTGTCAGAAGACAAGTATTCTACCGCGTACTGTTGTGCTGTGTTCAGTAGTACACAATGAAACTAAGAGCCTTGTCAAAGGACACATTGCAAACGATGAATTGGGATCATGATCGAAAACGACGCTGTGATCCTTCATTTTGATCAATGCTGATCAATGAACCACTGTGCTGCGCAAGTATTCTACCGCGTGCTGTACTGTGTTCAGTAGCACACAATGACACCAAGAGCCTTACACATTGCAGACGATGAAATGGGGATTATCACCGTCTCGGCCTACTTTTCATCAGAACGAACCAAAATCATAACAATAATCATCATAAATTCACCATCCCCAACACAGTCCACACTCTCGTCACCCCCCCCCCCCCCCCCCCCGCCCCGACAGGAATGAGATCCAGCCACCCATCCATCAAATCCACTTTTAGGTACCCGAGGAGATGGAGGAGGACAGACCACCATACGACTTCCAGAACATGTCCTGGGATGAATTTACCAATCTTGCAGACGATTACTTGAGAACGGAATACGGCACAGTAAAAATCAACTCCATCGGCACAATGGAACAATATCAAGTCAACTTAAGATCACATATGCCAGAAACCAGCACATGACCCTGAACTGTTTCACTAACAATTAAGATACCTTAAACAATGAAACCAGGATTTCAACCGCTGATCGTCCTCCAAATTCCTCATACTTTTCCCTCCTTCTCCACGCCCATGTACCACAAAATTAGGCAGCTGGGGAGGGTCGCAAGGAGTTTGCCCCACACTGCCCCGCGTGCCTTCAGTGCACAAAAAATTATTTGATCATACCGTCCCCTGAATTCCAAAGTGTGCTTTATGTCAATTGGCACAGAGAACACATTGGAACTCAGGGGACGATATATCGAATTTAGAATGCGAAGCTCTTCATGGAGACTTCGTGAGCTCAATTCAACTGACCCAACTTGCCCTTTTCGTTGTAACATTACACTGTTGCGTGACTGCAGTTCGCAATTACCGGGATATTGATTTTCTATTGATAATTCGGATATTAAGTTTGTCACACGCACATACGAACAAATCTTTATTTACATCTGAATAGCTGCAATCCACTTCGATTTTACGGGAATACGGGCTTATTGTAGTTTTACGAAAATACTTCGAGAATCTCTTTCCCTGTCAAAAAAGAAGTCTGCGACGTTAGCTGAACTCGGTTTGCATGTATCCCGATCAACGATATTTGACTGCTATCACCGATACGTGTATCGTCAGGCGAAGTATCGTGGTCTACCTGTGCATCATTGTTTCCGTACACCTCTAGCCCCTTGTCCAAACGTGGCCTGAAATGCCATATTTTAATTTTTGGATTTGGTTCGTCCTCAAAAAGGTTTTATTGAAATCTGGGCATCAAAGAAGTCCTTTCTTATTTCAAATCCCCTGAACTCTGGGTGTGTACGGCCAGAGCCTGGCCCGGCATGTTTTTTTTCCAAAGGGCCCACAATCGGGACAACACAGGCCAGTAAGGCTTTCAAAAGCACCACAGACTCTCAACATATGGGTTTTATTGAAATATGGCCAAACAGAGGGCTTTTCTTATTTGACATTCTCACCCCCTGTGAACACAGGATGATTGCGACCCAACATGCTTTTCATCGAAGCAATCCTCAGTCATGAAAATAAATGTCACTTATAACTTTTAAGAAAACCTCAGACTTTCGATATGGGTTTTGATAGAATCCGGACAAAAGGCGGATTTTTCCTCTTTATCATTCCCATGTGAACTCTATATATGTTAAACCAGGGTCCGACCCGGTCTGGTTGTCATGAATACCAGCTGCAATTATAATTTCCTGAATGGTTTGTTTCCTTTCAGACCACTCCAGTATGCTGGGGAGCTGACAGTCGCTCGCCGTTGTTCGGTGGTTCTCTCCTGTACTCCGATAAAACTGCCGTGGTCATGATTAGCCATGGTGCAGAAATGTGTGACCTTAAACACCAATAAATACGTACATCGCTCCAAGTTCTCCAAGTTATCGGTTTTATTGAAATCCTTGTCGAAAAGTGGACATTTATTTTTATTTAACCCGATTCACTCACCCCTCACCCCCCCCCCCCCCTCCCCCGCCTGTGTACTTCGGATGTGCTTAACCAGGGTCCGATCAGGCCTCGTCTTCTTGCAGGCACCCAAGATATGGATTTATTGAATGCGCGGCCTAAAATCAAACTTTTTTTATTTCACATTATCATGTGAACTACGGATGTAAATGAGCCCAACACAAGATACCAGTAGTCACTAGTGAACTCTGACCCCCCCCCCCCCCCTCCCCCGGACTCTCAAGTCAAGAAGTAGGCTTTATTGAAATTCTCCTAAAAAGTGGAATTTTTCGAATTTTGCTATCCCCTTGTGAACTTCCGAATTGTTCAACTGGTGTCCAACCCGACCTGCTTTTCATGTTAACTAGTTCAAATTCAAATTCGTGAATACACGAGTCATTAATTGCCATTGAAACCACCACAGACTGCCATGTCATGGGGGTCTCAATGCAATTTTGGCCCAAAAGCTAACTATTCTTATTTGCCACCCTTCGTGGACATTTAATGTGTTCAACTGTGGACGGGACCTAAAGGCCGACTTCTCTTATTTGTCACCCCATGTGAACTCCGGATGTGTCTAACTAGGATTCACCCGCCCTGGATTTTCTTCGAACTAACCCAAATCATAAGAGCATATGTCGTTAGGAACCTTTGATACCGGACTCGGCTACCAAGATTAGGTTTTTCAGTGAAATCCAGGCCTGAGACCGGAGTAATATTATTGGACAACAACTTGTGAACTCCAGATGTGTTAAGCCATGGTCTGACATGGCCTGGTGTTTAGGCAATCGAGGTCGAATCGTAACACGGGTCACTAGTTAAAGGACCATTCCCGGTTCTCGTAATACTGCGATGGTTGGGAAAGTTTTTATTGAGTGGGCCCCGTCGTGAGATACACTTCACAATGTTTCCAGTTAGAAGGCTTATCTGCACCTTCCAAACCATCGCAGACGAGGCCCCTCACCAAAAGAGTAGCTGGCTTTACTCAGGTAAGCACCCCCCCCCCCCCCCACCCCGCCGTCCCTCGCAAATATTTGGGCAGTGTATTTCAGGCATAGGCCCTATCGATTGAAAACGCACAGAATATCGCAGAACGAGGACGACGTAGCGGTAACTAGGTCCCCATTCGAGCAAAAGTGGACAGTTCAATGCACCCCCACACCCACAAAAACGAATCGCGCATTATAGGAGTGGGCCCTGTCGTCAAAAGCTGATCGGCACAGTTTAGACGTGGCTCCCGATCAACAAATAGTGGAAAGTCCGACGGTGCCTTGTAGGGCGTGGTTCCAGTAGGTAAAAAGCTCACAGCTCATTACAAAACTATATTCTAAAATCAGTTGAGTTATTTATTTATTGGTGTTTAAGGTCACATACTTATGCACGATGGCTAATCGTGACCGTTGCAGTTTTACAGATTTAGGAAGCTGGAGTAACCGGAGAGACCCATCGAGCATTGACGAGCAACTGTCAGCTTTTCAACTTTCCAACTTTTTACAGCGGTTAAAAACATGTGCAGTACTTGACGTTATCGTGCGCCCATGTAGGCAACCAGGATAAAGTGCCTTGCCCAAGGACACAGCGCGGGTCGTCCCGGACGGGGATCGAACTCGGGACCTCTACCATGGAAGTCCAACGGTGATCCACTGTGCCAAACGTCGCCGTGATTCTTCAGTTTTATCAAACTCGACTCTGATGTTCTATCTATTGTTGTAAGCTGAAAATCAGGTGATAGAAACACGTATTTTGTAATTGATCCCTTCGACTCAATCAGCGAGCGTCATTGTATTATTAAGCAGAGCAGACGATTAGCCAGTAAATCGCGTATTGTTGTTCTCAGTTAGTAAATGATTATGGCGCTTTGAATAAATAACTATTTATTTATTTATTGGTGTTTAAGGTCACATACTGATGCACGATGGCTAATCATGATCGTGACAGTTTTACGGGTGGTGGAAGCCGAAGTACCCGGAGAGAACCACCGAGCAACGACGAACAGCTGCCAGCTCTCCAACATCGTAACTATGAACTCTGCACCGCGGCACAGGCAAGGTTAGATTGGTTGAAGACATGCACACCTTCGACGTGCAGTACGCCTTATTCCACAGCGTTATCGTGCCCCTATGTAGGCAATCGGGGCTAAGTGCCTTGCCCAATGACACAACGCGGGAGAGCGAAGCAGTCGCTGAAATGGTCACCCGTCCAACTACTAACCGCGCTCGACGTTGCTTAACAGCTGCCAGCTCCCCGACATCGTAACTCAGCACTGCAGCACAGGCAGGGTTAGATTAATTGAACACATGCGCACTATCGACGTGCAGTACGCCTTTGTGCACGGCGTCATCGTGCCCCCATGTGGACCATCGGGGTTAAGTACCTTGTCCAAGGACACAACGCGGGAGTCCGAATCGATCGCTCAGACGGTTACCCATCTGAGGACTAACGGGCTCGACGTGGCTTAACTTCGGTGATCTGACGAGAACCAGTTACCGCAACGCCAACGCCCCCTCCCCCCCCCCCCCCCCCCCTGAATAAATAATCTGTGCCTGTTAATTGAGCTTTCCCATTTGCCATGATGTTCAGTTTGATTTGTTTACCGTTGTTTGGGCCACACTGGAGGATATAAATGTTTCTTCTTTAACTGGCAGATACTCCAGTCATGTAAAATAAATCATTTATATCGTTCATTCGTCTTTACTTCAGGTCTACCATAAATAAGTCCATAGAAAGTGTTCCTGTCATCCTGTGCTAGAGTTACATTAAATGTCGTATAAACGAGTTGTAATTCCAGGCCAAACCCCAGTCATAACACTGTAAGAGTTATTCAAGATTCTGACTTCTGAAAGTATGAAATCTTTCAAACGCGTCTCCCGAGAAATCTCAAAATATCTGCTCAGATGCATGGGGGTGTTTAAGGGCTCTGGAATTCAAAATTTTCGTAACGAGGGCTGAACCATGGTCGGTCCGTCGTACCCACCCCTACCCCCTGAACACACCTTGAAAATCGTTACGACGCCCCTGTTCTTTAAATCTTGTATATTAATATTGATAAAATGCAAAACGTTTCTGAATAACCTTCATATGGAAAAGCGACACACATATATCACGTTGCCTAAATGACTCCCATAGTAGTAGTAGAAGTCGAAGAAGTTAATGAAATTAACATCTCTTGAAGCAGATCGCAGAATGAAACACAGTACAGACGATATAATATAACCATCACAGTTGGCCTTGAGAATAATGCAGACACACAAGATATGTATTGGAAAGCAAAAGTAACTTCTAAGGCCGGCTAGGCTATAATTTGCCAACCCCTTGTGAACTTCAAACACGCCTGATCTGCCCTATTTTCTTGCGAAGAACCGTCCAAATTTTGAGTACACGAGCTATGAGTTGCATTTGATACCCCCTCTTCACACTCAGTTAAGTGGGCTTTTTTAATGACCCTGGGACCGAAATCTGACTATTCATTACGGACACTTCAGGTTCTCAAGATATAGATTTTATTGAAGTATGAGTCTAAAATCGGATTTTCTTATGTAACATCCCTATGTTAACCCCTGACCCAGCGTAACGCCAAAAGCTAGCCAGCAATATTCACCATTCAATTTTCATTATTTTTACATTTTTGATTTTAAAAACATAACTTACGACTCCTCTTTGGAACGAGCTCATTTAGCTTATTCCTTCCAATGATGGGTCATAAGCTTTGTTTTTCATGCAAAAAATGAATAAAGAATTATTCAATAATTCTGCTTGCATGTGATGTCTGCTTTCGGTGTCAGGTAAAGGGCTAACTCCGGATATGTTCACCTCAGAGCCTACCCATTGTAGCAGGCGAAGGGACCGCGTCATGAATGAGATAGCAACAAAACATGAAGATTAATTATTGGAGTGTCGTTCGAGAAGTGCCCCTCCCCCACCAAGCTGAACTTGAGCGCATGGAGGATTAGAGCCTCGCCGATTTTGATCGCGAAATGTGGATTTCAGGCGAGGGCATTTTCATCGGTGTACGGACTGTACTTTGAAGGCGAGGGCTTCCTCTTACAAAAGTGGAAGATAAGGTCGAAATGCAGCTCACTGTGTACGGACAAGCCACGCTGGTAACTAGGACTCTCTTCAGATGATGTTTTTGAACACAGAAAGCGCAATTGAATGAGTTTTTTGAGGGTGGACAGTGACCCCCAGCCCTCGATAAAATGCTGAGTGTTTTATACGAAACTTTCAGCCGCCTCCCCAAGATCGAAAACGGCTCCCCCGCCCATATAACTCCCCCCCCCACACACACACACACAGCCACCACACACACACACACACACACACACACACACACACCACGCATATATACTCGGTAAGAGCGATTGTTTCTTTGAAGGTAATTTAAATGCCCCCGCCCCCTCCCCATTCGATAAAAACAGTTTATGTGAATAGCAAGGTGCACTCCTCTCTCCCTTCATCGTTATAACACGATGTTTTGCAGACGAGAGCCTGCCTCATCATAAACGGACGGCGTGGGTGATGTTAATGTTATAGGGAGAGTGACCGGCAATTTGAGCCTCCTCTCTGGTAAAAGCGGACGTGCATCTCACGACGAGGCCCACTGAATAAGTCGAAAGTAGCCGGCTAAACTCGGATAAGACCCCCCCCCCCCCCCCGCCCCCTCGAAAAAATGGACACTTTATCCGAGGCATAGGACCTCATGGTAAAAAGCACACTGCACATTGCAGAACGAGGACCCTCCTCCTCATTCATAAGACGTGGACGGTGCAGTGGAGACTAGGTCCCCATCCGATAAAAAACGGACAGTTGAATGCATGCACCCCTCCCCCCCCCCCACACGCCCATAAAAACGAACCAAGCATCACAGGTGAGAGCTCTCCCGTAAAAAGCGGATCGGAACAGTTCAGACGTGGCTCCCGCTCGACAAGTAGTGGACTGTCCGACGGTGTCTTACTGGACGAGGCTTCGTTAAGTAAAAAGCTCACAGCCCATTGCAGAATTATACACTAAAATCATTTGGGTTAAAAATTTCCTCAAATCAACAGAGTTGAGTGAGTTCGACTCGTTCTGTACGACCCCAGCTCTCCTAGATGTAACGCGGAAGTGCTACAATAAGTGAGGTATGCGTATGCGTGGTTAGAGGGGTTATCTGTCAGTTCATACGCCCATACTGGCTGAAGGTGCAGATGGGAAGACACATTCTCTTCTATGTGTGGAGTATCCTCGACGCGGTATGTTGGCCAAATGGAATTCACTCGTCGACCTGTGTATGGTCAGGTTCTCTAGCAGGTGCTTCCATAGATGACTATTTGCCTGCTATATTGTGGGAAATGTTTTTTAAAATTCACCCATTTTTAGGCATATTTTTCTTGATACCATTTCCAGTTGGAATTGCTGAAGGAACGTTAGCTTACGTTTGCTAAAATGCATAGAACATATTTCCAATTTTTATTTGCCATTTTACATGGGCCTAGCACCACATCCCATCTATTTTTGCTCTAGTGGATCGTAAGTTCATACTGATTTTTGAAACTTTGTCACTCATACACACATGAAACGCGAGTTTGTTTTGCCGGTGAACGAAGTCGGAGAAAACCACCGAGCTGCGGCGAGTAACTATTAGACTCTTAACTTTATAACCTGGTAGAAACGGAGTTGATAGTGTCAGAAAACAAGTATTGTACCGCGTACTGTTGTGCTGTGTTCAGTAGTACACCATGACACTAAGAGCCTTGTCAAAGGACACATTGCAAACGATGAATTGGGATCATGATCGAAAACGATGCCGCGATCCTAGTTTGATCAATGCTGATCAATGAACCACATATATATAATGCTGCCTAAATGACTCCCATAGTTGTAGTAGCAATATGAGGGAATTTCATTTAAAACCATCTTCTCTGGACCCCCAACCAGAATGCTTTTGTATTTGGTATACAACATCTTTATGGAGGTGAAATTCAAGATTGTTCAAATCGGGGCTCTGGGTTAATATTTGGGTCCCCTATGGTAGCCCAAATTTAAACTTAGTGCGATATGGGGAAATTTCTTTAAAAATCTTCTTCAGATCCCGCATTCAGAAGCTTTCACATTTGGTATACAGCATCCTGGTGGTGGAAGGAAAGGGAAAGGCTCAGACTCAAGTTTGTTCAAGTTAATTTTCTTGGTTGATATTTGGACTCTCATGTTTTGCATTACTGGAAATCGGGGCATTATTTCTGTGGTAAATAATCCTCCTATAAACCCCCGATATGTTCAACCAGCGTCTGATTTTTCTTATTTTGTCATCCACGTGATAACCACGTGTGGGATCCTGCAGGTTCCGACCTATCAGGAATGTCATCCGAATTCGTCCAAATGATGACATACGAATCATCAGTTCGCTCTGATACCACTCCAGACTCTCCGAGGGCGTAGCTAGGATTTCCTTTTGAGGGGGTGGGGGCATATTTGTTAACGGCTGCCAGGTCGATATATGCATCGGGCATATACGGAGGCTGGGGGAAGAAGTAGGTATAGACCTCCCATTGTTGTGTGTGTGTGGGGGGGGGGGGGGCTACTCCCAATCCCCACCCCGCCAATTGGAGGGCCATACTCATCACACCTCAGGCCTACGTTATTTCCTCCCATTGGTGGGTTTCGGGAAGGGGTCTACCCGAGAAAATTTTGAAAATACCCTCAGAGTGAATCTGGGCGCCTCTGGTGCTTCAATTTTTCCATTTTGAGTGGGACACTAAATTTAAGGGGTAGGGGCAGACCTGAGAATTTATTGGCATCTGGGGGTAACAGTGGACCTTTCGTATTTGCCATACCCTTTGAACTCCGGGTAATTATGACCAACCAGCGTCTGATGCGACCTGGTATTCCTTGATCCGAGCCGAAATCAGTGAATCATTAGTAACCGCAAAGACCACACCAGACTTTTAGATATTGTTTCTTTTTGGAATCCGGTTCGAAAAAAATGGTTTTCTTTGTTTGCTATCTCTTGAGAACTCCGGGTGGGTTCCACCAGGGTCCGTCCCGGCCCACTTTTCATCAGAACGAGCTCAAATCATGATAAAAATCATCATGATTTCAGTATCCCCAACACAGTCCACACTCTCGCCCCCCCCCCCCGCCCCACCCCTTTGCATCACATAGGACAGAAGGCGGGAAGAAGGTCGACGAGATGGAAGTTAACCGACTTAAACTTGGGTCACCTACCGGTTCTGATCAATCCAACCACCCATCCCTCAAATCCACTTTTTAGGTACCCGAGGAGATGGAGGAGGACAGACCACCATACGACTTCCAGAACATGTCCTGGGATGAATTTACCAACCTTACAGACGACTGCTTGAGAACGGAAAACGGCTCAGTAAAAATCAACTCCATCGGCACAATGAAACAATATCAAGACAACTTAAGATCACATATGCCAGAAACCAGCACATGACCCTGAACTGTTTCAATAACAAATAAGATACCATAAAAAACGAAACCAGAATTTCAACCGCGGATCTTCCTCCAAATTCTTCATACTTTCCCTTCCTTCTCCACGCCCATGTACCACAAAAGTAGGCAGCTGTGGAGGGTCTCAAGGAGCGTGCCCCACACCGTCCTTACGTGCCTTCGGCGCACAGAAATCATTTGATCATACCGTCCCCTGAATTCCAAAGTGTTCTGTGTGTCAGTTCTCACAAAGAACACATTGGAACTCAGGGGACGATATATCGAATTTAGAATGTGAATCTCTATTACATGGAGACTCCGTGAGCTCAATTCAACAGACCCAACTTGCCTTTTCGTTGTAACAAAACACTGTTGCGTGACTGCGTTCGCAGTTACCTGGATATTGATTTTCCTTTGATAATTCGGATATTAAGTTTGCCACGCGCACATATAAACAAATCTTTATTTACATTTGAATAGCTGCAATCCACTTCGATTTTACGGGAATATTGTGGTTTTACGAAAATATTACGAGAATCTGATTCCCTGTCCAAAAAGAAGTCTGTGACCTCAGCTGAACTCGGTTTGCATGTATCGCGATCAACGATATTTGACTGTTATTACCGATGCGTGTATCGTCAGGCGAGGTATCATGATCTACCTGTGCATTAGTGTTTCCTTACACCTCTTGTCCCTTGTCCAAACATGACTTGAAATGCCATATTTTAATTTTTGGGTTTGGTTCGTCCTTAAAAGGTTTTATCGAAATCTGGGCATCAAAGAAGTCCTTTCTTATTTCAAATCCCCTGAACTCCGGGTGTGTACGGCCAGTCTCTGACCCGACATGTTATTATTCCAAAGAGCCCCAATCGGGACAACACAAGCCAGCCAGACTTTCACGGGCACCACAGGCTCTCAACATATGGGTTTTATTGACATATGGCCAAACAGAGGGCTTTTCTTATTTGGCATTCTCACCCCCTGTGAGCATAGGATGATTCCGACCCAGCATGCTTTTTCATCGAAGCAATCCTCAATCATGAAAATACATGTCACTTATAACTTTTAAGAAAACCCCAGACTTTCGATATGGGTTTTGATAAAATCCGACAAAAAGCGGATTTTTCCGATTTATCATTCCCATGTGAACTCTAGATATGTTAAACCATTGTCTGACCCGGCCTGGTTATCATGGGTACCAGCTGAAATTATAATTTCGTGAATGGTTTGTTACCTTTCAGACCACTCCAGACACACAAGATATGAATGAATTGAAATCTGAGCCTACAAAACAGATTTTCTTATACACCTGCAAACTTAAGATGTGTTTTTCAAGAGCTGATTCGACCTGGGTTTTTTCACCCAAGTTAGCGAATCATAATGACTCGGGTACTTGGTTGCCTTTGAGATCATTCCCAGTTCTCCAAGATATCGGTTTTATTGAAATCCTGGTCTAAAAGTGGACATTTATTTTTATTTTCCCCGCCTTCCCTCCCCCTTCCAAGACCTCCCCCCCCCCCCCCCACCACCCTATGTATTACGGATATGCTTAACTAGGGTCCGATCAGAACTCGTTTTCATGCAGGCACCCAAGATATGGATTTATTAAACTCGCGGCCTAAAATCACACTTGTTTATTTCACATTGTCATGTGAACTACGGATGTAAATGTGCCCAACATAAAATAACAGTAGTCACTACTGAATTCTGAGCCCTCCCGGACTCTCAAGAAGTTGGCTTTATTGAAATTCGTCTAAAAGTGGAATCTTTTGAATTTTGCCACCCCCGTGTGAACTTCCGAATTGTTCAACAAGTGTCCGACCCGACCTGCTTTTCATCTCAACTGGTTCAAATTATGAATACACGAGTCATCAAGTGGCCTTGAAACCACCAAATGCTGCCATGCAATGGGGGTCTCAATGCAATCTGGGCCCAAAAGTTAGACATTTAATGCGCTCAACTGTGGGCGGGACCTAAAAGCGGACTTCTCTTATTTGTTATCCCCCGTGAACTCCGGATCCGTCTAACTGCCCTGGATTTCCTGCGAACTAACCGAAATCACAAGAGCATATGTCGTTAGGAACCTTTGATACCGGACTCGGCTACCAAGATTAGATTTTTCAGTGAAATCCAGGCCTGAGACCAGAGTAATATTATTGAACAACAACTTGTGAACTCCAGATGTGTTAATCCATGGTCTGACATGGCCTGGTGTTTAGGCAATCGAGGTCGAATTGTAACACGGGCCACTAGTTAAACGACCATTCCCGGTTCTGGTAATTCTGCGATGGTTGGGAAAGTTTTTATTGAATGTGCCCCGTCGTGAGATACACTTCACAATGTTTCCAAGTAGAAGGCTTATCAGCACCTTCCAAACCATCTCAAGGCCTCTCTCCACAAGAGTAGTTGGCGTTACTCGGATAAGCACCACCCCCCCCCCTCCCCCGCCGTCCCTCGCCGTCCCTCGCAAAAATATGGACAGTGTATTTCAGGCATTGGCCCTATCGGTTGAAAGCGCACAGAATATTGTAGAACGAGGACCTCCATTGCAAGACGAGGACGGCGTAGAGATAACTAAGTCCCCATCCGAGCAAAGATGGACAGTTCAATGCACGCAACCTCTCCCTCTTACCCCCCCCCCCCCCCCCCCCCCCCGCCTATAAAAAAAACGAATCACGCATTATAGGAGTGGGCTCTGTCGTCAAAAGCTGGCAGGCACAGTTTAGACGCGACTCTCGCTCGACAAATAGTGGAAAGTCTGACGGTGCCTTGTAGGGCGGGGGTTCCAGTAGGTAAAAAGCTCACAGCTCATTACAAAACTATATTCTAAATACAGTTGAGTTTTTATTTATTTTGGTGTTTAAGGTCACATGCTTATGCACGATGCCTAATCGTGGCAGTTTTACAAGTGGAGGAAGCTGGAGTAATCGGAGAGAACCACCGAGCATCGACGAGCAATTGTCAGCTCCTCAACATTCCAACTTTGTTCAAGCTCCGCCAAGACAAGGTTACAGCGATTGAAAACATGTGCAATACGCCTGAGTACATGGCGTTATCGTGCGGCCATGTAGGCAACCGAGATAAAGTGCCTTGCCCAAGAACACAAAGCGGGTCGTCCCGGACGATGATCGAACTCGGGACCTCTACCATGGAAGTCCAACAGTCTACCACTGTGCCACTGCGATCCAACAGTTGTGTTAAAAATTAACCCAAATCAACGGGGTTGAGTGAATGTGACCCGATTGTGTAGGACCCCCCCCCCCCCCCCTCTCCCACCACACGCACACTTTCTTGCTATAATGTGGACAGTGCTAATTAACCACCCTTTAACCGACCAGGCTTCTTCATTTATAATAAATTTCTCTGATATTGTAAAATATAAAGTTTCGTCCAATATCATTAACTACACAAAACGTTCTTCATTTAATCTCAATGTCAACAAGGAAAAATGTTGGTGTGTTTGAGTGATTGTGTATGTACCTGGGTCGAGTGGTTATCTGTCGGTTCACAAACCTATACTGACTATAGGTGTAGATTGAAGGGGACACTCTCTTCACTGAGTGGAGGATCCTGGTATACTATGGGGTACGTTGGTCAGATGGAATCTACTCGCCGATCAGTTTGTCAACTTAATCCGAAATCTGGGTGCTATCAGGTTCTCCAGCAGGCACTTCCACAGATGACTACTTACCAGCTATATTTTTGGAACATTTTTCGAACATCACCCATTTTTATGCATATTTTTCATCATACCACTTTCAGTTGGAATTGAAGTTAGCTAATGTTTGCTAAAATGCATAAAACATGTTTCCAATTTTTATTACCCTTTTACATTGGCCTAGCACCACATCCCATCTATTTTTGCTCTAGTGGATCGTAAGTTCATACTGATTTTTGAAACTTTGTCACTCATACACACTTGTAAACGCGACTTTGTTTTGCCTACGAACGAAGCCAGAGAAAACCACCGAGCTTCGGTGAGTAACTATTAGACTCTAACTTTTGAACCCGGTAGAAACGGAGTTGATAGTGTCAGAAGACAAGTATTCTACCGCGTACTGTTGTGCTGTGCTCAGTAGTACACAATGACACCAAGTGCATTGTCTAAGGACACATTGCAGACGAT
Organism: Pictodentalium vernedei; assembly: GCA_031216915.1. Taxonomy (NCBI): domain Eukaryota; kingdom Metazoa; phylum Mollusca; class Scaphopoda; order Dentaliida; family Dentaliidae; genus Pictodentalium; species Pictodentalium vernedei. The sequence goes on from CM062293.1 coordinate 166,631,826, forward strand.
GAATGGGGGTCATGATCGAAACGACGCCGTGATCCTTCAGTTTGATCAATGAACCATTGTGTTCCGCTTTTTCGACGCTGATGTTCTAGCTGTAACAGTTATTCAAGATTCTGATCCGCATCGAATTGTGCAAAAAGAAGTTCAGAGACGGCTGAACCGGGTGGGGGGTCAGCCCCCCCCCCCCCCCCCACACACACACACACTTTTTTGCCGGGCCATGTTTTGTTGTATGCATATATTTTAACACAAACAATGCCTGGTAAACACGGGGCGGATCCAGAGCCTCCCCCATATTTTCGCCAGCTATGTTTCTCTCGTACTGGTGTAAGGTTAGCGTGTTTGATGTTTGTCAGAATTGTGACTATCATACAGCTGGTTAAGCAGTTGCATAGGTCTGAAAATCTCGTAAAATTGTTAAGGGCTCTCAAAATGTGAAATCATTCAAATACGCCTCCTGAAAAATCTCCAAATATCCGCTCAGATGCATGGAAATGGGGGTTTTGGGACACTGGAATTTAAATTTTTGTACCGCGGCCCGTTTTACCGACGACCATCGATCGCCCTATCCAGCCCCCAACCCCTCCCCAACCCCACTTTGAAAATCGTTCCGGCGCCCTTGTTCTTTAAATCTCGCATATTAATATTGATAAAATACAAAACGTTGTTTCAATGACCTTCACATGGAAAAGCGAACATATATATTACGTTGCCTAAATGACTCCTATATTAGTAGTAGAAGACGAAGAAGTTATTGAAATTAACATCTCTTGAGGCAGATCGCAGAATGAAACAGTACAGTTGACCTTAAAAGCAATGCAGACACTCAGGATATATGGACTGGAAAGAAAATGTAGCTTCTATAAGGCCGACTTGGCTATAATTTGCCAACCCCTTATGAACTTCAAACACGCCTGATCTGTCCTCTTTTCTCGTGAAGAACCGTCTAAATTACACGAGCTATAAGTTGCATTTGATACCCCCCTCACACTCAGTTAAGAGTTTTTTTTTAATGACCCTGGGACCGAAATCTGACTATTCATTACGGACACTTCAGGCTCTCAAGATATAGATTTTATTGAAGTATGAGCCCAAAATCAGATTTTCTTATGTAACATCCCCATGTTAACCCCTGACCCAGCGTAACGCCAAAAACTAGACAGCAATATTCACAAAAATCACCATTCAGTTTTCATTATTTTTACATTTTTTGTTTTAAAAACATAACTTACGACTCCTCTTTGGAACAACCTCATTAAGTTTATTCATTCAAATGATGGGTCATAAGCTATGTTTTCATGCAAAAAATAAAACAAATAATTATTCAATAATTTTGCTTGCTTGTGATGTCTGCTTTTGGTGTCAGGTAAAGGGTTAACTCCTGATATGTTCAGCTTAGATCCTACCCACCGCAGTAGGCGAAGGGACCGCGTCAAGAATGAGGTAGCAACAAAACATGAAGAGTAAATATTGGCGTGTCGTTCGAGAAGTGCCCCCCCCCCCCCACCCCACACACACACACACACCCAAGCTGAACTTGAGCGCATGGAGGATTAGAGCTTCGCCGATTTTGATCGCGAACTGTGCATTTCTCCCAACATGTATACTCGGTAAAAGCGATTGTGTCTTTTGAAGTCTTTGAAGGTAATTTAAATGCCATTCACCATTCGATAAGAACAGTTGTTGTATATAGCAAGATGCACCCCTCCCTCCCCTCCTTGTTATAACACAATGTTTTGCAGACGAGAGCCTCCCTGATCAAAACGGGCGCCGTGGATGATGTTAATGTCATCGGAAGAGTGACCGGCAATTTGAGCCTGCTCTCTGGTAAAAGCGGACGTGCATCCGAGGACGAGGCCCACTGAATAAAAACCTTCCAAACCATTGCAGGTGATGCATCTCGTCAAAAAAGGTCGAAAGTAGCCGGCTTAACTCGGATAAGACCACCTCGAAGAAATGGAGACTGTGTTTCAGGCATAGAACCTCACCATAAAAAGCACACTGCACATTGCAGAACTAGCCCTCCCCCCCCCCCCCCCCCATCCCCTTCCCGTTAAAAGACGTGGACGGTGCAGTGAAGACGAGGTCCCCGTCCGATAAAAGTAAGACAGTTGAATGCATGCATCCCCCCCCCCCCCCCCCCCCACACACACACATACATGCATATGTATTCCGTAAAAGCGATTGAGTCTTTGAAGGTAATTTAAATGCACCCCCCCCCCATTCGATAAGAACAGTTGTTGTGAATAAAAAGATGCCCCCCCCCCCCCCCCTCGTTATAACACGATGTTTTGCAGACGAGAGCCTCCCTCATCAAAAACGGTCGGCGTGGATGATGTTAATGTTATCGGGAGAGTGACCGACAATTTAAGCCTCCTCTCTTGTAAAGGCGGACGTGTATCTCACGACGAGGCCCACTGAATAAAAACATCCCAAACCATTGCAGGTGAGGCGTATCGTCAAAAAAGGTCGAAAGTAGCCTGCTTAACTCGGATAAGACCACCGAAAAAATGGACACTGTTTTTCAGGCAAATAAAAAACACACTGCACATTGTAGAACGAACCCCCCCCCCCCCCCCCCCATTCAGAAGACGTGGACGGTGCAGTGAAGACGAGGTCCCCATCCAATAAAAGTCGGACAGTTGAATACATGCACCCCTCCCCCCTCCCCTCACGCCCATGAAAACGAACCACGCATCACAGGTGAGAGGCCTCCCGTCAAATTATTCGTAGTGATCGTTTTTGCATGTTCATGACTTTCTTAGTGGCCCTGGAACTACCCCATATCTGGACTTCGTATAACAATTGGCTGTGTATTAAAGCTTAGTATAGTGTTTTCATGGCCCCATGGGGGATAATCCTCTTGACTTTGTTAAGACTATAGTTCGCGAGTGCTATTTTGGAATATAATCGAGAAAAATGTGCCTGGTAAGTCAAATGTTCGTCAATGGTTATTCCAAGAAACTTTAGGGATTTTACAGCCTCTGTGTCGGGGCACAGTCTACAGATTACATTTATGAAGGGATTTCATTGCAAAATTCTAGCATGGCTCAGTATAATGTCTAGATGAAAACGTCCTATTTTAGCCGTGACGGCCGCTCAAGCCGGTAACCTAGTTTTATTTAGCACAGCCTACAGTTCATATTTATGAAGCGATTTCATTGTAACGTAGAAGGATAACGCGATATGATATCTAGATGAGACTGCCCTATTTTGTTCACTATAGTTCAGCCGTTACCGCCGCCTGGTCACGTGACCTAGATTAATTTAGCACTGTTTGTATGAAGGGATTTCATTGTAACTTGGTAGGATAATTTGGTATGATATCTAGATGAGACTCTCCTATTTTGGTCGTAATCGGCCAACCTTGACCGCCGAGCTGTCGCGTTACCTAGATTCCTTAAGCAAAGTCTACGAGTAATATTTATGAAGGGATTTCATTGTAACTTGGTAGGATAACTCGTTTTGGAATAAGTTGACAGTAATTTAGTAATTTTGGTAGACATACATTAACAGCGAGGGCCACGTTAACCCAGTCCTCACTTCTTTAACATAGTCTGAACCACAAATTATTCTTATTGAAAACATAGCATACAGGGAACAGAAATTAACACATTCACAACTATCATTGTCGTATTTCATAATTCTTTCATAAACATTCATTATTATCCTTTTCACCAAACACTACACACAGCCAAGCTAAGCTACAGTGTTATTGACACTTTCATTTGAACCATTCACACACATACATACACACAAACGCGATTGGTTTGCTGGTTAACGCAGCCGGAGAAAACCGCCGAGCTGTGTTAAGTAACTATTAGACTCTCCAACATTTTAACCCTGTAAAAACCGGACTGACAGTATCAGAAACCAATTATACACCCGCGTGCTGTTCTGTTGTGCTGTGTTCATTTGTAAACAATGGTACCACACACCACATGGGAAAAAGACACAAAGAACATTGTCTAAGAACACATGACAGATGATGAATGAGGATCATGGGCGAACCTTCACCGTGATCTTTTAATTTGAAAATCACTGTGCTGATTAATGAACCATTGCGCTTCTCAAACTCGACTCTGAAGTTCTGTTTGTGACAGATATTCAAGATTCTGGTCCACTTCGTTGAAAAAAACAAATACTTGTTGTTTAGATGTAGTCTATTTAATATAGATAAAATGCAAAACGTTTTGTGAATGACTTTGATGTATAGAAAGCGAAAATACATATAACGTTGCCCAAATGACTCCCATATGATAAAAATACATATACAGCACGTTGCCCAAATGACGTTAAACAGGGTTGAAACTCTGCCTGATTTTCACCCAAATGAGTCAAAGTCACGACAAACATGTTATTAGTTGCTATTTTAGGTCACTCTATGATCTAAAGATGTGGTCATTTTTTAAATCAGGCCAAAATGCATATTTTTTTATTTTCTATCCTCTTGTTATTTGGGAATGGATTCAACCAGAGGCCAACGCGGATTAGCTTTCTTGCCAAAGACCACAAATCATGTTAACGTGAATCATTACTTATCTTTGAGACAACTACAAGATCTCAAGTTAAGGATTTTATTGAAATATGGGACTGAAATGGATCCTTTCCTTGTTTGCCACCCCTGTGTACCCCAGATGTGTTCATTTATGATCCGACTCGCCGTGGTTTTCATACAATTTACTTGATAACACAAGTAATTAGCACCCTTGAGACCACTCCGGGTTCTAAAGATTATAGGCTTTTTATTGAAAGCTGGGCCTGAAATGGGATTATTCTAATTTGCCATCCACTTACCAATACCGAATGTATTTCGCCAGGGTCGGAATGGGTCTGTTTTCATACAAACAAACCCAGATTATGACAACGTCGATCATTATTTTTATTTCGAGCCCCAAATCGGCCTTTTCTCACGTGTCATACCATTGCGAACTCTGGATGTGTACAAGCCGCGTCCGAGCATGTCTGGTTTTCATCCAACTGAACCCGCCTCAATGACAAGACGAGTCATGGTAGTTTTTGCCAGCACTGCTGACTCTCAAGATATGGGTTTAATTGGAATGTAAACCATGGCTAAGGCGGACATGGCTATATTTTGCCAACCCCTAGTGAACTTCGGATTCGCGGGATCTGTCCTGTTTTTGTGACGAACAGTCCAAATTATGAATACACATGTCATACCTTACATCTGAGACCCATTCGCACTGAGATAAGTGTCTATTCTATAGGGGCATTCCAGACTCTAAAGATAAAGATTTTTTTTAAATCAGAGCGTAAAAGCGAACGGTTCTTATTTAACATCCCCGTGATGTTAACTCCGGATATGTTCAATAGGAATCCTACCCACCATAGCAGGCGAAGGGACAGTGTCAAAAATGCGACAGCAGGAAAACGGGAGAATTGGAGTGTCGTTCGAGACCTTTGGCGAATGGAGGACGAGAGCTTCACCGATTTTGACCACGAACTGTGCATTTTAGGTGAGGGCCTTTTCATCAGAACACGGACCGTACTTTCAGGCGAGGGCTTCTTCTTAACAAAGTGAAATGTAAGGTCGATAGGTAGCTAACCACGAGCGGTAAAGCCACGGTAGTAACTAGTACTTTCTTCAGAAGATGAGTAATTTACAAGCAGTTGAATGAGTTTTTGAGAGTGGACAGTGCTCTCAGCCCTCGTTAGAATGCGGAGTACTTTGTACATAGTCGGTACAAGCGATCTTTTATTCGAAGGTAATTAAACGTCCCCCCCCCCCCCTCCACAATCGTTGAAGTGAAAACAGTTGGTGGATAGAAAAAGCACCACCCCTCCTCGTTCTAACACGATGCTTTGCAGACGAGGGCATCTCTCTCCAAAAACGGACGGCGTATTTGACGTTATTGGGATAGTGACTGGCAGATGAGCTTCCCCTCTGGTAAAAGCGGACCTCCATCTCTCGACGAGGCCCATTGACAAAAACCTTCCAAACCATCGTAGATGAGACTACTCGTATAAAAGAAAGGTCGAATGTAGCTGGCTTTCCTCGGATAAGCACCCCCCCCCCCCTCCTCCGCCCTCCTTCCTCGCACAAATATGGGCACTGTGAACATTCAGTCATAGGCCCTCTCTGTAAAAAGCACACGACACACTACAGAACGAGGACCCCTTTATAAGACGTGGACAGTGCAGTGGAGACGCGGACAGAGTTGAATGCATGCAAATACCTCCCATCCCCTCAGCCCATAAAAACGAACCACGCATTACAGGAGAGGACCCTGCCCAACTAGTTCGATCAATCCGACTAGTTTGACATTCTTTCACTTTGTTATGTTTACTTCGTTGTTTTGTAGTGACTGGTCGTGTCTGTTCAGAGTCTTGTAGTCATTGTTGAATTGCTTGTTATCAATTCCTTTCCTTGCCCTCGAGTGTCGATATTAAAATACGGAATCCAAATTTTACGGACTCGAATAGGAATCCCATTTTACAGAATCCCTTTTTAAGAATCCCTTTTACGAAAACGGCTATGGCTATGGAATCCCTTTTTCTGAAATGAGTCTAAGAGTCGTTTGAGGAGTCACTCGAACGAGCAATTGCTCGTTAGCTCATTTGCTCAATGGGATTCGAGTCGTTCGAGCAGCATGTTGAGTCACTCGATCGAGCAATTACTCGATAGCTCATTTGACAAAAAAGGGATTCTCCAGAGGGCACCCCAATTTCGGCACCCCTTTTTGGAAAACATATGGCCTTCGGCACCCTTTTTTCTGAAATGAGTCTAAGAGTCGTTCGAGGAGTCACTCGAACGAGCAATTACTCGATAGCTCATTTTCTCGATGAGCTTCGAGTCGTTCGAGCAATATACCGAGTCACTCGATCGAGCAATTGCTCTTAGGCTCATTTGCTCGATGAGCTTCGAGTCGATCGAGCAGTTGCTCATGGAGCAATTACTCTCTTGCTCTTTAGCTTATAAGGGATATTTGGGATAGGTATGCCTTGTGATATAGGTAATATTATCCTCAGATAAGTATCCTATAAAAGGTATCCTCGATAGGTATCCTCAAATATTACAATGCCGGGCCATAGGTATCCTCAAATACTGAAATGAGTCGAAGAGTCGTTAGAGGAGTCACTCGAACGAGCAATTACTCGATAGCTCATTTGCTCGACGGACTTCGAGTCATTCGAGGAATATGCCGAGTCACTCGATCGAGCAATTGCTCTAAGGCTCATTTGTTCGATGAGCTTCGAGTCGTTCGGGCAATGACTTATCAGTAACTGCTCGATAGCTTATTGGCTTTGGGAATGATATCGGCTTTGGGAATTATATTGGCTTTTGTTGTACAGAAGGGAGATAACTCTGCATACAGGTTATGGGAAATCAAGCAATCTGATAGGTTAGTTATAATTTATATAAATGATCTAGATAAATGAAACAACAAGAGTACTTGGAATAGGGTCAGAACTAACAAGAATAGACTAGAATAGCTAAATATAGTAATAATAAGCAAAGCTGTTCCAGTTAATAGTCTCTTCTACGCTATTGGAGTATACTCTAGAACAAAGAAACCGGGCCAGATAGACGAAAAGTATTGCATATATAGATAGAAGCAGAGAATTCTGGGTAATGACCAAAGGAACGTGTCTTTTAATGGGAACAACGTCATGGAATAGGGATCCAAAAAGGGAATCTGGGCGAATTCAAAGCCAGAACATTACTCCTGTTCAATCGAATGCACCCGATACCCTCTCGGTGCTATAGCACTACGTGCTAAACCGATAAAATGGAAAATCCGTATCAAATAAAGTCAATTTCGGTGATTTCGGGTGGATTTTGGTGATTTGGAAGGATTGTCGGGTTGTTAGTGGTAATTAGATTTACTCTTCTACAATCGAACACACCCTCCGCACATACCCCATCATATTGCAGAAAAATTGGGTAACATAGCAATCACGAGCTACCATAGAAACTAAGATGGCGGCCTCTAGTATACAAAATGGACGACGGAAACACGTATCACCCTAACAACACGCGCTGCGCATGCGCACTTACATCACGTATCACTATGGAGATGACGTCACAACATGGCCGCTCACGCGGGTTACCATGACAACACAACATGGCGGCACTAGGTCACGTGACATGACGTTACTTCCGGGGTCCTGCTGATGAGGGGTGAAACATACGAGACATACTACTCCTCTCGACAAACAGTGGACTGTCCGAAAGCGTTTTGTTCGATTCCGTCAGGTAAAAAGCCCACGGGTCATTGCAAAATTACACTCTAAAATCAATTGGGTTAAAAATTAATCCACAATCAACTGTGTTGAGTGAATATGGCGCGTTTCTGTACGACCTCCCTCTTCCTGATGTAACGTGGAGAATGCTAACTAAACACCCTGTACCAGAACAGATTTCTTCATTTATAATAAATTTATTTCTCTGTTTCTTATTGTGAAATAAAAAGTTTCGTCCAATATCATTAAGTAAAACAATTTCTTCATTTCTCAAGGTAAACAAGGAAAAAGGTTGGTGTGTTTGAGTGAGTAAGGGTATGTGTATGCTTGGGTGTGTTGTTGGTATCTGTCGGTTCATAAACCTATACTGACTGTAAGTGTAGATGTGAATTCACACTCTCTTCACTGAGTGGTGTATCCTCGACGCGGTATGAGACACGTTGACCAGATGAAATCAACTCGTCGACCAGTCTGCCAATTTAAACCCAAATCAATGAGTGAGCAAGTTCCCCGGCAGGTACTTTGACAGGTGTCTACACTTATCGGTTATATTGTGGGAAATATTTCGAGCACCACCTATCTTTAGCCATATTTTTCATGATTCTACTTTCAGTAGGAATTAATGAAGGGATGGTAGCTTACGTTTGCTAAACTGCATAAAATATTTTTTGCCCTTTTACTTTGCCCTAGCACCACATCCTATCTATATTTGTTCTAGTGGATTGTTCGTTCATACTGCTTTTTAACTTAACTTGACAATGTCAAGATAAGCAATTGCCACCACGCGCACGGAAGTCAGTCTGTCTGTTCAGATTTTCTTTGGCACAGGAAACAACTCGTAGTTCTTGTCCGATCACCACGAAATTTCATATGCGGGTTCACGGTCATGTCTGGAAGAGACTTTCTCCTTTTGATGGCGATCAGGCAGACTTGTCAAATGCCCAAGCCTGTAACCCGTAAACGTTTAGTACAGTCTAAAGATCGTATTTATGAAGGGATTTCATCGTAACTCGGTAAAAAAAAAATCCATGTAATGTCTTGACGACAATGTCCGATTTTGGTCGCGATCGATGAACCCTGACGGCTTCGCGGATCCGAAGCCCGAAAACCTTCAACATAGTCTAAAGATTGTATTTATGAAGGGGTTTCGTTGAATCTTTTAGGATGACTCCGGGTAATGTCTAGAAGAGAACGCGCCTTTGTGGTCGCGATCGGTCTACCGTGATGGCTACGCGGGCTCGAAGCACGAAAATCTTTACCACACTCTGCAGGAGGTATTTTTGAAGGGATTTGATTTTAACATCGCAGGATGACTCTGAAAAATAACTGGATGAGAACGTCCTTTTTGGTTGGGTTCAGTCAACCGTGTCAATCGCAGGGGCGCATTACCTAGATTCCTTTAGCCCAGTCAGATTGCATTTATGAAGGGATTTTCGATGCAAAATTGTGGAATGACTCAGTATAATGTCTGGATGAGAACATCCTATTTTGGCTGTGATCGATCAGCCGTGACGGCACACAGACCTATGACGTGGCTTTGTTTAGCACAGCCCACAGTTCATATTTAAGAAGCGATTTCATTTTAACTTGGACGGATAACTCGTTATAATGTTTACATGAGTCTGCTCTGTTTTGGTCAGGATCGTTCAGCTTTTATCGCCGCCTGGTCACTTGATCTAGATTCCTTTAGTACTGTCTACAGGTTGTTTTTTTATGAAGGCATTCCACTGCAAGTTGGTAGGATAACATGGTACGAGCTCTTACTGAGACTTTCCTATTTTGGTCATGATCGTCCACCCATGACCACCGAGCTGTCGCGTGAACTAGGTTCCTTTAGCAACGTCTTCGAGTTATATTTAACAAGGGATTACATTGCAATTTGGTAAGATGGCTTTTTTTGGAATAAGTTTACTGAAACTTGGTAAGTTTGGTCGCCATACATTAACTGTGAGTGCCACATTAACCCAGGCCTCACTTCTTTAGTGCAGTCTAAACTTCAAATTATTCTTATTGAAAACTTAGCAAACAGGGAACAGAAATTAACATATTCTCAATTATCAAACTTCTTGTATTCCATAATCCTTTCATAGACATTGAACCTTATCCACTTCACAAAACACAACACACAGTCTGGTTATGCTAAAGTGTAAGTGACACTTTCATTTGAACCATTGGCACACATACATACATGTATACAAATGCGACTATTTTACTGTTTAACGCAGCCGGAGAAAACAACCGAGCTGCGGCAAGTAACTATTAGAGTCCCCAACTTTTTAACCCGTTGGATGCCGGGTTGACAGCGTCAGAAGCCAGTATACCCCCGTGTACTGTTCTGTCGTGCTGAGTGCATCAGTATGCAATGGTATCACATAGTATATGGGAAAATGATTCCAAGAACCTTGTCTAAGGACTCACGGATGGCAGATGATGAATGAGGATAATCAGCGAACTGTCACCTTGGTCTTTCAATTTTAAAATCACTCTGCGCACCAATGGACCATTGTGCATCTCAAACTCGACACTGATATTCCATTTGTGACAGATATTCAAAATTTTGATCCACTTCGTACTTTGCAAAATACAAATCCTGGTTGCCTGGATGTAGTCTATTTAATTTTGATAAAATGCAAAACGTTGTGTGAATGGCGTTCATTTAGAAAACGAACATATATATAACGTTGCCTAAATGACTCCAATATGATAAAAATATTTATTACACATCCAATCAACTTTAAATCCCTGTATTTAACGGATTGGCCGCTGTGGCATAAATTATTATGTATTCAATGGGTAGTGTACAAGCCGGAACTTTTTTTCCCCAGCACCGTTTATAGTAGTTCCTTTCCCGTCGAATCATCAGTTCCCAAATGTTGTCATACAATTATTATCGACAGTCTGTCGCATAGTGTTAAAATGAAAACGTCCAAAGCAAAATTAAGTCGGTTCACAAAAAAATTAGTTAACAAAAAATTAGATAATAAAAAAACCCAAACAAACCCCAATCATTTCCAACCAAAACATTAACCCAGTCCAGTGGCCGTCTGGTTTTGTGGATCCCTTACATCTAAATTGGTCAACTTAATTTCGGTAAATCTTCGTACATCTTGACATTCTTCGAACATCTTTTAAAAATGTTTCTCCCAGCTGTTTTGCAAATCTGCACAAATTTGTACTTATATTTTTACAAACAGTAATAGCCACCAAATTGTTAGGCGTGAATTAAAATTTGTTTATTTAAATTAATTTTAATGCATGGGTTGTGTAATAAACACAGAACGCGATGTGTGTTTGAATTGGTAGATGTTTTACATAACGACGCATGAGTGCGATAATGTTCTATCTGTACTTTGGCGCGAAAATGAGATATTGGTGTCATCATATTGGCCGCTCCATTCTGCGTCGGCTGATAAAAAAATATCTGGGGTTTATTGGTTCGTATTCACGCAAAACGCTATGCGAAATTATTCTATCTCCAAAACATGGCAAAATCATGCGTGCTTAAATTTTTTATGTGCTTGCCCAATGAGACTCTTCGAATTGGATCACATGCTGAAAGCTAACGAATGGCGTATGCGAATTTACAGAACGAAAGATAAATATTATTAAGATCTCAAATCGGTAATATATTGCGCCTAGAATTCACACAATGTAACCAAGTTGCTCCACAAATGTATAGTTTATATCGTTTTCTTGTAATTTAGATATATATAAATGTTAAATTTTCTGTATAACATTTATTTTGAGGCAGCATGGAGATAAAACATTTTAGCATGAACAAAATTACTAACTGCCATACACCCGTGTATGATAGAACAGTCTAGTATTGAAGACTACAGTATTTGTTTTACAAACTCGATATGCAGTTGGAACGCATCTGTTCTTAACTTCAAATATGGAGAATCTGGTCGCTTGTAATTTCATAAGGAAATTTCGAATGCATGGTTGCGGATTCAAAATTGACGTGATGGTGGGTCAATAACGGCTCATTCGACATTGGCAACACACAGGATCTCTGTTTGTCTACTGGGATAGGTATTGTCCACGATATTACACAGACATCCACTACCCAGGCACCCGACGCCTAAGTTTTATCGTGGATAATATTATACCCTCTTGTCCTGGGGCTTGAAAAGTGGAGTTAAAAAGGAGGGGCCCGCATAGGGTGCTTACCAACTGAATCCGCCCGTACAAAATAAATTTACACAACATGCCAATTTTGATGGACTGTGTCGGTGCGTTATGGGAGAATGGAGATTGGGCTTGCTCTAAATGTCTTGTGTTTCAAGTAGGTTTTAGTCGATACCCCCCCCCCCCCCCCCCCCCCCCGCTCCGGCGAGAGCCATGGTAGGTGAAGCAGTACTCTTTATTGTGGTAAACAAGTTCCGCTTCACTGGTAAAATAATCCGGTAACTATTGCCTGTGATGGATGTCCTCTGAAATGGATGGAATGTGTTTATATTTACTTATCGGAGCAGATATGAATAATTGTGTCCACAAGAGAGATTTAAAGTCAGGTTTTTCTAATCGTTTATACCCCTGTTGCCCATTTTAAAGGACTGCCGCCCCCGACACTGGCTACCGGTTAACATTTTACCGGTAAAAGAGACCTTTTTTTCACCACAGTAAACAAGCACCGCTTTACTTTACTTCAAAGTAACCTTAACACAGATAAATAGATAAATAGTCGATATTTTAGTCGCAAAATGCACTGTGGCGTACTGTGCGGCCCTGGCAATACAGGGATTTATTATTTTGTCGAACAACTTTTACTTAAAAACCCCGGATCAGTTGATGGATTTGCCACCAGATTTAACTTTAGATACTATAGAGCAGAAGCTTTCAACTCCTGGGCAATCGAGCGTGCAACTCCCACAACCAGAAAGCGTTATCTGTCTCTGAAATTTTCAGCCCAGTTGGTTTGGTCCGTGGACTCACAACTGTGAGACCTGATCATACCAGAGTCGTGCAACTAAAAGAGAAGGATTTCATGGACCTCCAGAAGGCTGCGTGTCAAATGAAATTCACAAAAGACCTATTTACCCAAATAAAACATTTGGTCCTCGAGAAGGGAAAACCATTTCTTCAGCAGAGTTCATGGAAGTTTTCCTGATACGCGAAGAGCAACGACAAGTCTATGTGTGACCGCGTGATTTGCCAGGGTCACTGTGATCGGCAGACGCCGAATTCTGCCTAAGAATAAGACAACGGACATTATGCCCATGTTTATGCCGTTACTGAATAGGGAGTTCTATAAAGCAATGTTCGCGTTCATGAGCTTAAAAAGTGATGTCACTAGGCCCTTTTTCGTTTTTTGGACGCGAAGATTGCTTCCATGGTACTGACATGACAATAGTGACATTAAGGTTACAGATGTCACACAGTTAGAATTCGTGAAGATGGTCAACGAAAATGTGTTTACCAACATCTTTTCCACACATCGTTTTTTAAATAAATGATTTCCGTTGTTCATCTACGCGATTTCTAAAAGGGAAAAAGTTGATTTATCTCTTGTGTTCGATTGGGGACAAAGGCGAAATTCCTTTATTTTTTTGTTCATTTTCAATTAATGACCTGAACTTTGAGAAGGCATAGGTTTAGCCTTCAAGTCTTGTTTATTTTCCTTTTTATGAGCTTGATTGTTGGTTCATTTTTGGTTTGATACATGTTAAAATTCAATTTTAGTGGGCATGGTTTTCGCCCTCAGAGTTGCGTTCAGTTAAACGACAATTATTCGCCGTCAGGTAAACCGACAGCCTTAGAAATTCGCCACGGCCATCGGCAATGCGATGGTAAGAGCCGTGGCTGGATGCCAGACCTCTCACCATGGCATTGCCGATTTTCACGGTGAATTTCTAGGACTGAACCTTGTTCATAATTTTGTTCCATTTCATGTGCATGTGTTAGCATTATAAGTAAATGGGAGTTTTTTTAATATGCTAAACTTCAGGTGAAGATGTTTTGTGCCCTCCATGTATTCGTTTAACTCCACCGCTGATAGGACACTTTTGGCTCAGACCAGTCTTGAATAAGTTACACGAACTCAAAGTACGATGTCTGATGTGACCAATCAGAACAATGCAGAAAATAATACCAACCAAAACATTAAACATTAGTATCACCACGCTTATATATAATTTTGACAATTTTGAGGACGCTTCACAATCGAAAGTTTGCACATTAGCTTTTGGCAATACTGTTGCATCGTAATCTATTTCTATTTTCAATATTCTGATTGTTCGTGCCAGATAACCTCACATGAATTAGTGTACCGCTTAACGATTTTTAGAGTTTTATATCGTTTTCTGTATTAGACCCCATATCCTCTGGTCTGCATTACAGTGCAGGTCACCAATGCAAAACCAAATTGTGTCTATAACCTGCAGGCTCAAGATGAAACGAAAACAGTCTGAGAAGTACATTTTGCACCTGCCTGAAGAATCGAACACCTCATCTTGAACAACTGAGGCATATATAAAGTTTATACTGTGGCAAATAGAATTCAGATTGAAAGTAATCCAGGATTCGGAAATGTCTGCATTGCACCATCATACGAATTCTGCTTGTGGCATTATCTTTGCCAAAATTGTCCAAAGTGAGGTGTTATATTCATCTTACGCCTACTTTCGCAGATGTGTTTCTCGTTCTGAGTCCTCGGGTTAGATTCAAACTGTTACTCACTTTTTGGAGCGATGGAGTGAATTGCTCATCCATTCGAATTGATATTTCTGGATTCGATTGCCAATTACCTCTTCGGAATGCCCTTATAGAGATGATGAGCGAGATAGTTCTTCCTCTAGCCTTCTAACGGTATAAAACAAATAGATCACGTTTGGTAAAAAGGCGTTTCCTGAAGCCCGCATGACCCTTCTAATTAATCCTTTATTACTTCAAAATAGTAACAGCGTGACTGATCTGCGTTGTTATAGCCTAGCGCCTTTTCAACACGACTTCACTGAAGTTCCAGGGGGAACCTGGCAACTCAATAGCAACTTTGCACACCGTGGCCCACAGGATAGTTTACCCGTTGACACACGGTGTACAAATTTGTAGCCTAGTTTTCAAGCTCTACTAGACTGACAGGACTGCACAATGATGGATGTCCACACAGTGAGAGTCAAAGTTCCAAATGACTCTATATGTACTGCACATGCAGTCTTGTGCCCTTATATACGTGACAGCATCAGCGAGCACATTGTTGTTTAAGTCGTGTTAACCCTTTACCTAATGTAACGGCCAAAACCGGCCAGCGCTACCCACGAAAATCGCCATTCAATTTGTTTATAAGGCGCTCGTTCCAATGAGGGATAATAATATATGTTTTGTAAGCAAAAAATGAAACGTTTTAGTTATACCAGGATTTGTTTCCAAGTGTCGTCTGCAACCCACATTGGTAAAGGGTTAAGAAGGTATATCAGCTGCGAATGACAGTAACTGTTAGTGACCGAAGCCAGATGGTTCAGAAGGTACTGCATTGCGAGATATCCCTGCATGTCGACCAATTAGTTGAATGAAAGTAGTTTGAGTACTTTGTTTTTCTTTGTTCTTATTAACATTTTGATATCTTATCATCTCTTTCTGTCCTCACTATCTTCCCCTTTACAAGATTGGCCCAGTGTACAGCCGTTTATGGGTTCGTGTAGGGGCGTAGCCAGGATTCTATAATGGGGGGGGGGGGGGGGGGGGCTAGCCATTTTACCATGATTTGGAATGTTGATGTAGGATTTCGGGGATCCTCCCCTAGTCCTAACTAGGACCCTCCATCGTTACCCCCCTCCTCCCACATCCCGTCAGGGAAGTGGGAGGAAGGAGTAACGACGAATGGTCTGAGTTAGATAAGATTAGTGGGAGGAGGGGTTAGCGACCGGTGGGTCCTAGTTAAGACAAGTCCTCTCCCGAGAGAATGTTGCAAAATTCAGCGCTCGAAGATCGCATCTGAAGCAATAGTAGCATGTAAAGCATAAAGTGGAGAGCAGCTTTGGGGCTCTAAGTTATGTGAAACTTCCATTGGGTCAATGTTTTTTTTTTTATGGGGGGGGGGGGCAGCTCAAATTTTGGGGTGTACTGGTTCCCTCAGCACCCCCTCCCCCCCCCCCCCCCCACACACACACTACAGCACGTGGGGAGGTTGCAAATGCATTTTTCTGAAGTTGGATGTCGATACCTAAGAGATTATGGTTTAGCGAGAATGCGGGGGAACCCCCGCTATCTCATCCATCAACACCAACCTATAGCTATTTCCGGGTATGTACATACAGCTAAGATAATAATAAACACAATAAGGTTATTGCTTCCTATCCTTTCTATTTTCTCAGTTAGACTAATTTAGCAATACAAGTGCGCCATAATTGTTGTGCTAAAATTTTCTATGTACTCGGACATTATAGCACTGAGCAAAAATGGTAAATTTGTTGTTCTGCGTCATTCTGCAAACAGAAAAATGCTTATTACATTGAAACCGACATGCCTACTTTTATAATATAATTATCTGTAAAAACATTTGTCAAATCTACATTATTTTGAATGTCCGACCAAAATCTGGTGTGGTTTTATATGAAATGTTTCTGGGGATACATGAACTGAAGGTCAAAAACTTCAACTCCAATTTCCCACAAAAAGTTAAAATGGTAGATAGATTATTGCACTCATGCGTCGATAACTCCTTGGAATGGTGTAATCACATTTCGTTCGAGCCTACGGCTCTCTTGAAATATGCCTACGCCATTCAAACTCGTTATGCAAAACACCCACCGATTTGGCTCGAGCGAAACATGATTACGCCATTCCAATGAGTTATGTAGTCACCCACCGATTCAAACACACATCGCGTTCTGTCTATATACAACACGTTGTCCAAATGACGTTTACCCGTATTTCAGATTCTGCCTGCTTTTCACCCAAACAAGTCCAAATAACGATAAAGGTGTTATTAGTTGCTATTTGGGTCACCCCGTGCTCTCAAGATGACAATCACAGGCTCTCAAGTTGAGGATTTTATTGAAACTTGAACCTAAAATGTGACTTTCCTTGTTTGCCACCCCTGTGTACTTCGCATGTGTTCAATTTGGATCTGATCCGATGTGGTTTTCATGCAATTTACTTGATAACACACGTAATTAGCACCTGTGAGACCGCTCATGTTTCTAAAGATGATAGGTTTTTTTATTGAAATCTATGTACAGTATACAGGGAACAGAAAACAACATATCAAAATTCTTGTCGTATTTCAAAATCCTTTCAGAGACATTGAACATTATCCATTTCACAAAACACTACACATGCAGGCTATGCTAAAGTGTCATCGGCACTTCCATTTGAACCATTGGTACGCATACATACATACAAACGCGATTACTTTGCTGGTTAACGCAGTCGGAGAAAACAACCTAGCTGTGACAAGTAACTATCAGACTCTCCAACTTTTTAACCCGCTGGATCCGGGGTTGACAGTGTCAGAAGCCAGGTAAACATCCGCGTGATGTTCTGTTTTGCTGTGTGCATTAGTACGCAATAGTACCACATAGTACATGGTGAAATGACTCCAAGAACCTTGTCGAAGAACTCACGGATGGCAGATGATGAATGAGGATCAGCAGCGAACAGTCACCGTGATCTTTCAATTTTAAAATCATTGTGCCTATCAATGAACCATTGCGCTTCTCAAACATCGACCGATGTTCCATTTGTGACAGATATTCAAGATTCTGATCCACTTCGTTCTTTAAAAGAAAAACAAATACTGGTTGTTTATATGTAGTCTATTTAATATTGATAAAATGCAAAACGTTGCGTGAATGGCGTTCATTTAGAAAACGAACATATATATATGTACCCCTCGCAAAAATGGACAATGTATTTCCTCTCGGTAAAAGCGCACGGAACACTGCAGAACGAGGACCTCCTTTATAAGACCGGAGGAAACCATTGAACTGGGGCGAGTAACTATCAGACTCTCCAACATTTTATTCCGATGGAAACGGGGTTGACAGTGTCAGAAGCCAAATATATCACCGCATAGTGTAATGTCATGTGTCCGCATTAGTAAACAATGGCACCACACCCCACATGAACAAATGACACCAAGAGCCTTGTTTAAGGACACATTGCAGTTGAGGAATGAGGATCACGAGCGAACCGTTCTCGTAATCTTTCAATTTGAAGTTCACTGTGCTGATCAAGGAATGATTACACTTAGCAAACGCAACTCTGATGTTGTATTTGTGACAGATATTCAAGATTCTGATCCACTTCGCACTTTTAAAAACAAATACTTGTTATTTAGATGTCGTCTATTTAATATTGGTAAAATGCAAAACGTTGCGTGAATGGCGTTCATATAGAAAGCGAACATATATATAACGTTGCCTAAATGACTCCCATATGATAAAAATATATGCAACACGTTGCCCAAATGACGTTTAACCGGATTTCAGACTGTTCCTGTTTTTCACCCAAACAAGTCCAAATAACGATGAACGTGTTATTAGCTGCTAATTGGGTCATTCCGTGCTCTCAAGATGTGGTGTTTATTGAAATCCGGCCAAAATGTATCCCTTTTTAGCTCACATGACCTAAAAGACCATGTGAGATTTTCTCATCACTTGTCGTCCGTCGTAATCTATTGTCTGTCGTCCGACGTCCGTCGCTCGGCGTCCGGCGTCCGTAAACGTTTCACATTTTCATCTTCTTCCCTGTAACCGCTGAGCCGGTGTGAACCAAACTTGGCAAGAATGGTCTATGGGAGGTCCTCGACAAAGGATCCTCATTTTGTTCCCGCCGGATGAAAAACATGGCTTCCAGAGGCATTTTTTGATTCTGGTTGGTGGATTTTCAAAAATCTTCGCCTCTGAAACTGCTAGGCCAAATGTATTGAAACATCACATAAATGATGACTGTGACCCCCGCTACCAACGATCCTCATTTAATGTTGATCGGGTGGTAAACATGGCAACAATTGCGGCTTATATTTACTATAGAATCCCTATGGGAAATTACATTTTCATCTTCTTCTCTGGAACTACTGAGGCGACGTGAAAACAAACCTGGTAGGGATGGTCTATGGGAGGTCTTCTACAAACGATCCTCATTTTGTTCCAGTGGGTTGAATAACATGGCCGCCAGAGGCATTCTTTGAATCTGATTGGTGGATTTTCAAAAATCTTGATACGCCGCGGTTTTCTGCAATTTACTTGATAACACAATTAATTAGCACCTCTGAGACAGCTCCTGTTTCTAAAGATGATAGGTTTTTTTTTATTGAAATCTGGGCATGAAATGGAACTATCCTTAGTTGGCAGCCATTTCCCAACGTCGAACATGTTCCACCGGGGTCAGAATGGGCCTGGTTTTCATGGAAATGAGACAACTTAGAATAACGTCGATCATTATTTTTATTTCATGCCTAAAATCGGACTTTTCTTACTTGTCATACTTTTGCGAACTCGGGATGTACAAAAACCGAGTCTGAGCTTGCCTGGTTTTCATCGAAACGATCCCACCTCAATGACAAGACGATTCATCGTTGCCTTTGTCAGCACTGCTGACTCTCAAGATATGGGTTTACTTGGAATGTAAACCATGGCTAAGACGGACTAGGCTATACTTTGTCAAACCCCTGTGAACTTCGGATACGCCTGATCTGTCCTTGTAGAGAACAGTCCAAATTATGAATACACGAGCCATATGTTGAATTTTAACCCCCTTCACTCTCAGATAAGTGTTTTTAAATGATTCTGTACCCAAATCGGACTATTCATTTGAGCACTCCAGGCCCTCAAGATAAAGATTTTTTTTAAAAAATCTGAGCCTAAAATTGGACTATTCTCATTTAACATCCCCATGTTGACCCCGAATATGTTCATTTCGAATCCTACCCACCGTAGCAGGCGAAGGGACAGCGTCGAGAAGGCGGTAGCAGGAACACTGGAAGAGTAATTATAGGAGTGTCGTTTGAGAAGTGTTCTCCCCACCATGCTGAACATCAGCGCATGGAGGACGAGAACCTCTTGGCCGATTTTGATCACGAACTGAACAATTCAGGTGAGGGACTTTTCATCAGAACACAGACCGTAGGTTGCAGGCGGGGGCTTCCTCTTACAAGGTGGAAGGTAACTTCGATAGGGGTAGCTAGGAGCGAGCAAGCCACAGTAGTGACTAGCACTTTATTCAGAAGATGAGTTTCTTGCAAGCAGGGAACGTTGTTTGGTGAGTTTTGGAGAGTGGACAATGGAGAGTGGACAGGGCCCCCAGCCCTCGATAGAATGCTGAGTGCTTAGTACACGAGCACCGCCCTCTGTGCCGAAGATTTCAGTCGACTTTCTAATATGGATAATAGCTTCCTTCACTCATCTACCCACCCCACCCCCCCCCCTCTCCCCACACACACACACATACACATACTCGGTAAAAGCGGTCTTGTACTCGAAGTTAATTCAAATCCCACCCCGCCCCCACACTCCATTCGGTGAAAACAGTTCGTGAATAGCAAGAAACACCCCATCCCAGTAAAAATAGACTTGCATCTTAAGAAGAGGTCCTCTCAGTAAAGATCCTTCCAAACCATCACAGGTGATGCTTCTCAACAAAGAGGTGGAAAGTAGCTGACTTTCCTCAGATAAGACCCCCCCCCCCCCCACGCACCCACCCACCCTCCTCACAAAGACAGTGACACTGTATACACCCAGGCATAGGCCCTCGTAGGAAAAAGCACACTGCACATTGCAGAATGGGGACCCTTTTTATAAGACGTGGACTGTGCAGCGGAGACAAGGTCCCAATCCGATGGGAGGTGGACAGTTGAATGCATGCAACCCCCTCCCCCCCCCCCCCCCCCCATAAAAATGAACCTCACATGACAGGGGAAGACCCTCCATGTCAAAATGGGATGGATCGGTACAGTTCAGACTTGGAACCCGTTCGAAAAATAGTGGACTGCCCGACAGTGTCTTGTTGGACGCGGTCCCGTTAGGTAAAAAGCTCACCCACGGCTCACTGCAGAATTATACTCTTAAATCAGTTAGGCTACAAATTAACCCATATCCACTGTGTTGAGTGAATACGACCCGTTTCTGTACGATCCACCCCCCCCCCCCCCCCCACACACACACACACTTTGATGTATTGTGGACAGTGCTAAATAACCACCCTGTAAGAGACCAATCTTCTTCATTTATAATAATTTAATAAATTTCTCTGTTTGTTATTGTAGAGGCGCGTTACCTAGATTCCTTTGGCCCAGTCTACAGATTGCATTTATTAAGGGAATTCCATTGCAAAATTATAGGATGACTCAGTATAATGTCATGATCGACGCCTATGGCGTAGATCTGTTAGCACAGTCTACAGTTCATATTTGTTAAGCGATTTCATGGTAACGGACGGATAACTCGGTATAATGTTTAGATGAGTCTGCTCTGTTTTGGTCACGATCGTTCAGCCGTTATCCCTCCTGATCAGTTGACCTATATTCCTTTAGTATTGTCTGCAGGTTGTTTTTATGAAAGGATTCCATTGCAAGTTGGTAGGATAACGTGGTATGATCTCTAAGTGAGTCTTTCCTATTTTGGGCATGATCGGCCAACCGTGACCGCCGAGCTGTCGTGTGAACTAGATTCCTTCAGCAACGTCTTCCAGCTATATTTAACAAGTGAGTTCATTGCAACTTGGTAAAATGGCTTGTTTTGGAATAAGTTTACTGAAACTTGGTAACTTTGGTCACCATGCATTAACTGTGAGTGCCACATTAACCCAGGCCTCATTTCTTTAGTACAGTCTAAACTTCAAACTATTCTTATTGGAAACATAGCATACAGGGAACAGAAATTAACATATTCTCATTTATCAAACTTCTTGTCGTATTTCATAATCAATTCATAGACAACATTATCCATTTCACAAAACACAACACAAAGTCAGGTTATGCTAAAGTGTCATTGACACTTTCATTTGAACCATTGGCACGCATACATACACACGAACGCGACTATTTTGCTGGTTAACGCAGCCGAAAAAACAACCGAGCTGCGACAAGTAACTATTAGACTCCCCAACATTTTAATCTGGTGGATACCGTGTTGAAAGTGTCAGAAGCCAGTGTACCCCGCATGCTGTTCTGTTGTGCTCTGTGCATTAGTACGCAATGGTACCACATAGTACATGGGGAAAAGACTCCAAGAACCTTGTCTAAGGGCTCACGGATGGCAGATGATGAATGAGGATCAACAGTGAACAGTCACCGTGATCTTTCAATTTTAAAATCACTGTGCCATCAATGAACCATTGCGCTTCACTAAATCGACTCTCATATTCCATTTGTGAAGGACTTCGTACATTGAAAAAAAAACAAATACTGGTTGTTTAGATGTAGTCTATTTAAAATTGATAAAATGCAAAACGTTGTGTGAATGGCGTTCATTTAGAAAACTAACATATATATAACGTTGCCGAAACGACTCCCATATGATAAAAATATATGCAACACGTTGCGCAAATGACGTTTAACCGGATTTCAGTCTCTGTCTGCGTTTCACCGAACAAGTCCAAATAACGATAAGCATGTTATTTGTTGCCATTTGGGTCACTCGGTGCTCTCAAGATGTGGTCTTTTTTTAAATCCGGCCAAAATGCATACTTTTCTTAAATTTCCCATCCTCCTGTGAATTGGGGATGCGTTAGCGAAGTACCGACGCATACTGGTTTTCATGCCAACGACCCCAAATCGTGTTCACCTGAATCATCTCTTATCTTTGAGACAATTGCAGGCTCTTAAGATAAGGATTTTATTGAAACCTGGGCCTAAAGTGGGACCTTCGTTGTGTATCTCACGAACCCCACTCAATAGAAGCCTCCGAGACAATCGCAGTTGAGGCCGCTCGTCAAAAGTATCTAAAGGAGCTGGCTCTCCTCGGAGAGCCCCCACCCCTCGCAAAAATGGACAATGTATTTCCTCTCGGTAAAAACGCACGGTACACTGCAGAACGAGGAACTCCTTTATACGACCGAGGAAACCACTGAACTGGGGCGAGAAACTATCAGACCCTCCAACATTTTATTCCGGTGGAAACGGGCTTGACAGTGTCAGAAGCCAAATATATCACCACATACTGTACTGTCATGCTCTGTGCATTAGTAAACAATGGCACCACACCTCACATGGGCAAATGACACCAAGACCCTTGTTTAAGGCCACATTGCAGTTGAGGAATGAGGATCATCAGCGAACCGTCCTCGTAATCTTTCAATTTGAAGTTGACTGTGCTGATCAAGGAACGATTGCATATCGCAAACGCAACTCTGATGTTGTATTTGTGACAGATATTCAAGATTCTGATCCACTTCGCACTTTTAAAAAACAGATACTTGTTATTTAGATGTCGTCTATTTAATATTGATAATAATGCAAAACGTTGCCTGAATGGCGTTCATATAGAAAGCGTACATATATATAACGTTCCCTGAATGACTCGCATATGATAAAAATATATACAACACGTTGCCCAAATGACGTTTAACCGGATTTCAGTCTCTGTCTGCTTTTCTCCGAACAAGTCCAAATAACGATAAACATGTTATTTGTAGCCATTTGGGTCACTCCGTGCTCACAAGATGTGGTCTTTTTTTTAATCCGGTCAAAATGCATATTTTTCTTAAATTTCCCATCCTCCTGTGAATTGTGGATGCGTTAGCGAAGCACCGACGCATACTGGTTTTCATGCCAACGACCCCAAATCGTGTTCACCTGAATCATCTGTTATCTTTGAGACAATTACAGGCTCTCAAGACAAGGATTTTTATTGAAACCTGGGCCTAAAGTGGAACCTTCGTTGTGTATCTCACGAGCCGCACCCAATACAAGCCCCCCAGACAATCGCAGTTGAGGCCGCTCGTCAAAAGTATCTAGAGTAGCTGGCTCTCCTCGGAGAGTCCCCACCCCTCGCAAAAATGGACAATGTATTTCCTCTCGGTAAAAACGCAGGGTACACTGCAGAACGAGGAACTTCTTTATAAGACCGCGGAAACCACTGAACTGGGGCGAGTAAATATCAGACTCCCCAACATTTTATTCCGATGGAAACGGGGTTGACAGTGTCAGAAGCCAAATATATCACCACATACTGTACTCTCACGCTCTGTGCATTAGTAAACAATGGCACCACACCTCACATGGGCAAATGACACCAAGAGCCTTGTTTTAGGCCACATTGCAGTAGAGGAATGAGGATCATGAGCGAACCGACCTCGTAATTTTTCAATTTGAAGTTCACTGTGCTGATCAAGGAACGATTGCACTTCGCGAAAGCAACTCTGATGTTGTATTTGTGACAGATATTCAAGATTCTGATCCACTTCGCACTTTTAAAAAACAGATACTTTTTATTTAGATGTCGTCTATTTAATATTGATAATAATGCAAAACGTTGCCTGAATGGCGTTCATATAGAAAGCGTACATATATATAACGTTGCCTGAATGACTCCCATATGATAAAAATATATACAACACGTTGCCCAAATGACGTTTAACCGGATTTCAGTCTCTGTCTGCTTTTCTCCGAACAAGTCCAAATAACGATAAACATGTTATTTGTTGCCATTTGGGTCACTCCGTGCTCACAAGATGTGGTCTTTTTTTAAATCCGGTCAAAATGCATATTTTTCTTAAATTTCCCATCCTCCTGTGAATTGTGGATGCGTTAGCGAAGCACCGACGCATACTGGTTTTCATGCCAATGACCCCAAATCGTGTTCACCTGAATCATCTGTTATCTTTGAGACAATTACTGGCTCTCAAGATAAGGATTTTATTGAAACCTGGGCCTAAAGTGGAACCTTCGTTGTGTATCTCACGAGCCCCACCCAATAGAAGCCCCCCAGACAATCGCAGTTGAGGCCGCTCGTCAAAAGTATCTAAAGTAGCTGGCTCTCCTCGGAGAGCCCCCACCACTCGCAAAAATGGACAATGTATTTCCTCTCGGTAAAAACGCACGGTACACTGCAGAACGAGGAACTACTTTATAAGACCGCGGAAACCGCTGAACTGGGGCGAGTAACTATCAGACTCTCCAACATTTTATTCCGATGGAAACGGGGTTGACAGTGTCAGAAGCCAAATATATCACCACATACTGTACTCTCACGCTCTGTGCATTAGTAAACAATGGCACCACACCTCACATGGGCAAATGACACCAAGAGCCTTGTTTTAGGCCACATTGCAGTTGAGGAATGAGGATCATCAGCGTACCGACCTCGTAATCTTTCAATTTGAAGTTGAATGTGCTGATCAAGGAACGATTGTACTTCGCAAAAGCAACTCTGATGTTGTATTTGTGACAGATATTCAAGATTCTGATCCACTTCGCACTTTTAGAAAACAAATACTTGTTATTTAGATGTCGTCTATTTAATATTGATAATAATGCAAAACGTTGCCCGAATGGCGTTCATATAGAAAGCGAACATATATATAACGTTGCCTGAATGACTCCCAAATGATAAAAATATATACAACACGTTGCCCAAATGACGTTTAACCGGATTTCAGTCTCTGTCTGCTTTTCACCGATCAAGTCCAAATAACGATAAATATGTCATTTGTTGCCATTTGGGTCACTCCGTGCTCTCAAGATGTGGTCTTTTTTAAAATCCGGCCAAAATGCATTTTTTTCTTAAATTTCCCATCCTTCTGTGAATTGGGGATGCGTTAGGGAAGCACCGACGCAGACTGATTTTCATGCCAACGACCCCAAATCGTGTTCACCTGAATCATCTCTTATCTTTGAGACAATTGCAGGCTCTCAAGATAAGGATTTTATTGAAACCTGGGCCTAAAGTGGGACCTTCGTTGTGTATCTCACGAGCCCCACTCAATAGAAGCCTCCGAGACAATCGAAGTTGAGGCCGCTCGTCAAAAGTATCTAAAGTAGCTGGCTCTCCTCGGAGAGCCCCCAACCCTCGCAAAAATGGACAATATATTTCCTCTCGGTAAAAACGAACGGTACACTGCAGAACGAGGAACTCCTTCATACGACCGAGGAAACCACTGAACTGGGGCGAGTAACTATTAGACTATCCAACATTTTATTCCGGTGGAAACGGGGTTGACAGTGTCAGAAGCCAAATATATCACCACATACTGTACTGTCATTCTCTGTGCATTAGTAAACAATGGCACCACACCTCACATGGGCAAATGACACCAAGACCCTTGTTTAAGCCCACATTGCAGTTGAGGAATGAGGATCATGAGCGAACCGTCCTCGTAATCTTTCAATTTGAAGTTAACTGTGCTGATCAAGGAACGATTGGACTTCGCAAACGCAACTCTGATGTTGTATTTGTGACAGATATTCAAGATTCTGATCCACTTTGCACTTTTAAAAAACAGATACTTGTTATTTAGATGTCGTCTACTTAATATTGATAATATTGCAAAACGTTGCCTGAATGGCGTTCATATAGAAAGCGTACATATATATAACGTTCCCTGAATGACTCCCATATGATAAAAATATATACAACACGTTGCCCAAATGACGTTTAACCGGATTTCAGTCTCTGTTTGCTTTTCTCCGAACAAGTCCAAATAACGATAAACATGTTATTTGTTGCCATTTGGGTCACTCCGTGCTGACAAGATGTGGTCTTTTTTTAAATCCGGTCAAAATGCATATTTTTCTTAAATTTCCCATCCTCCTGTGAATTGTGGTCCGCTAGCGAAGCACGGACGCATAATGGTTTTCATGCCAATGACCCCAAATCGTGTTCACCTGAATCATCTGTTATCTTTGAGACAATTACGGGCTCTCAAGATAAGGATTTTATTGAAACCTGGGCCTAAAGTGGAACCTTCGTTGTGTATCTCACGAGCCCCACCCAATAGAAGCCCCCCCCCCCCCCCCCAGACAATCGCAGTTGAGGCCGCTCGTCAAAAGTATCTAAAGTAGCTGGCTCTTCTCAGAGAGTCCCCAGCCCTCGCAAAAATGGACAATGTATTTCCTCTCGGTAAAAACGCACGGTACACTGCAGAACGAGGAACTCCTTTATAAGACCGAGGAAACCACTGAACTGGGGCGAGTAACTATCAGACTCTCCAACATTTTATTCCGATGGAAACGGGGTTGACAGTGTCAGAAGCGAAATATATCACCACATACTGTACTCTCACGCTCTGTGCATTAGTAAACAATGGCACCACACCTCACATGTGCAAATGACACCAAGAGCCTTGTTTTAGGCCACATTGCAGTTGAGGAATGAGGATCACGAGCGAACCGACCTCGTAATCTTTCAATTTGAAGTTGACTGTGCTGATCAAGGAACGATTGCACTTCGCAAAAGCAACTCTGATGTTGTATTTGTGACAGATATTCAAGATTCTGATCCACTTCGCACTTTTAGAAAACAAATACTTGTTATTTAGATGTCGTCTGTTTAATATTGATAATAATGCAAAACGTTGCCTGAATGGCGTTCATATAGAAAGCGAACATATATATAACGTTGCCCGAAAGACTCCCAAATGATAAAAATATATACAACACGTTGCCCAAATGACGTTTAACCGGATTTCAGTCTCCGTCTGCTTTTCACCGATCAAGTCCAAATAACGATAAATATGTTATTTGTTGCCATTTGGGTCACTCCGTGCCCTCAAGATGTGGTCTTTTTTTATATCCGGCCAAAATGCGTTTTTTCTTAAATTTCCCATCCTTCTGTGAATTAGGAATGCGTTAGGGAAGCACCGACGTAGACTGGTTTTCATGCCAACGACCCCAAATCGTGTTCACCTGAATCATCTCTAATCTTTGAGACAATGCAGGCTCTCAAGATATGGATTTTATTGAAACCTGGGCCTAAAGTGGCACCTTCGATGTGTATCTCACGAGCCCCACTCAATAGAAGCCTCCGAGACAATCGAAGTTGAGGCCGCTCGTCAAAAGTATCTAAAGTAGCTGGCTCTCCTCGGAGAGCCCCCACCCCTCGCAAAAATGGACAATGTATTTCCTCTCGGTAAAAACGCACGGTACACTGCAGAACCAGGAACTCCTTTATACGACCGAGGAAACCACTGAACTGGGGCGAGTAACTATCAGACTCTCCAACATTTTATTCCGGTGGAAACGGGGTTGGCAGTGTCAGAAGCCAAATATATCACCACATACTGTACTATCATGCTCTGTGCATTAGTAAACAATGGCACCACACCTCACATGGGCAAATGTCACCAAGAGCCTTGTTTAAGGCCACATTGCAGTTGAGGAATGAGGATCATGAGCGAACCGTCCTCGTAATCTTTCAATTTGAAGTTGAAAGTGCTGATCAAGGAACGATTGCACTTCGCAAACGCAACTCTGATGTTGTATTTGTGACAGATATTCAAGATTCTGACCCACTTCGCACTTTCAAAAAAAAATACTTGTTATTTAGATGTCGTCTATTTAATATTGATAATAATGCAAAACGTTGCCTGAATGGCGTTCATATAGAAAGCGTACATGTATATAACGTTGCCTGAATGACTCGCATATGATAAAAATATATACAACACGTTGCCCAAATGACGTTTAACCGGATTTCAGTCTCTGTCTGCTTTTCTCCGAACAAGTCCAAATAACGATAAACATGTTATTTGTTGCCATTTGGGTCACTCCGTGCTCTCAAGATGTGGTCTTTTTTTAAATCCAGCCAAAATGCATTTTTTTCTTAAATTTCCCATCCTTCTGTGAATTGGGGATGCGTTGGGGAAGCACCGACGCAGTCTGGTTTTCATGCCAACGACCCCAAATCGTGTTCACCTGAATCATCTCTTATCTTTGAGACAATTGCAGGCTCTTAAGATAAGGATTTTATTGGAACCTGGGCCTAAAGTGTGACCTTCGTTGTGTATCTCACGAGCCCCATTCAATAGAAGCCTCCGAGACAATCGAAGTTGAGGCCGCTCGTCAAAAGTATCTAAAGTAGCTGGCTCTCCTCGGAGAGCCCCCACCCCTCGCAAAAATGGACAATGTATTTCCTCTCGGTATAAACGCACGGTACACTGCAGAACGAGGAACTCCTTTATACGACCGAGGAAACCACTGAACTGGGGCGAGTAACTATCAGACTCTCCAACATTTTATTCCGGTGGAAACGGGCTTGACAGTGTCAGAAGCCAAATATATCACCACATACTGTACTGTCATGCTCTGTGCATTAGTAAACAATGGCTCCACACCTCACATGGGCAGATGACACCAAGACCCTTGTTTAAGGCCACGTTGCAGTTGAGGAATGAGGATCATCAGCGAACCGTCCTCGTAATCTTTCAATTTGAAGTTGACTGTGCTGATCAAGGAACGATTGCACTTCGCAAACGCAACTCTGATGTTGTATTTGTGACAGATATTCAAGATTCTGATCCACTTCGCACTTTTAAAAAACAGATACTTGTTATTTAGATGTCGTCTATTTAATATTGATAATAATGCAAAACGTTGCCTGAATGGCGTTCATATAGAAAGCGTACATATATATAACGTTGCCTGAATGACCCCCATATGATAAAAATATATACAACACGTTGCCCAAATGACGTTTAACCGGATTTCAATCTCTGTCTGCTTTTCTCCGAACAAGTCCAAATAACGATAAACATGTTATTTGTTGCCATTTGGGTCACTCCGTGCTCACAAGATGTGGTCTTTTTTTAAATCCGGTCAAAATGCATATTTTTCTTAAATTTCCCATCCACCTGTGAATTGTGGATGCGTTAGCGAAGCACCGACGCATACTGGTTTTCATGCCAATGACCCCAAATCGTGTTCACCTGAATCATCTGTTATCTTTGAGACAATTACAGGCTCTCAAGATAAGGATTTTTATTGAAACCTGAGCCTAAAGTGGAACCTTCGTTGTGTATCTCACGAGCCCCACCCAATAGAAGCCCCCCAGACAATCGCAGTTGAGGTCGCTCGTCAAAAGTATCTAAAGTAGCTGGCTCTCCTCGGAGAGTCCCCACCCCTCGCAAAAATGGACAATGTATTTCCTCTCGGTAAAAACGCACGGTACACTGCAGAACGAGGAACTCCTTTATAAGACCGAGGAAACCACTGAACTGGGGCGAGTAACTATCAGACTCTCCAACATTTTATTCCGATGGAAACGGGGTTGACAGTGTCAGAAACCAAATATATCACCACATACTGTACTCTCACGCTCTGTGCATTAGTAAACAATGGCACCACACCTCACATGGGCAAATGACACCAAGAGCCTTGTTTTAGGCCACATTGCAGTTGAGGAATGAGGATCATGAGCGAACCGACCTCGTAATCTTTCAATTTGAAGTTGACTGTGCTGATCAAGGAACGATTGCACTTCGCAAAAGCAACTCTGATGTTGTATTTGTGACAGATATTCAAGATTCTGATCCACTTCGCACTTTTAGAAAACAAATACTTGTTATTTAGATGTCGTCTATTTAATATTGATAATAATGCAAAACGTTGCCTGAATGGCGTTCATATAGAAAGCGAACATATATATAACGTTGCCTGAATGACTCCCAAATGATAAAAATATATACAACACGTTGCCCAAATGACGTTTAACCGGATTTCAGTCTCTGTCTGCTTTTCACCGATCAAGTCCAAATAACGATAAATATGTCATTTGTTGCCATTTGGGTCACTCCGTGCTCTCAAGATGTGGTCTTTTTTTAAATCCGGCCAAAATGCATCTTTTTCTTAAATTTCCCATCCTTCTGTGAATTGGGGATGCGTTAGGGAAGCACCGACGCAACTGATTTTCATGCCAACGACCCCAAATCGTGTTCACCTGAATCATCTCTTATCTTTGAGACAATTGCAGGCTCTCAAGATAAGGATTTTATTGAAACCTGGGCCTAAAGTGGGACCTTCGTTGTGTATCTCACGAGCCCCACTCAATAGAAGCCTCCGAGACGATCGAAGTTGAGGCCGCTCGTCAAAAGTATCTAAAGTAGCTGGCTCTCCTCGGAGAGCCCCCACCCCTCGCAAAAATGGACAATGTATTTCCTCTCGGTAAAAACGAACGGTACACTGCAGAACGAGGAACTCCTTTATACGACCGAGGAAACCACTGAACTGGGGCGAGTAACTATTAGACTATCCAACATTTTATTCCGGTGGAAACGGGGTTGACAGTGTCAGAAGCCAAATATATCACCACATACTGTACTGTCATGCTCTGTGCATTAGTAAACAATGGCACCACACATCACATGGGCAAATGACACCAAGACCCTTGTTTAAGCCCACATTGCAGTTGAGGAATGAGGATCATGAGCGAACCGTCCTCGTAATCTTTCAATTTGAAGTTGACTGTGCTGATCAAGGAACGATTGCACTTCGCAAACGCAACTCTGATGTTGTATTTGTCTCAGATATTCAAGATTCTGATCCACTTCGCACTTTTAAAAAACAGATACTTGTTATTCAGATGTCGTCTATTTAATATTGATAATATTGCAAAACTTTGCCTGAATGGCGTTCATATAGAAAGCGTACATATATATAACGTTGCCTGAATGACTCCCATATGATAAAAATATATACAACACGTTGCCCAAATGACGTTTAACCGGATTTCAGTCTCTGTCTGCTTTTCTCCGAACAAGTCCAAATAACGATAAACATGTTATTTGTTGCCATTTGGGTCACTCCGTGCTCACAAGATGTGGTCTTTTTTTAAATCCGGTCAAAATGCATATTTTTCTTAAATTTCCCATCCTCCTGTGAATTGTGGATGCGTTAGCGAAGCACCGACGCATACTGGTTTTCATGCCAATGACCCCAAATCGTGTTCACCTGAATCATCTATTATCTTTGAGACAATTACAGGCTCTCAAGATAAGGATTTTATTGATACCTGGGCCTAAAGTGGAACCTTCGATGTGTATCTCACGAGCCCCACCCAATAGAAGCCCCCCGGAGAATCGCAGTTGAGGCCGCTCGTCAAAAGTATCTAAAGTAGCTGGCTCTCCTCGGAGAGTCCCCACCCCTCGCAAAAATGGACAATGTATTTCCTCTCGGTAAAAACGCACGGTACACTGCAGAACGAGGAACTCCTTTATAAGACCGAGGAAACCGCTGAACTGGGGCGAGTAACTATCAGACTCTCCAACATTTTATTCCGATGGAAACGGGGTTGACAGTGTCAGAAGCCAAATGTATCACCACATACTGTACTATCATGCTCTGTGCATTAGTAAACAATGGCACCACACCTCACATGGGCAAATGTCAAAAAGAGCCTTGTTTAAGGCCACATTGCAGTTGAGGAATGAGGATCATGAGCGAACCGTCCTCGTAATCTTTCAATTTGAAGTTGACTGTGCTGATCAAGGAACGATTGCACTTCGCAAACGCAACTCTGATGTTATATTTTTGACAGATATTCAAGATTCTGACCCACTTCGCACTTTTAAAAAACAAATACTTGTTATTTAGATGTCGTCTATTTAATATTGATAATAATGCAAAACGTTGCCTGAATGGCGTTCATATAGAAAGCGAACATATATATAACGTTGCCTGAATGACTCCCATTTGATAAAAATATATACAACACGTTGCCCAAATGACGTTTAACCGGATTTCAGTCTCTGTCTGCTTTTCTCCGAACAAGTCCAAATAACGATAAACATGTTATTTGTTGCCATTTGGGTCACTCCGTGCTCTCAAGATGTGGTCTTTTTTTTAAATCCGGCCAAAATGCATTTTTTTTCTTAAATTTCCCATCCTTCTGTGAATTGGGGATGCGTTGGGGAAGCACCGACGCAGACTGATTTTCATGCCAACGACCCCAAATCGTGTTCACCTGAATCATCTCTTATCTTTGAGACAATTGCAGGCTCTCAAGATATGGATTTTATTGAAACCTGGGCCTAAAGTGGCACCTTCGATGTGTATCTCACGAGCCCCACTCAATAGAAGCCTCCGAGACAATCGAAGTTGAGGCCGCTCGTCAAAAAGTATCTAAAGTAGCTGGCTCTCCTCGGAGAGCCCCAACCCCTCGCAAAAATGGACAATGTATTTCCTCTCGGTAAAAACGCACGGTACACTGCAGAACGAGGAACTCCTTTGTACGACCGAGGAAACCACTGAACTGGGGCGAGTAACTATCAGACTCCCCAACATTTTATTCCGGTGGAAACGGGGTTGACAGTGTCAGAAGCCAAATATATCACCATATACTGTACTGTCATGCTCTGTGCATTACTAAACAATGGCACCACACCTCACATGGGCAAATGACACCAAGACCTTTGTTTAAGACCACATTGCAGTTGAGGAATGAGGATCATCAGCGAACCGTCCTCGTAATCTTTCAATTTGAAGTTGACTGTGCTGATCAAGGAACGATTGCACTTCGCAAACGCAACTCTGATGTTGTATTTGTGACAGATATTCAAGATTCTGATCCATTTCGATAAACATGTTATTTGTTGCCATTTGGGTCACTCCGTGCTCACAAGATGTGGTCTTTTTTTAAATGCGGTCAAAATGCATATTTTTCTTAAATTTCCCATCCTCCTGTGAATTGTGGATGCGTTAGCGAAGCACCGACGCATACTGGTTTTCATGCCAATGACCCCAAATCGTGTTCACCTGAATCATCTGTTTTCTTTGAGACAATTACAGGCTCTCAAGATAAGGATTTTTATTGAAACCTGGGCCTAAAGTGGAACCTGCGTTGTGTATCTCACGAGCCCCAACCAATAGAAGCCCCCAGTCAATCGCAGTTGAGGCCGCTCGTCAAAAGTATCTAAAGTAGCTGGCTCTCCTCGGAGAGTCCCCATCCCTCGCAAAAATGGACAATGTATTTCCTCTCGGTAAAATCGCACGGTACACTGCAGAACGGGGAACTCCTTTATAAGACCGAGGGAACCACTGAACTGGGGCGAGTAACTATCAGACTCTCCAACATTTTATTCCGATGGAAACGGGGTTGACAGTGTCAGAAGCCAAATATATCACCACATACTGTAATCTCACGCTCTGTGCATTAGTAAACAATGGCACCACACCTCACATGGGCAAATGACACCAAGAGCCTTGTTTTAGGCCACATTGCAGTAGAGGAATGAGGATCATGAGCGAACCGACCTCGTAATTTTTCAACTTGAAGTTCACTGTGCTGATCAAGGAACGATTGCACTTCGCAAAAGCAACTCTGATGTTGTATTTGTGACAGATATTCAAGATTCTGATCCACTTCGCACTTTTAGAAAACAAATACTTGTTATTTACATGTCGTCTATTTAATATTGATAATAATGCAAAACGTTGCCTAAATGGCGTTCATATAGAAAGCGTACATATATATAACGTTGCCTGAATGACTCCCATATGATAAAAATATATACAACACGTTGCCCAAATGACGTTTAACCGGATTTCAGTCTCTGTCTGCTTTTCTCCGAACAAGTCCAAATAACGATAAACATGTTATTTGTTGCCATTTGGGTCACTCCGTGCTCACAAGATGTGGTCTTTTTTTAAATCCGGTCAAAATGCATATTTTTCTTAAATTTCCCATCCTCCTGCGAATTGTGGATGCGTTAGCGAAGCACCGACGCATACTGGTTTTCATGCCAATGACCCCAAATCGTGTTCACCTGAATCATCTGTTATCTTTGAGACAATTACAGGCTCTCAAGATAAGGATGTTATTGAAACCTGGGCCTAAAGTGGGACCTTCGTTGTGTATCTCACGAGCCCCACTCAATAGAAGCCCCCCAGACAATCGCAGTTGAGACCGCTCGTCAAAAGTATCTGGCTCTCCTCGGAGAGTCCCCACCCCTCGCAAAAATGGACAATGTATTTCCTCTCGGTAAAAACGCACGGTACACTGCAGAACGAGGAACTCCTTTATAAGACCGAGGAAATCACTGAACTGGGGCGAGTAACGTTCAGACTCTCCAACATTTTATTCCGGTGGAAACGGGGTTGACAGTGTCGGAAGCCAAATATATCTCCACATACTGTACTGTCACGCTCTGTGCATTAGTAAACAATGGCACCACACCTCACATGGGCAAATGACACCAAGACCCTTGTTTTAGGCCACATTGCAGTTGAGGAATGAGGATCATGAGCGAACCGTCCTCGTAATCTTTCAATTTGAAGTTGACTGTGCTGATCAAGGAACGATTGCACTTCGCAAACGCAACTCTGATGTTGTATTTGTGACAGATATTCAAGATTCTGATCCACTTCGCACTTTTAAAAAACAAATACTTGTTATTTAGATGTCGTCTATTTAATATTGATAATAATGCAAAACGTTGCCTGAATGGCGTTCATATAGAAAGCGAACATATATATAACGTTGCCTGAATGACTCCCATATGATAAAAATATATACAACACGTTGCCCAAATGACGTTTAACCGGATTTCAGTCTCTGTCTGCTTTTCACCGAAACAGTCCAAATAACGATAAATATGTTATTTGTTGCCATTTGGGTCACTCCGTGCTCTCAAGATGTGGTCTTTTTTTAAATCCGGCCAAAATGCATTTTTTTCTTAAATTTCCCATCCTTCTGTGAATTGGGGATGCGTTAGGGAAGCACCTACGCAGACTGGTTTTCATGCCAACGACCCCAAATCGTGTTCACCTGAATCATCTCTTATCTTCGAGACAACTACAGGCTGTCAAGATAAGGATTTTATTGAAACCTTGGCCTAAAGTGGGACCTTCATTGTTTGCCATCTCTGTGTTTTGCAGGCGTGTTCAATTAGGATCCGACCCTCCGTGGTTTTCATGCACTTTACTTAATAGCACGTGTAATTAGCACCCTTAAAACCACTTCAGGAATTGAAGAATATAGATTTTTATTGAAATCTAGGCCTGCCTGAAATGGAACTATTCTTATTTGCCATCCACTTACCAACACCGAATGTGTTCCGCCAAGGTCGGAATGGGCCTTGTCTTTATACCGTCGACCACAAATTATGATAATGATCAGTATTATAATATTTCGAGCCAAAAACCTGACTTTTCCTTCTTGCCATTCCCTTGCGCACGTTCGATGTACACAAGCCGCGTCCGACCATGCCTGGTTTTCATCCAAATGGACCCGCCTCATGGTAAGACGAGTCATAGTTGCCTTTGGGGGCACTGCAAAGTACACCCCTCACCACCCCACCCCTAAGATGTGGGTTTAATTGGAATTCAAACCCTGAGTCAGACTTGACTATTATTTGCTAACCTTTTTGTGATATTCGGATATGTTTGATTTGTTCTGGTTTTCGTGAAGAACTGTCCAAATTATGAATACACGAGCCATCAGTTGCATTTGAGACCAATCCACATATATAATTTTTCTTAAATGATTTTGGGAACCAAATAGGACTATTCATTAGGGGCAATCCAGGCTCTCATGATAGAGAGTTTATTAAAATCCGAGCCTGCAGTTGAACTTTTCTTCCTGTTAAACACCCTTTTGTTAACACCGAATATGTTGAACTGAACTGGGATCCTACCCACATAAGTGTGTGTATGGATCGCGTCAAGAATGCGCTAGCAGGTAAATGGGGAGATTAATTATAGGAGTGTCTTTGAAGAAGAGTCCTCCCATCCCTGCTGAACTTTGGCACACGGAGGACGAGAATGTCGCCAGTTATGCATACCAAATAGGACTATTCATTAGGGGCAATCCAGGCTCTCATGATAGAGAGTTTATTAAAATCCGAGCCTGCAGTTGAACTTTTCTTCCTGTTAAACACCCTTTTGTTAACACCGAATATGTTGAACTGAACTGGGATCCTACCCACATAAGCGTGTGTATGGATAGCGTCAAGAATGCGCTAGCAGGTAAACGGGGAGAGTAATTATAGGAGTGTCTTTGAAGAAGAGTCCTCCCATCCCTGCTGAACTTTGGCACACGGAGGACGAGAATGTCGCCAGTTATGCATTTCAGACGAGGGCCTTTTCATCAGACCATGGACCGTATTTAGCAGTGGACGGTGGATGGCAAGGGCGATAATTAAGTACTCGCGTGAAAGCAACGGTAGTAAGTAGTACTCTCCTTAGAAGATAATTTTCTTGCTCACTGGGAGCGCGGTTGGATGAATTTTTGAGAGTGCACAAAACCCACACCCCTCGTCCACAAGCGGAGTGCTTTGCACGCGAGCAGCACTCCCTTTATCGAAGATCTCAGCCGTCCTGGTAAGATCGGCAGCTGTTGGTTCCCCACAACCATCACCCCCTCCCCAAACACACGCATTTACAATCTGTAAAAGCGATCGTGCTTTTAAAGGTAATTTAAATGCAGGCCGACCTGCCCCCAGAAAATAGTGTATATCTATACCCCCCCCCCCCCCCCACACACACACATACACACAATCCTCGTTAGAAGACGATGTATTGCAGACGAGGTCCCCTTTCATCAAAACAGACGGCGTGGTCGAATTTATCCCCCTTCATCACAATAGACGGCGTGGTTGAATTTATCTGGACAGTGACCTGCAGATGAACCTCTTCTCTGGTAAAAGCGGACGAGTATCTCACTAGCCCCAATCAATAGAAGCCTCCCAGACAATCGCAGTTGAGGCCGCTCGTCAAAAGTATCTAAAGTAGCTGGCTCTCCTCGGAGAGCCCCCACCCTCGCAAAAATGGACAACGTATTTCCTCTCGGTAAAAACGCACGGTACACTGCAGAACGAGGAACTCCTTTATAAGACCGAGGAAACCACTGAACTGGGGCGAGTAACTATCAGACTCTCCAACATTTTATTCCGATGGAAACGGGGTTGACAGTGTCAGAAGCCAAATATATCACCACATACTGTACTGTCATGCTCTGTGCATTAGTAAACAATGCCACCACACCTCACATGGGCAAATGACACCAAGAGCCTTGTCTTAGGTCACTTTGCAGTTGAGGAATGAGGATCATGAGCGAACCGTCCTCGTGATCTTTCAATTTGAAGTTCTCTGTGCTGATCAAGGAATGATTGCACTTCGCAAACGCGACTCTGATGTTGTATTTGTGACAGATATTCAAGATTCTGATCCACTTCACACTTTTAAAAAACAAATACTTGTTATTTAGATGTCGTCTATTTATTATTGATAATAATGCAAAACGTTGCCTGAATGACGTTCATATAGAAAGCGAACATATATATATAACGTTGCCTGAATGACTCCCATATGAAAATAAATATATACAGAATGTTGCCCAAAGGACGTTTATATAGTAAACACTTTTGGACCTTTAGGCAACCAACATTAAGGCAACCGGATTTGGGCAACGCAAAATCATATATCTTTTAAAAATGCATATGTTTTCAATTTTAATACACAAATGCATAATTTATTGATAAACTAGAAGTGATAAGAGATGTTTTAATAAATATAGACGTTTGTGACAAATATATTGATAAATATCTCTGAGGTTGCCCAAATGACGCAAGTTGCCCAAATGACAAGAAGTTGCCGAAATGTTGTTTACATAGTTATATATATATATATATATATATATATATATATATATATATATATATATATATATATATATATATATAACCAATAAATTTCGCATCAAGTGTTGATAATAGAAGAGTTTAGCTTTCCAATCCGTGTTTCGCTGCAATGTTTATCAATTCCAACGAGAGAACACCACGAGCAACCTTTTTTAAAAAATGCAGGTCGGTATTTGTATTTTGTGGCTAATATACAGTCTAATAGCAAAAATACAAGTAGCGATCATAAATTATAGAACGACCGAAATAGTGACAGATTATAACCGCTTCGCGTTAAACAGCTGAGTAGTCTATCACTTAAAGTTCAACACCATTGCAAGTTCAGCATATAGAAAACGGTAGCCGGTAAGATATATGCAATTGTTAGTGACCTAATATGGTACATACATGGTCAGTTAATTCCAAATTGGGCTGGAACTCTGCTGTCACGAGATGTGGAATTAACGAACACCGTATTACCATATTAGGTCACAAACAGACAGAGTAAGTACACTCTAAAATCATCTGTGTTAAAAATTAACCCAAATCAATTGGGTTGAGTGAATATGAACCAGTTGGGTTCATATGCACTCAACCCAGTTGATTTGGGTTGATTTTTAACCCAACTGATTTTAGTGTGTAATAATACAACTTTAACCCATAATAGAAGTAGTTCATTCGGTGATACTTTATCTGAGCTTTTCGGGGTAGTGGAAGCCATGTATATGTCAGAGCAAAGCCAGCCCAAATATAGGGGCAAGGGGCCTCATATATAAAGATATTGTAAGTTCAAAAGATATTCCGCATCAAGGCGAGAAACCTATGTGAATTGCACTTCTCTGTAAAGCTGGACATGGAAAAAACACACGTGGTGTATATCCAGCTTCAGCGCAGGGACCCAGGGGAGAAGCGGTATGTCAGATAAGGTCTAATCTCATTTAAGTTATACAGTAGTCGCGAGTCTTACGAGACGTGATCGGTTGGTGGCAGGATATCGTCACGGCCAATTGAGAAACGAGATTCTAAAAGATAGAAATGTCTGTCGTGTCGTCACCTGATCATTAGTATGGCAATGAGTGGCAGGAACGAATCGGTTCTCTCGACAAGTGAAATCACCGTTAAGTTACGCGCGAGATGACTTGTATTGATTCTGCCTCGATATACGTCATCTCCCTCCGTTTTTGGCAGATGGACAGATGAGCGTCTGTCCACCTGACAGTTTAGGGTAAAAAGTATATATACCTTGAAGAGTAGAGCATTAGACACACATTTGGAGTCACACGCACGTTTGTGAAGTCCAGGGCAGGCGGACTCTGTTTCCTGGCATAGGGGTACCTTCGATCACAGGACCCTGAAACGGCTGGAATCGCCAGACAGGGCATTCCACGATTGATTTAGCTTAAGGTTGATAGGCGGCTACAGTGCCAAATTCGTTGAGAAGGAAAACCCAAGGTGAAACGTTAACGTGTAGATTGTCGAGTAGCAGGTATCAGCCTGCAATAGTCAGAAGTGTAGGCTAATTGCATTGTGCGCATTAACCCTTTAAAGCGTCAGACTGATTGCGTTGGGAGTAGTTTGTTTTGCTGTCGAAGCATCGTAATACCGACTGAAGATCGGTGTGAGTGACAATGTCGCCCTAGCACAAAAAGGGGCATTTGTGAATCGTGAATTCAACCAGGAACAGTGAACATTTCAATAGAACTTTCACGGAGGACTTTCAAAAGGCACATAAGGTATGAGTAGACAATATCTGACCCACATCAGAAGTACGGTGGCTTGATAGATGACAAACATTGCTGGTCGGAACCCTCCGACAGCCAGAGGTACAGTTACGCGCAGACGTTGACATGTGAGCCTAAGCGGGTGAAGCTCTTATGGCGAGCTCACGGTAATAACATTTCAGATTTGTGAAGCTCTTATGGCGTTGGTCTAATTTTCCCGCAATTTCATCAGCGGGACTAAAGAACCCCACGTCAGACCAGGCCTTACGGGGCCTCAGATGTCCTGACAGTATAGAAGGTTCAATATCGAAACTTTGAATGAATTTTTATACATATTTAGCACATGATCTAACTCCCTTTCTGGTCATTAAACTCATTTTATTAACCCTTTACCCAATGTAACGAAAAAACCTATCAGCGCTATTTACGAAAATCACGATACAATGTTCATTATTTTTTGTCTCAAAAACATAGGTTATGACCCCTCGTCGCGCTCGTTCCAATGAGCGGTCATAACCTATGTTTTTGAGACAAAAAAATGAAAAAAAAATAGTTATTCAAGAATTTTGTTTCTAAGTGTCGTCTGCTTTTCATGTTAGGTAAAGGGTTAAATCGGAAGAGTGGGGGCGCGGTGGCTCAGTTGGTAGAGGTGCAGGCTGCAAGCCGAGAGGTCCTCGGTTCGAATCCCACCTGCGGCAACCGCGTTTTGTCCTTGGGCAAGACACTTCACCCCCATTGCCCACGTGGGGGCACGGTGACGTTGTGTACGAAGGCGTACTGCACGTCGATGGTGCACCTGTCTTCAACCAATGCTAACCCTGCTTGTGTGGAGTTGGTTTGTTGGGGAGCTGACAGCTGCTCGCCGTTGCTCGGTGGTTCTCTGCGGGTACTCCGGCTTCCTCCACCCGTAAAACTGTCACGGTCATGGTTAGCCATTGTGCAGAAATATGTGACCTTAAACACCAATAAAAAAATCAGAAGAGTACGGCCTTACAATAACATTCCAGAAGCACTACCAGATGTATGCGGTTGAAATCGCTGTATTCCTGTTCAGCCCAGTAATCACTGACAGTGACTAACAAAAACACTTCTAGTGGTATCATTAATGGGTTTTAAGCATTGTGAAAAGACAATGTTATTATTGAAAACCTCCAAATATCTACGTCAGTTTTATGTGATGTGTATTAGACAAAGCATTGTTTTAATTAAGTATTTCGATGCCTTACAGGAAGCGTTGTTTGGATCTCGTGCTGTTTTGGCGTGTTTTACAGGGTATCGGATCAAGTGACAAATGTTAAGACAGAACACAGCAAGGGTGGAGTACTGGGGTCAAGAATCAACGAGTTTCTCCCATTTTTCACGATCGCCAATTTTCCCCCGTATTTTACGAGCACTAAAGGCCTGGAATTTAAGATTCAACGGCTCGTGAAATATGGGAAAAACTACGACAAGGGTCGATGTTTCCTGTCCATCGTACTCTATCCGGGTTGTGTTATGTATTTTTATTATATGACTGTGTAATTTAATCCGTTAAAATCACTACTGTTTGACGATCTTTTCCAGGTCCCGGGAAAATCCATAGTGTGGAATCTGATTCCCTATCACTATATTATGACGAACTATTTACGGGGGCAATTACAATTACAATTCTCCACTTCGCGAAATTCAATTAAATTAGGTTAACAAACTGGATAAACATTCAGTCCGTGGTATGTTTGAAAATGCTTCATTGAACAATTGCCAAATTTCGATAAACAATTACTACGGACGTCCTAGACCACCGACGAGGCGCAGAATTTTGGTCAAAGATAGCAATTCTGACTGAAAGCCAAGAATTCAAACACGGATTCAAAAAGAAAGTTGACTGTTCACTTTGTTACGTATTCGTGCGCAACGGGGGGATTCCCCGGAAGTGTGCACCTGTTGCAAACATAAGTGTAAACAAAAATAGTTCTTTTTTCGGCAATCCAATTTACCCCAAAACAAGGATGGGGAATTGTTAATGATAGCGTTGGCATGCAATGTTGAACTTTTAGTCCTACAGGGTATTTTTTGTTTTTAAAAATTTTATTAGCAGTTTCCATCTTTGTTTCAAATAGTGAATATGATAGAAATATGGTTAGCATTTGGACATTTTTGAATAGCATTTTGCAATACGAATCCAGTCACCAAATACCCTGTCATATAAGAAACCTTTTATCGCTACAGTAGAGTGATCTGGATCGTAGCATCACGTCTCGTCGAGGAGGTCAGATCGCCGGATCAGAAAGCAGCGAGTTTGATCCAGTGATCTGACCTCCTCAACGAGACCTGATGCTACGACCCAGGTCACTCCAATATAGCGATAATATGTATATATCACGATTAAACTTGCATTAAGGGAATGAAGCTGATATTTTTAAAGAAAAATATCGCCTTCGGTGGTCGGTTTGCATTCTTGCTTGACAATGTATTGTGTCGAAGGATTTCATTCACGTTATAACGTCACTCATATTCGTAACCACCAAGTAGATGCGTTCTCACATGATGTTTTTACAGGTAGGCCGGATTTTACGCGTCGAGTACCTAGCCTTTTTTTCAATGTTTGTATTGTATCGGGTCACGCTGAATACACAGCAATCGCGGAATAAAATCTTAAAACTCCCGGATTATATTGTCACTGAGGAAACTAGTCGAGTAAATTAGGTCAGTACCTCGCTATGGGCACGGTCCATACCTACATGTACATGCTGAGCTCGGTTCGTAAATTTCACTATAACTGATGGTTTGAAGAGAATCCTCTATTCATGGAATTTGAGAGTGATTGGGTTATTTAGAACCTCTCTCCGAGTGTAGTTGAGTATCTTGCCCTAGCCCT
Organism: Pictodentalium vernedei; assembly: GCA_031216915.1. Lineage (NCBI taxonomy): Eukaryota > Metazoa > Mollusca > Scaphopoda > Dentaliida > Dentaliidae > Pictodentalium > Pictodentalium vernedei. The sequence goes on from CM062293.1 coordinate 166,675,095, forward strand.
ATGCATACTGTCTGTTGCAGTTACATACGAATCGTTATTCAGAAAATTAAGGCTATTACACACTGGATGCGATGTGAGCGTTGCAAGCGACACAAAAAACTAATAACTGACTTTTTCTTCGTTTGTAATTTTGATATCGTATGATGCCTCTAATTTGAGTCTTGCTGTCGAATAGAGACAAGAAGTAAACCAAGATCGGTGTCCCGATTGAAAGATGCAATTACTGAATTTTGCTTCGATACAAAATTTCATCCTGCCAACGTCAAATCTTGTGTGGACACCACAGTATGTAACTATTTCCATAGACACGACGAAATGACCGTCCCCCCATTCAGTAAATATCACAAATGAAGTATGGATGTCAATCACTTGCACACTGATATTGAAATATGAGAATTTCAACCTGCAAATATTTCAATGAAGCAACTATGAGCTTTTCCCTTTACCCAACGCAGACGATATCAAAATCGATTATTTTAAAAATCTTCTTTTAAATTTTTTCAAAAAATTTCAACAAAACAATATCATGTGACCCCTCAATGGAACGAGCTCGACGAGCTCGTTCCAAAGATGGGTCACATGATATGGTTTTGTTGAAATATTTTGAAAAATAGTATTTTTTCAGCTGTTGAATTTGCATATCACGCGATGGGATGTGGCCGATTCGTTGGGTAAAGGGTTAACAAATTCAATCTTATTTGACAGAGCTAAGCAAGATTAAATTGATTAAATAACAAATTGCATTGTGGTAAACAAATGATGCTTGAAATTTCAGTATTCTGACATCTGTGTTCAGTGCTTTGATGTCTATACAATTGGTTTGCTGGGATGTCAGCAAAGAACGGTGCTACTCACCTCCCACCCCCCACCCCCACCCCCACCCCCCTACACACACACACACCTACGGTGGCATTAAGTCAATCAACGAAGTAACTTCTCCCAACCACGACGACGACGTTTGATGACGTGAAAGCTGTTTCGCTGTGACAGTGGTCACAGCATAACAGCTTTCACTTCATCAAACGTCAGAGTGTTTACCTTACAAGAAAACTAATAGCTCTGTATCAACCTTTCAATCTCGGCACTTGTTTTTTATCAATAATAGCTGAAGTATGCTGTAGATATTCAATTTGTATTGTCACGAAAAATGTGCACATCATCAACATATCTATTTTTCACGGACATTAAAGTATATTCTTTAAAAAGCGATCGGAGACTGTGGGGCGTCGGGAACTTGAACATATTCGAGAAAGTGTTTTGGTTGCGCATTGCTTATTTATATCAACGACACCCACCCTCTATATGACGGCGGTGGAGACACTTTTCTGTATATGCCCATTGTGCGTTCAAGCAATCTTATTATACAAAGATCACTGATGCAGAGACTGAAACACTGAACACGATGTGATCGATGAGCGATAAACAACGATGTGGGCAAGTGTGTTATTTCCACGGAGACTGATGTCCATAAACTGAACTTACTCTAAAACGAACACAGTTATCGTCTGCTCCGAGATCAATATGCAGACATAACCATACAATCGTTGATTAGAAACTTGGCGTACCGAATCAGTGATTGTGTATTTCACTTTGGACATTGACAAACTGAGCAAGGGCGTAAATCCTGGGGGTGCGGGATGGAATTGTTGGGGGATTATACCCCCCCCCCCCAAAAAAAAAAAACAAAACAAAAAACAACCAATATTCAGATCTTCTGTTCGCAGAGCAGCTAGTATGGCAGGTTACCGGTTACCACGGTCCGCGGCCCACGCAACTATTGACCTGCCAAGGAATTATTTGCCAGAATGTTGCCCTGCCTAACAGAATAGAGCTGAAAAGCTAGATCACGTTGGGCACCTGATATATCATGGTCTTGTACAACTTCCATCTCAGTTCATATGCCCAGCTGCCCGTGCAAAAGAAGGCCAGGGTGTCCTTGTAAATTCAACAATTCTATTTAGAATATATTCATTTATCTTCCTGTGTGGAGTGCCCTGCCCTACATGGCACCTGATATCATGATATGTACTGTTGAAAGCACTTACAACGGTGATATAAGATAAGATAAATTTAATTGCAATAAAACAACTATATGGACAGAGTGCATAACAACGATGAACATATACATATAGAAAAGAACATGATTAGTTACAGTCTGTTGGTGGTCTTATATGGTATATATGGTGTCAGTTAATTTCATATTGGACGAGAGCGAAGCTCGAGTCCAATATGGAATTAACTGACACCATATATACCATATTAGGCCACCAACAAACTGTGTAACGAATGTATCTTACCGACTGCTGCATCGATGCACAGAACTAATAACAACAGCGATCAAAATTAAATGAGAGAATTCTCACAATGTGTTCACGTGTCTTTGCCTTGTTACAATTTATGGGAGAGTGCCTATAGGCACTCTCCCATAAATTGTAAGAAGGCAAATTCATACATACCAAACAGTTTCATTTCGAAGGTAACATGACACACATCCACAGAATATGAAGCCTTTTAAGTTGCCTAACCTGCACTTCAGACCAAATATGGGCTTCCAACACTCAATCTTTCAACTTTAAGTGTTTATCGGCTGCCGCCATTTTGAATAATCAATGAACAAAGGGGGGATTATCCATAGCTGTCAGGGTATAGTGATGTTGACGGGCAGTATATGGTTTATATGTAGTCTGCATGTGTCGTCTTTGAACCAATGAAATTTCCATATACTTGTAGGAGGTAAGATATACATATATATGAATTATAATTCAAATACGTAACAGGTATATCTCAGTGTGCGAAGGATTATACAGTACTTAGCAGCAATTGCCGGGTATCAAACAACTGTCGGATCACGCTGCAAACTTTTGATACTATTTCTGGACAATTATTTGATATAATTAGATTCATTTGTTCATCTATATTTAATTCACCAAAGATCTTATGATATCTCTGCATGGTGTCAAATAATATAGTTCTTAATTCGACATATGCAGGACACTCCGTTATGAAATGTTTCTCATCTTCAATTTTTCGCATTGAACAAACACAGCATAATTTATTTTCAAGTTCAATGGGAGGGTGATGATGCCGACCGTTTTCGATAGCAAGGCAATGATTACTTATTTGGAGACGGGTGAATATGGACCTGTCATCACTTGAATTTGTATACACAAGATATGGTTCAAACTTGCTCTTAAAGAGACGATATGTTCTTAGTTTACTCTTATCCGCGTGTATTTGAACATTAAAATCATTTGAATGCTTTGATATAAGATATATGTGATATATGTGCAGGGCAATATGCGCTGACAGTATGGCTGAAGATGACCCCCCCCCCCCCCCCCCCCCAATATTCTCGGGTAGTTACGGGCCTGACTGTAAGATGATTGTCTTTGTGCACAACGGGGCTCAAATTAAAAATGACACAGACTGTTGGAAGTGTACAGACCAGAAACAAAAATGAGCTGCAATTTCGTCGCATTGCTCGCATCATTCGCATCGTATTCAATGTGTAACAACGTTTAGTTAGGGTATTGGTGAAAAGTAAACGCACCACTCCATACAATGAAGACAGATTGCTGCTATATGACATTTCTGAAATTGTTCACTTTGTAGCTGAAGGTATTAACTCCATTTTCTTATCGACAATCATAATATATAAATACTGAATAAACTCGCAGATGTCACTTGATCATATCACCAAGAGAGCACTTACCATCCTTTTTATGAAACTCTTACAATGGAACGTTAATTAAACATCAAAACACAAGTTAACTCCACATGATGTGATAAAAGTAGCTGCATGGGTCCAATTGATTTTGTTTATCTTGTCAGGTCGCGTTTTGCCAACAGAGAAACAAAAAGGAAAAAAAGCACCTGTGATATTTCACCCCAGTATTTAGAAATACAGACCGAGCAAAGTCTAATTTAAAAAGTCTTTTCCTGCAAACGCTGAGATAAAAAATAAATAGAGGCCACGAGCGAAAATATATTATTTGGTGTTCTTACAAGTGAAATGACTGCGGATTTTACACAAAAAGTGGAAATTTGTTTCTTTTTATAATTTTTTGCACAAAGATTTTTCGAAACCTTTTCCCGAGCCTCTAGAAAAGTACAAATGATCAAGACTCCGACCATTCAATTTCGAAAAGCTGCTGAGCGTCGTGTTTCATATCTGAAAGGACCGCATTACACGTGATATAATTCCCAATTTCTCCAAAAGCACGTGTAAGGATGTTTAGAATTTTATGCAGCTAATTTTTCCTTTCGTTTGTCTATTTCAAAATGATGACAAACGTAGAGGGAATAATTTAGTATCATTGCATCAAAAGAAGTGTCTCGTTTATCTGCAATGAAGGAGACAAATGCTTATTTTTTCATCATTGAATATAATAACTTTATTTATTAGTTTTTTATATTTTGTGGCACATCTTGTTATATAACAAATTTTTGTTTTTCATTTGAGCAAACAATTTTAACTTAATGGTGAATACGAAATTTCTGGCAAAAAAAAATGATATACACTGAATGAAATTAATCACATTCTCAAACTGAGATATGATGAACCTTGGGATTTTTGTAACAGTTTTGTCGCAATGATTCGTTACATGGGAATTAGTTCAATGCGCCACCTTGTTTCATTGTAAAAAGTCATTATCATTTGTCTCGCATGGATCAGTGTACGAACTTGACTCATTGTAATAAACAATTATCATATCTCCAGCATGGCGCTATGCGACTGAAGCCATTCTACAGAAGGAATCAAATCCATCATCGCACTGTGCTCAAGTGGCAAATCAAAATAAAAAAAAAAGAAAAGCAATTATCGATGAGTTTCTTGCACCATTCGTGCCTCATGCAGTCCAAGCCAGAAAGTAAATTGTTCTGGTATGCAACAACGTCACATTTCTTTCGTTGAGGATGATCTGTACATCAACGCTCTAAGTACTGATGCCAAAAGATCAAAATTTCATTCTGCAACGTTTTCCATAATGTATCTAAGTATTTAACCAAGTCCATCTTGTTTGACAGAGCGCAGTGCGCTCTGTCAAACAAGATGGAATCAGTTAAATGCTAAACTGCATCAAGGGATATATTTACCGCTCGAAATTTCGGCATTTCTGGCATCAGTGTGCTGAGGTTAAGTTACGTATGAGACGTGAAGAATATGATTACTAAACTTTTCCTATAAATAGGTCTCTGTTTTGTGGTTAAAAAAAAACTATAGTTTTGCTTTATTACTGTATTAGGGTGGGAGCGTGTTGGTTCAGTGGTTAGAGAATTGGACTTTAAACCGAAAGGCCGACTGTGCGTTCCTGTCCACTAGTCACTGTGTTGGGCAAGTCACTTAATTCTGATTGCCGACGTGGGGTCGCGATGACTCTGTGTTCTCTGCCGTACTGCACGTCGATGGTACACTTGCCGTCAACCGCTGTTAACTGTGATTGTTCAGGGTGGATAGAGTAGGGAAGATTGACAGTTTCCAACCGCTGTCGGGTAGTCCTCTGCGGGGTACTCAGGCTTCCTCCACCCTTAAAACTGCCCGACCCGATGTAACCCTGACTGATGAAAGTGTCTTTGAAGCTCAATAAATAAACAAACAAACAACCCACTTGAGGGTACTTATTATTGGGTGTTAACGACACTTTCATCCGTCAGGGTCACCTCGTGTCGGACTGTTTACAGGGTAGAACGCCAGAATACCAGGAGGGGACCATCCAGCAACGGCGAGCACTGTCAGACTCCTCAATGTACCACATTTGCACAAGTAAGATTAGCATTAGGTGAAGGCAAGTGCACCATAGACGTGCAGTACGCCTTAGAACACAGCGTGGGCAATCAGGATTTAGTGCCTTGCCCAAGGACACAAAACAGTTGCCCTCTCGGGGATCGAATCGTGGACCTTTCGGCTCGAAGTCCAAGGCGTAAACACTGAGCCAAACGACCCCAAAATGGTTATCACATTTCTCCGAACATATAACAATGAAACACTTTATACCCACAAAAATCGTGACGTCACTTACGCCATTAAACTTCCACCAAAGCGCTTGGAAACAAAGCCACCATTAGTAAAAAAAACAATAAGTTTTAAACTCTTTGTCGTAATTGCTAATAGTTTTGACACAGAGACAACAAAAACACGGCATGGGATAAATGAAGTAAAAATATATATTGTCAAAATGTCAGGTAAAACCCCTTTGAAATGGGAAAGGGGTATCTCCGTTTCCCCCAGAAATAGTTTTAACAAGTAGATGTAGATTTGTTATGCTGTTTTCCGCATCAGACGCATGTGTCAAGAGCTCTGATTAGACGACAGAAGAGCAACAGTGGGACATTTCTTTTGGCAGATTATTGACCAAGATAAAACGTATTCGAATTGACTGGTCAGATTATTCATCTGTCACATAGGATTAACCGTGGGATAATAGGCAATCATAAATTTGATTTTAACGACCATTTGTACAAGATTGACAATCCAACGGCTGTGCTTGATATAATTCCAACCAATAATCAAGCGTGACTGACCACTATGACGCCGTAGGCATTTTGAAGTATTATACTAGCGGAAAAAAGAAACGCAAGTTTTTTCAGTGGTAAATATTTCAAATGTGTTGTGGATGATTATTTCATTGTTTGGAGTTTTATGTTATTTCTTCATCACTGAATAAATTGTGATGATTTTTTTGTCTTAACACAGACGGCGTTTGCATGGTTAACGTTCAAACCGGGGTTCCCACTGCCATTTCCTGACCAAAACCAATAGCGGGTGTGTCCACCCCGGGCTTCAGTCTCTGCTATAACCCCCCTTACCATTGACCCCATCAAGGTGTTTATGAGCCTTTGTGGGATGTTATTCCACTCCCGAAGAAGGGCCTGTGTTTGGGACGTTGACGCGGCTCCTGACCCTCCTGTCCAGCTCGTCCCACAAATGCTCGATCGGGGACAAATCTGGACTGTTGGGTAGCCAATCAAGAACTGGGTTTTGGTTGAGGAAGTCACAACAAACACTAGCAACGTTTGGCCTCGCATTATCCTGCTGCAACGTAAGGTTACGCGCATAGATAAGTGGAAGGTCGTGAGGCATGATGACCTGATCCCGATATCTAACGGCTGTAAGATTGTCCTGGATGACCACGAGAGGGGTTTTCACGCCATGAGAGAGTACCCTCCCCCAAAACCATAACAGACCACACCCCCCACCCCCGAATCTGTCGTTTTCCTTAACGCACGCGTCGGAATATCGCTCACCCCGACGTCGATAGTAACGTTGTCGTCCATCTGACCTGCGTGAACCGAGACTCGTCAGTGAATAACACATGTCTCCAGCGGACCAAGTGAAACCGATTTGGTCCATATGCCCGCAGCCATTGCCATCGACATTGACGTCGCCTGGGTGTAAGTTGCGGACCAACGTAGGGACGTCGTGGCCTTAAATTGAACTCCCTCAACCGATTTCTAACTCTTCTTGGATACATTCGACGACCATGAGTGCCTACAACCAGACTCGACGCCTCCGTCGCTGTCTGAAATCGGTTACGGAGGTGTGAGAGACGTATGCCTCAATCTTGACGTAGCAGCGTAACGCGCGGACGTCCGCTCCTGGACCGGTCAGTTAATCTTCCTGTGACTCTGAGACGCCCATCTGAACGAGCTATCGTTGCTCATGGACCCCAAATTGCTGGGCGACGAGATGTTGCGATTGACCCTGCATAATTAGAGCAATAGCCCTACCCCTATCAACTTCGGACATTCGAGGCATTTTGCTTTTCAATCCAATTGAAATGAAATGTTGTGCACTCTATGTGTACTGTTCAGAACTTCGAGTTGGTATGATTTTCAAGCCCATAGCACGTGGGAGTGCCGTGGATACACGCTTTGACGAAAAATCTGTTGAAAGCATGCAGCGTCGCATGTGGTCATGGTTGACCGAATTTTAACACTGAGGTAGCTATGTGTCAAATTGTACTACATTTTGTCTACGGATAAAAAAAAATTATATTACCAAAACTGAACATGAGTTTCTTTTTTTCAGTCAGTGTGTTATTTGACATCTCTCAATAAAGTATGAATCTCAGACTTGGGTTCGGCTGTTTATGAGACGCCTGGGGGTTCTAGGCAGCGATTGGGTTTTGTGATATTATTAGTTACACAGTTTGTTGGTGGCCTAATATGGTTTATATGGTGTCAGTTAATTTCATATTGGACGAGAGCGAATTAACTGACACCATAAAAAACATATTAGGCCACAAACAAACTGTGTAACTAATATATCTTACCGACTGCTACTTCGATGCACAGAACTAATAACAACAGCGATCAAAATTAAATGAGAGAATTCTCACAATGTGTTCACGTGTCTTTGCCTTGTTACAATTTATGGGAGAGTGCCTACAGGCACTCTCCCATAAATTGTAAGAAGGCGAATTCATACATACCAAACAGTTTCATTTCGAAGGGAACATGACACACATCCACAGAATATGAAGCGTTTTAAGTTGCCTAACCTGCACTTCAGACCAAATATGGGCTTTCAACACTCAATCTTTCAACTTGAAGCGTTTATCAGCTGCCGCCATTTTGAATAATCAATGAACAAATGGGAGATTACCCATAGCTGTCAGCGTATATTGCTGTTGACAGGCAGTATACGGTTTTATATGCACTCTGCATGTGACGTCTTTGAACCAATGAAATTCCCAGATACTTGTAGGAGGTAAGATATACGTCGATGTGTTCTGTTTAGGTACACTAGGTGGGCTAGTTCATTCAATGTGGAGGAAACCGAAGTAAAGTGTAGTCGTTATTTAACGAGAACCAGCTCGCAATGCGTCTCAAAAAGCTTAGGCGTTTGTATTGTGGTGTTGAACATTCAGAGCAGCTCAGATTACAGCCTGGGTACGAGTCGGGTGACACGTTATGTTTAAAATTGCAGACCACGATGTCAGTCAGTGACAATGCGTACTAATAGAGGCGCATTTGTTAAATTTATTCAATCGCAAAGGCGACCCCAGTTGGAAAGGAAATTCTAGATACTTCACTAAAAGACACGCAAGGTACGTACATAGATTTGGTTACGTAATAAGTGTAATTGGTGGTCAGCAAATAAAAGGCATGAATTATACCAATCAAAATCCTCCTGCTGGAACGTGCACACGTGACTCCGGTGATTCAACGAGAAGAAGCTCCTTTAGCGAGTTCCCTACAGTGCCAGTGTAAGGATGAACCGAATGGTACCGAAAGACTCTAGATTAAAATTGTAGAAGCCTTGTGATCGATTTTCTATTCGTTACTTATTCCTTTATTATTGGGGTTTAAGGTCACATACTTATGCACAATGGCTAATCGTGACCTTGACAGTTTTACGGGTGGAGGAAGCCGGAGTACCCGGAGAGAACCACTGAGCATCGACGAGCAACTGTCAGTTCCTCAGCATTCTAAATCTGTTCAAGCTCCGTTCAAGCAGGGTCACATCGGTTGAAAACATGTGCACAATCGACTTGCAATACGCCTTAGTACACGGCATCATCGTGCCCCAAGTAGACAACCGGGATGATGTGCCTTGCCCAAGGACACAACGCGGGTCGTCCCGGACGGGGATCGAACTCGGGACCTCTAGCACAGAAGTCCAGCAGTCTACCACTGAGCCACCGCGATCCTTTTCTCTTTGTTTTTAGCTATTTATATCACGTACTTCATAAAATATTGGAATTAGTTTATTCTAATATGTAAACAAAATAATCGCTATTGCTTTGCATGGACAATAAGCTGCTGATTTAGAAAAAACACTCAGCTGTGTGAAAGAGCATGCAAACAGCCCTACTGTATGCAAAGTATAAGACATCAGATGCAACGCGACAACACTAAAATCTGTTTTTATTTATTCACTTATTTATTTATTTATTTATTTATTTATTTATTTATTTATTTATTTATTGGTGTTTAAGGTCACATACTTATGCGCAATGGCTATCGTGACCGTGAACACCGTGCATCGACGAGCAACTGTCAGCTCCCCTACATTCTAACTCTGTGCAAGCTTCGCTCATGCAGGGTTACAGCGGTTGAAGACATGGACACCATCGACGTGCAGTACGCCTTAGTACACGGCGTTATCGTGCCGCCATGTAGGCAACCAGGATAAAGTGCCTTGCCCAAGGACACAACGCGGGTCGTCCCGGACGGGGATCGACCTCGGGACCTCTAGCATAGAAGTCCAGCAGTCTACCACTGAGCCACCGCGTTCCCCGAAATCTGTTTTTAAAAAACCTCAATGGAGACGAATTTTTCAAAGATACCATATTGTGAATATATAAACAACGGTTCTTGAAAGTCATCAGAAATAATAAGAACGTGATATAATTTCTGAATACACGTGGTTTCTAATTTTATCTTCGATGTTGTTCCAGTGAATGAGCTAGGCGAACAACAACTGCGCATTACTTTAGCAATAATTGGCTTTATTAGATCTATAATTTTGTATTATTTTTAATTGGACAATCTTATGCTTCCAATAAACTCACACCACATTTATCGATAACTGTAATCTCGGTCAACTTGAATGAACGCATACCCTAAAAATAGAACACTTGCGTACAAAGCAAATAACACACAATATTAAAAATGATATTGCAGTTTCTACTCTGTCGGGATTCTCCGTGAGTGATCAGCTAACCTGTTCGGATTGAAAAATGCTGGCAGCTTTTTTTCAAATACCCGATAAATTATCCCTTGAAGTTAATTTATTTAATCAAATCGGACCCTCGCATACGAATGCGATATAAAACTTGAGAGTACTTTTGCATAAATGTAATTGTAGTTTTGTTAAATGGTCAACTTATTTGTTTTAATATCGCGGCTTATTGATTATTTAATCACGGTTTTCATCAGGCAGCCTGAAGTGATTAGGAATCACTCCTAACGAAGGAAACGAACATATGAGGTTTATGTGGCTGGGGTCAAATTATAGTGCGGTTCCAACTCAACTCTAAGAGGACAATTTGACCCGCATTCTACTCCTTCTCGTTGAGCCTATTGTTTCCGACATTTTCTCTAACTATCAACTTAATTTGCACCCAGAAACTCAGAAAAAACTTTGTATAAGCACCCCCCCCCCCCTCCTCCGTTCCGATTCCATATCAGACAAATTTAATTTCCGGTAAACACCGCACTGTCACATATATGCACTGTTGAGCAAACGGGCTTTATGTAACGGGATTGTTAGATAAATGTATTATCATGACCATGTGCATGTCCTGTAATTTGTATCAGATTCGAGGTCGTGTTTACCACGAATCTGGTGTCACCACACCCACGCGGGTTAAGGTTGTGGCCCAACATAAATTTTGGTCCACTTGAAGCATTAATTATTTAACCCACACGCCAAGGATCACGTGTTAAATGATTAAACTTACTCATCGAACAAAAAATAACATTTTGACGCATTTTATATATAATTGTTTTATATTGACTACACTGTCTCCAACTGACAGACTGTAAAATTATTGTGTTTCAAGGCTCTGTCAAAACGTTTCATTTTCCAGTAGCAAATGCATAATACACAGGACTGGTATTGAAATGTCACAAGGTGAAAAACATCCAACTTCTATTGTAGATGGTGGTTTATAGACATGTTACGTGCAATACTTACAGAGTGGCAGATTTTCAAGGTGTTGAATTAAATGTTTAACACATTTGGAATGTAGTCGTCGAGTACATTTAACAAATATATGCAGTTGCAATTTTTTATATATATAAAAAATCGACTTTTTACAAGCAGGGCCCAATACCTAAAAATTTGAATAAGATTATACATTTTTATTACACGATCTAACTCCATTTCGGACCATTTAACTATTTTTTTAAACCGGAAAACTACGGCTAAACAATAACATTCCGGAAGTGGTACCAGATGTATGCGGTTGAAATCATTGTATTCTTGTGACCCCGATAGTCATTGACAGTGACTCGGAAAAACTTTTTCAGTGAAATCATGTAATGGGTTTTGAGCATTGTTGCAAGAAATGCTATTACCGAATGCATCAAAAGTTCTATGCCACTCAGGACTTGTTTTTATGTTGTACAAGACAAGTTAGACAACGCACTGTTTTTAATCCAGTATTTCGAGGTCTAACACGAAGCGATGTTTGGCTCTCGGGCTGTTTTGACATCTTTTACTGGGTTTCTAATCAAGTGAGAAATATTCAAACAGACCACAACGAGGCTGGGATACGGTGGGCTGGAATCAATGACCCAAAGGCGCACGTGAAATACGCGAAAAACTGCAACAAGTGCCATTGATTCCCACCCCGTACTCTATCCGAGGTGTGGTCTACATTAATACCACAATTAAACTTGAATTAAGTGAGTGAAACTGTATTGTGTCGAATCATTTCATTCGCGTCATAACTCGGATGCGTAACCACCAATCAGTTCTCACAGGACGTTCTTACACTTAGACCGAATTTCGCGCGTGGAGTACCCAGAACATTTTCCAATGTCTGTATTGTATCCGGTAAAGTTGAATGCACATACCAATCGTGGTATAAAATCTTAAACTCCCAGTTTAGATTGTTATTGAGGAAACTGATCCAGTAAATTAATTCCGTACCTCGAGCTGTCCATATCTATGTACTGAAACTCAGTAAATTTCACTATTCCTGGGGACTCGTAAAGAATCCTATATTCACAGAATGTGAGAGGTACTGCGTGTGCTTTGAACTGTCACGTCGCTTCTATTTGAGTAACTCGCCCTCCGTGTGTATTGTACGTTGTAGTTACATAATTATAAAACGTGTTTCAGCAAATTAAGTTTATTACACACAACATGAGATGCGAGCGTAGGGCATGGACCATAAACGTAATAATTGACTGTTGCGTTCTTCATTTGCAATTTTCAAATTGTGTGATGCCTTTAATTTGAGCTTTGTGGTCGAAGGACAAAACGTAATTAAAGCTAGATCCGTGTCCAAAATGAAAGATGCAGTTACTAAACTTTGTATTGACGCAGAGATTCATCCGGCCGAAAACTTCAAATTCGGGTGGCTGCCACTATATGTGAATGTTTCCATAGACTCGGTGGAAAGGCAGTCACATGTATTTGTCAAGATTTATTTAAAATTGATATGTGTGTATCTATGTACAAAAAATACATTTTGTTTGTTTGTTGATAGGCAAGGCATTCTATTAATAAAACATTGTCTCATGTCTCAGATGATGGATAATGTATCCATTCCGCAACAGGTGTATCAGTGCAATGTATCCATTCCGCAACAGGTGTATCAGTGCAACAGGTTACCACCCAGACCCCGCGCAGATGCAAATTGGGCATAGCGAATCGACGGTCTTGATGGTGTCGAAAACGTGAATTAAGACAGCATGATGTGGTCTCGATGGTGGTCATTTCAATGGACCTCAAAGTACCCATTAATAACTATTACGCTCTTCAATTAAAGACCGGCCACCCGATCCCTGGGGAATTTCTTTATAATATTTAAGGATTACGAGAATATTGGGTAGTCAGTGTCCGCTGGAAGGAAAGTTTGGAATTACAGTTAGAGGCTGCTTTGGCGATAGGTGTCGGAATGAGTTGCTGGGCTAAGAGAACCCAAGGGTAGTTTCATTTGGCGAGAAACTTTATAGTGTAATAAAAGCTATTAAGATAAATAAGGCGATGTATGGAGGACTTTGGTAGCCATAGATGCAATCTGCTGGGTCCGCATAACGTAAAAGTAAAGCTAGTTGTAGGAAACTATCGATAGCTCGTAGACGTGACTCTCAAGTTAGGAAATTGAAGTGGGCTGAGTGGAAGCCAGGCAAATCCTATACATGAACATTGTATGTTTAAACGGTTGACTGAGAGTGGATTAATCGGAAACGAAGTGCACCCGAAAGTGAATACGCTGATTCAGAAGGTTAATATCGTTGAAGAAAATAAAGCGAGCCAGGGGAGTTCACGGACAGTGATAGTTTGTTTGAAACAGGAGAGACCAATTAGCGTTAACAGTGGGAGCTGCTACGCATGGCGTGCTTGGAAGAAGCAAATAGACAATACGTTTTCTCAGTTGTGTGAGATGAATACCAGGAGCGGAGCGACAACGGGAGGCAAAATCAACTAGAGAACGCATCCCCCCCACCCCCCACCTCGGAGAAACTTTGAGCTTTCGGGCCGGGGATAAATTCATAGGTCTTTGTGTTGACATGTGTATATATTTTCATGGGCCATTCTTGATGATGGCCTGTGAGTAAATATTTGTTTTCTTTTATGATTATTAACTCTTTAACCCTTTACCTAACATGAAAAGCAGACGACACTTGCAAAAAAAATTCTTGATAACTAATTTTTTTCATTTTTTGTCTCAAAAACATAGGTTATGACCCCTCGTTGGAACGAGCTCGACGAGCTCGTTCCAACGAGGGGTCATAACTTATGTTTTTGAGACAAAAAATGAAAAAATAATGAAAATTAATTGGCGATTTTTGAGAATAGCGCTGGCCGGGTTTGGCCGTTACGTTGGGTAAAGGGTTAATTCTTTTATACGTCTTATGACGTACGCAATCAAACAGCGCGTTGATACTTTTGTACGTCTTATGACGTACGAAATCAAACAGCGCATTGATACTTCGTGGTCCTTTATTTTGTTATTATTTTTCGATTTTTATAGAGTTTTAACCTCAATTTCTATTTTCGCTCGAATAGTGCTGAATGATAACCGTTGAGCCAAATGTTATCACAGCTTGAAATATTAATATAACCCTGCTGTCAAGACTTCTTAACTGGTTGAGTGCTGGAAGCCACTATCGGGGCTTTCAAAAAATGAGGATACCAGAGCAAAAGCCAACACTTTCCTTGCTTATATTTCATATTTAGTCAAACACAAATAATATTTTGTATATATAAATTTGTTTTTTTACAAATTATTGGAGAGTGCCTGTGGGCACTCTCCAATAATTTGTAATAAAACAAGTTTTGAATGACAAATTCAGACCACCACAAATAATCTAGCCCTCAACCATGCAGTTAATCACTAATATGATCAATTTCTTGTTATTTGTACTTTCTGACGTTTGACGTCGCATTTTGAAAAACGTTGAAGAAACTGAATTCCCAGTGACTTTTGAACGTCAGGATAATTAAAGTCTCAAGGGGTTAAATTATATTCAGATGATACCCGTCGGTTATACTTTTAAATATGAAGCCAATGACACCCCCAGATGACAAATCTACGGCCATGTGGTAATCTCCGAGTACGGCCGATCTCTAGGGTGACCATAAACCTCTCATCTCAACCCCCAATGTGTTGAGAATATTATTCGTCAAATCTAAACGTCAGTCACCAGATATCACAACTGAAGTATGGGTGTTAATCAACTGTACACGATGTTGAAATATCAAAATTTCAACCAACAGATATCTCCATAATGCAACAAGAAATTTAACAAATTCAATCTTATTTGACAGAGCTTAACAAGATTAAATTGGTTAAATAACAAATTGCATTATGGTAAAAAAAAATGCTGCTTGAAATTTCAGAATTTTGACATCTGCGTGCAGGGCACGGATTTCTACATAACTGGATTGCGGGTGAGACCAGCGAAAAACGTGGATTTTCGAAGACATTGCCATGCTGCCAAGAAACTTGCATTGTAATTGGTAACCTTGCGAGGTTCCTACAAATCTGTTCTGGTTTTTGCTTATGTACATACAAGCACTTGACGGTCTACGTGGTTAAGGGGGGGGGGGGGGGGGGGGTAAGCCACTTTTGAATTTGAAAATGTACTGCGAAGACGATTGCGTCTAAAACAATGTTACGTGGACTTTGAAACGTAAATCAAATAAACCATAGAGACCAAAATCAGTTGGTGTTTTATGTGAACTCTAAAATTGATTGGGTTCAAAATTAACCCAAATCAACTGGGTTGAGTGAATATAAACCCAAATGGGTTGGGTGCACATAACACCAAAATAATAACTCGGATAGGGAGGGGGAGGGAGGGTCGGAAACCAATTCCAGGAACATAGGCGCATTTTTTAATTTTACCCAAAATGACCAACCCCCACCCCTGAAAAAAAATTTTGGAAGTTTTTCCGCATAATTGTTAGACAACCACCTCCCCTCCCCCATCTGAAGAAATATTTGAAGTAATCCTGATAATCTAGTCATATTTTCATTTCATGAGTGGGTGATTCTTTGGAAACGTGTGTGACAGAAATCAGACAAATCGCAAATCCATCCCTCATAAACTCTACGCTTGTGCACCTTGGACGATATGAGTAGCGCTTCATGTGATGGAACAGTCCGACAGCTTTGGTCAGGTAGTAGAAGAGAATCCCAGCCATGTGATTCAATTACTACACAGGGAAAAACCACCGGTAACGTGTGTGGCATAAAATGTCAATTTATGTCACACACGTTACTGGTGGTTTTTCCCCTACATAGTAAATGGGCCACATAGTCTGCACATGGTTGGGATTCTCTCTTACTGCCTATCCAAAGCTTACTAACTACTCCATGAAATGACGCACTACTCATATCGGCCAAGGTGCAAAAGCGCAGAGTTTATGAGGGATATATCCGGATGTATTGATGTATTTCCGATTTGTCTGATTTCTGTCACACACGTTACCAAAGAATCACCCGAGAGAACTATTTGCACAAAACGCATACACAGTCCCCATCAATAGTCCGAGAATAAGTTCACAGGTGCAAATTGTTCTCTTGTATGCTATCATGAAGCAGGGTACTTTTAGTTTTCAGCTTTTCAGAAAGCGTTATGTGATGCACATTGGATAGTGCCTTAATCAAAGAGTTTATTTAATTAAGTTCAGTTATTTGTTGTATTTTATTTTGATTAAATTTGTTAAAATCACAGAATTCTCATTTAATTTGAAAAGTTAATGCACTGGCGAAGTCAATGATTGCAAAGTTTCCTTTTTTCTGTCGCTGTGAGGCATGTGTCCTTGAAAATCAACATATTCTGACATATCCTGAAAATTCCCAAGCCATACCCCATTATATATGGTACCCCACCATATGCACATGCTCCAGCAGTTGTGTTTTGTCATTTCCCTTCCAACTAGATCACAAATTGTAGCAAAAAACCTTGTGGAACATTTTTTTAAGCTCATGGAAAAAACTCATTTTGTGGCCGACGGACACCCACCACCCCCTGCCTATGTTCCTGGAATTTTTTTCCGACCCCCCCCCCCTCCCTTGACTCGGCAACTAAAGTTGATCGTAAATATTTGCGTGATATAAACATAATATCATCATCGACTTTTATTCAAGAGTGATCTCACGAAGTGCTGAATTACCTTTTTGTATATTGTTGTGTACTTCTTTTTACCCTCCCAACGTAACCGAAATGAACCTTTTTACCACCCCTCATGGAAGGGATGGACCTTCGAAACCCAACTAGATCCTTTTTCTCGAACTTTATATGTATTTAATATTCAACCCATAACCACAACAACAACCAATCCTGAAAAGGGGGTCAAACGAGCACAGTCTGACCTACGTGATCCCGCAAGGGACTGTTGGTTGAGACGTTAACTCTTTAACTCTTTACTTGCTTGACGCATCGAATGTGCAGTGAAGACTATACTGATCGACGAAAGCCAGCAACTACAACCAACCCAAGAACAGACTAAACTTGGATGAAAATCAACAATGAGCCCATCTGACTGAACACTGAAACAGGTGTTGAACTAGATCTCGGCGGCCTTCTCGATTCCATAGCTTCTGACTTACTGGCGTTCAGAAGCACAAAACACCTCGCGAAGACTGGAATCACACCGTGCAATAAGGCGTAATCGGCGACGAACGGAATGCACCACGTTACAAGACAAAATTACTACCCAAATCTAAACTGCGTAACTATAGATTGTCGTCAATGGGAATAACGGTAATGGTATAGTACAGTGGATAAGTGCGCTGGTCTCATCTGGAAGAGGTCCGAGGATCGACCTTCGGTCGGAAACGTTCTTGAGGTGTCCGAACATTCTCTGGCAGCATGAGTTGTGGGGTTTATGCTGCCAGGCACAGCGCCCTATCGGGTGGGACGGGAAATGTGTGATATCTATGCAGCGAGCGACACACTCCGTGTTGGCGAAATATCTCTTCGTAGTTTTCGAGAATGCTAAGCAAGTGGGCCAAGAAGAACCGTTATTATAAGTTGTATATCTTTCTCGTCAATCCTTGCATAATTAGTACGCTTAAAACTCAACGACATAAGCGGATGGATGGATACATATACATGCATTCACGTTTATTGGTATATCATATTGCTAGGAAGAAATACAAAACACTACCAACAGCAAAAATGCAATGGTCCGTCAGTTCAAAGTTAACAAGTATTTTACGACCTTTCTTAACTGGTAGAGTGCTGAATTATTTTTAGTCATCAAAATTTGTTCACAAGTCTTTGCCATGTTACAATTTATGGGAGAGTGCCTATAGGCACTATCCCATAAACTGTAACAAGGAAAATCCATATGGACTAAATAATTTAGATTCAAAGACAATATGAAGGACATTCACTTAATTTGAAGCCATTGAGATGCACGACGTACACTCTGGAGTAAAGCCCAAATATGGGCTTCCAGCACCAGTTAAAAAAAAAACACGTGTCAGAACATCCAATAGCACAGTGTTTTAGAAGTAATTCAATTCCGAATACTCCAGAATAAATATACTTTATTTTTAATCCTCACATCCTGGGAAAAACCAAGGGATACGTGAGTAAATGTTTGGCAAACGGTGTAGGTTTCCGCTATTTTTGCTTCAGTCCACTAATGCTTAGATGTTTCTATTATGTAGACGCACGTTCGACGATGTACTTCATGTTGATATAAAATATATTTTTATCTGATCGGACAGGCTCAATCAGTTCGTTGAATTCAATAATGTCTGCGCGTGAGATCAAATAAAATTGGTACATACCTAGACAAAATAGGCAACCGTTTAAAGTCTAGACTCAACAAATTATTTTGCATCTGGAGGTAAGCAAACATGATTTACATGAAAAAGAAACTTCAGGACAAACCTATGTTCAATAATGTCGAACTAAGAAGTAACGAATTGATAATATTGTCACATCCCTCGCATGCATAAATCATTTTGGCAACAAGTGCAGATGAACGTATTTGTGTATATAGGTGTGGCGCAGCTGTTTTTACCTTCGAACTTTTAAACTGAGTAGACACAAGAATATATAGATTTTGTTTAAATATCCCGTGCAGAGTGCACAACAAAGTTTCTTTCAGCGGTCACGTTCTGTTACTGTTACTACCTTTTGCCTATTATTCATTACTATCATCCATTTATTCTTTTCTGCCCAAAATATCATTCCCGGCATATTCTACATACACAGAACGACACGGACGTGTAAATACAGCACGCGGAGAGTGTGCAATCACTAAACCACCTGCAGAGTGGAGAATCCACCCAAGCAATGATTGCAAATGTGTTGCAAAGCATAACCAGCACAAGCAAAATTTCAGCCAATGGACCTCCGGCTTAAACCCGGAGGTCCATTGGCTGAAACATTGTTTGTGTTTTTTGTCGATATGTACAAAATTTGAAAGTTATAGCTTGGGTGATAACTCCACTCCGCTGGTTATTTAGTTACAATCCACTCTCCACGTAATGTAGGTGAAACAATATGTGCAAGCGAGGAAGGATAGAACAAGAGGCCACAGGCCTCGAGTTTTATCCTTCCGCGATGGCACAATTGCCGTATCGATTTATCTATTTACACACCCGTGTCGTTCTGTGTTTACTACACGCCTTCAAGTCGAAAAAAAAACATTATTAGAAGGACACTCAGCAATTCATTTGACAACTATCAACAAAAATATCACATTTTATCACCAACCAAATTTGTAAGGGGAAGCCGTGTTACTATTTCGACCCTGAGTTCGAATGTGTTCTATGTGCCTACTGGCACATAGAACACATTGGTTGTGAGCCTGAGGGCAGGCATGAGAAACTTCAGGAAATTTTCAGCTACGTTATTTCTGTGCGCATGCTCCACAAGGCAACTGAAAATTCTGTTAGTTGCCTTGTGCTCCTTTTTTCTCTTATGCATCATATCTACGGTTGGTAAAGAATTGTTTCAGTTGGTGTTTTGTTAGTAGTCCACTCTCAGTGCATTGCATTAGCCAGAATACGTGAACAAGTTGTGTTAGGGACTCTGAACGTCAAATACCAATTCAGAATTTTATTTGTTGTAAAAATATATCCAGTGTGGCGAGCAATTCGTTTTTATTATTTCTACGAACAAAAGTACTGGGGCTGAAAAATTATTCTACTTTCCCAAAATAAATAAAAGTGCACTTTTTTCATCTCTCGAGACTTTCTGTGGTCATGACCACATGCTTGAATATTGGAAACATGTGTTTTGTGTGTGTGTGTGGAATATTATTCGTACCAGTCAAACAGATTTATGACCCGAGGTACTGTAAAAATCTTAAAAATACACATTTTCTATCAATGTGGATTTTCTTAACGCATACTTCCGAAGGTAATCCCCGCCTGTACAAATCAAGCAACGCGTTCTCTTGCGGAGGTGAAGACTGGTGTTCCGAATTGCATAGTTGAGTTCAATCTGCGAAGCTTATGTCCTTGTTCCAGGATGAATCACAACGAATATCAAATACGTTATTCAAGGATGAGAGAGTTCAGCTAATTAGCTGATTTCAAACAATTTATTATCAAACTACTGGAATTTTATGTTTTATAAATATACATGGAAATGGTATTTAAGACCATTTTCATGTACATTTATAGAAATAAAATGTTTATCATATTATGCCTTAACAATACATCTTCTCATTTTCTGAAGAGACATCCTTTTTTAGGTTAAATTGTGAGAGTTTCAGTTAATTTCAGATAAAACGAACACCTTCCACTCTCATCTCTGAAATTTAAATCTCGATTGATGGCGTAAAACACTAATATATCTCTATTAAGCACCAAGCAGGGCATAGGTTTAGTTTCATCAAAAACCTCATTATGGCACAAACAAAAGAGAAACAGCGAGCTGAAAACACACTGTGATGCCTTCACTCGAGGAGTACTTTAGCCTTTCAGAAAAGTTCTCGAGGTGCCAAAGTTAGGATGAAAAGTTAATATTTCGCCCCAGGGAAGACCCTGGATTATCATTTATTGAGGATACACATTTTTGCCTCAACAGGAGGTGAAAATGATGTGGAAGAAAAAAATATTTTTCTAGCCACGGTAGCCTCCCCCCATCCACCCAATCACACTTCATGAGGGTAGAGAATACAGGTCTATTCTAAACGTAAGAAATTGTGGAAAGTGTCGAGTCTACGAGAATTACTTGATACAATATGTTTCAAGAGAAACAAGTTGAAGGCTGGTCTGGGAAACTTAAACCCTTGATAAAGAAGGCTTGAATGAAATGAAGGAACTGAACGAATGACCACTGGCCAGCAAGTATCCTGTAATTTCATAATCGTGTCATTTATTTTTTTTTTATTTATTTATTTATGGATTTATTTATTTATTTATTTATTTATTTATTTATTTATTTATTTATTTATTTATTTATTTATTGGGGCTCAATGACACTTACGACAGCCAGGATCACCCTCGTGCCTGCAAGGTTTACGGGTGGAGAGAACCACCAAGCAGCAACCAGCGACTGTCACATTCCCGAACGTACTAACTCCACACATGCAAGGTTGACATTGGTTACAACTGAACTAATGCAGTCGGAGACTATACTTGCCAGTGGGGCCGTGAAGTAGTTCAAAGGTCAATCAGCAAGAACAACAAAGTGACAGAGTATTCATGCCTGAAGATAAAAAACAACAAACACCAACAGATCTCCCGACGGGGTTGTCGACTGGGCCTCGGCGGTCTCCTTGTCTAATTTTCTACTTCATTTTCGGTTTCTGAACGTTGAATAGTACCATACCACCATCAAACAGAAAACAACGATTCAGTGGCCACAATCATGATAACGACCACGGTCACTACCATTATAAAACCCATTATTTATTAAATGTAATTTTCTTTCCCCGAATTTCCCGTTATCAAGCTTGGCAGATATGACTTCAAACTCGGCTGATAAGACGCCGATCTCGGCTGATAAGACGCCGATCTCGGCTGATATGATCCTATATAGATTTGTGCCCTTGATACTTAGTCGCAACAAATTTGTTTACGTCGAAATCATTTACAGTTATTCGTCAAACGCAAGTGGGAAAAGTGGCGTTACCGGGCATGATGGAGTGATTTGAAGCCGAGTTTTGTATGATGAGGTGTCAATATCTTTTTTTTTTACCAATTGATACAATCAAACGGGTATCGAACTTTATTATATGACTATGTAATTTAACCGCTAAATATCACTAATATTTGACGATGTTTTCCTGGTTCCCGGAAAATCCACAGTGTGGAATCCAATTCCGTTCGAATTCGCATCATTACCCGTTCCGTTCGCAGAGAGTACTTTCCACCGAGCTGAAATGGGTGCGCTCGAACGGCGGTCCGAGTTTTTTTGATCGTATTCATGCGCGTCGGGGGATTCCCCGGAGGTGTGCACCTGTTTCAAAAATAAGTGTAAACAAAAATAGTTCTTTTTCACTTCAATCCAATTTATCAGAAAAGGTTGTGGGAATTGTTAATGCTAGCGTTGGCGTGCAATGTGAACTATAAATCATATAATAAACCTTTTATCTCTGCAGTGAAGTAATCTGGGTCGTTGCAGCACGCCTCGTTGAGGAGGTCAGATCGCCGGATCAAACTCGCGGGCTGACCTTCTCAACTCGACGTAATACTACGACCCAGATCACTCCACTGTAGCGATAATATGTATTTTATAGTAAAGCCACTTCAGAGCAGTATCAGCTGGAAGCAAGCAACAAATCCATTTAGAAATTACAACCACATATATAGGCTGCGATGTTCCGGTTACCTCCAGATACTCATATATTTATGTCCATTTCGCATTATCTTACCTCACATTTTAAGTACAAGCATTCTTTGGAATTAACGAGTAAGTGGAATGTTTAAAACAGCTTTGTAGTACCGCTCCCTCTAATGTAGCAACGGCGCTGCTGTTTTAAACATTTCACTCTCTCGTTAATTCAATCGGACGGTGGTTAACATCAAACCTAACCGCCAGTCCAACCATAAAACCATTCGCGTCCCAAGCTCAGTATTCTTGCTCAGGTCTGTTGATAATTGAACTTTGTTAATTTGTACGATCGCCACAGACTGACACGATTCCCTTATGTGCAGATTTCGCGAGCGTATTCAAGCGAGGCGGCCCACACACATCTACTGACATTTGCCCCGTTCATATTTACACGTTTGCTTACACGATGATTTTTTTCAGACATGCAAAAATGCAGCAAAATTTACGCCCATAAGTAATTTCGATATGTGAACTCAACACACACCTGTGAAAAGTTACACATGGAATACATTTGCACTATGTCGGGACCAGATGCAAATACACTTTCGCAGAAGTAAATAATGTTTTTTTTTTTTAAATTAAGCGTACACATAGTAAATTTGCTCAGACGAGTATAATTCTGGGATTTAGAGGTATTTTTGTTTCATAATGAGTGTAAATAGTCTACAGGTGACTTCACTTTCGCGTATAGCAATAACTCCATTACTCGGCATCGTCACATCGTATGGTAAACGGACACAAACGCACAGTTCAACATAGATGGCAAAATCCTGATAAACTGATATGGAGACACCCCCTTGGGGTTTTAGAACGCATGAACTCTCCGGAATTTGTCAATAAATACACAGAACGACACACGTTGCGAATGGGTTAATCAACATGGCTCGAGTGCCAGCGCGGAAGGATAACACGAGAGGCCGTAGGCCTCGAGTTTTATTCTTCCGCGATGGCACAAGTGCCATATCGATTAACCCATTCACGCACGCGTGTCGTTCTGTGTTTAATACACGCCTTCACGCCAAAAAACAATTATTAGAATGACACTCAGCAATTCATTTGACATCAACAAAAAGAACACATTTTATCGCCAACCAAATTTGCGAGGCTAACCATTGTTACTATTTCGTACCCTGAGTTCCAGTGTGTTCTATGTGCCCAATGGCACATATAACACATTGGAACGCAGGGGACGATTTCTAGCTATCGCTAGCGACCCAAATTGTAATTACGGTGCACGATTTGTAGAAAATTCCTGTGAAATTTCACTTTTTTTAAAAAAATAGTCCGTCAACGATTTCCGTTCCGCACATATGTGCGGAACAGATTTTCATTTTCCGCGTGGTTTAGTGTTCCTGCACATGGGGATTTCATAGAACAGGCGTGTGTAATAAAGAAAAGGAAAGCGCAAAAGAAGTATAATTGAACAATTTATGTTTTTTGTTGCTTTGTGGTAATACATAATCTACATATGACCTTATTTTAAAATATTATCCAAAGTAACGATCAAAATCGGCCATATGCAACGCACAAACATCGCCATTCAAATGTTAATATTTCTTTATCTTTTGTCTCAAAAACTTATCTGATGGTCACCTCATTGGAACGAGCTCGTTCGAATTAGGAGTCAAAAGCTTTTTCCTTGAGAGAAAAAAAAGAAGAATTTTTTTAGTTATTTAAAAAATAAAACTTTTTACAAGTGTCGTCATCTATGCGTGCTGGTTAAATGATTAAATGATAACAATAACTTCAGCACTAAATGAATTTTCTTTAATCAGCTGTCTGTGAGATGATTCCAATTTCTCTTAAAACCATAACTGACGACTCCCTATTTTATAAATTTTCATCTAGTTGGTTCGGGAAGTATCTTAAGATATAGGGCGTATGCGAGGGTGTGAGCGTGTGTGTGTGTGTGTGTGAGTGTGTGTGTGTGTGTGTGTGTGTACATCTCGCACCTGTATACATCCGATTTGCATACCATTTGTATGATTTATATTCTTGTATTTTCTATTGTTTTCTAAATGTTTTTCACATTCTTTGTAGCGTGGTTGTGCAAAACAATTCTATTCTATTCTATTCTATGTTTAGAAAATATCTAGATAACAATTTTGAAATCATTTATCTAGTTGAGTGATGGAAGCCACTATCAGTACTTTAAAAGAAATGAGGATACCAGAGCAAAAGCCAACATTTTCCTTGCTCGTGTTTCCTATTCAGTCAAATGCAAATAATATTTTGTTTATATAAATTTGTTCAATTACAAATCATTGGAGAGTGCCTGTGGGCACTCTCCAATAATTTGTAATAAAACAAATTTTGAATAAATTTAGACGACCAAAAATAATCTAGCCCTCAACCAGTTAAGAATTGAAATTCTAATCTCTTTCATGTTGATTCCGTAAATTAAGTTCTAAACTGAGGACTAATGTACACATCAAAGTGTTCCCGCGAAGTAACCTTTCATTACTAACTCACAAGGTTAATGAATAAAGGAAAGTGGAATACGTCTGGAGATCATTTTTGCCTCGCACTCAAACGATCCATGTACACAGCCAGGGGTGAGAGTACAAATACATTAAATACATTTGCGTTATAGTCATATACATATAGTGCCAGTGATAGCTTACTGCAAAGTCACAACCTAGCTGAAATTTCAATATTTCTGGGAAAGACCATAAAAAGCATTGGCAAATGTACAACCGCAGATGATAAGTTACTAGCTGGGGCTCTGCAAATCAACATCTGCAGGGTCGAATCGAAGCGCGAATCAAATTAATCATTGTGTTCGAAAGCGAACGGAATCTCGAATCTAAAAAAGAACAACTCTGTCTATTAATGATTGACGGCGGATTGGAGGAACCGAACAGCATTTATTATTTCTCTGGAGGGCTAGTCTACCCTCCAGCTTTTGCATCACCCCGTAAATAATGGCGGGGATTTCTGTCATTATTTCCGGGGTATTACAAAACTTGGGAGTGGTGGCCTATACGGCGACAGTCTCTGTCAGAATCAATTGTGGGGTTGATACTGTCATACAGCGTACCGTCCTATCGGGTGGGGGCGTAAAATGGCTGTCCTCTGTGCGTAGAGAGACACACTCCGTGCAGGCTAAAGATCCCTTCGTAGTATTCGAGAAGAGCTAGGCCACGATGTTACCGGTATGAAGGTCATCACACAAACCTACGCCATTGGGCCAAGGAAAGGCGTTAATATAAGTTGCATAACTTGTTCGCCAATCCTTATAAAACAAATAAGATTAAATTAAATTAAAATATACGGTGACATAATAAATACGGTTATGTTGCTCCAACGCACAGCGCACTCCCCATTCTGATCTATCAGTTAGGGTATGAATACACTGGAACCGTTGCGTTGGCGCATGCTGCAACGCTCGCGACATCGCATTTGTACGTTCACCCGCTATGTGCGTTTTTTTTTGGCTGCGCTGGAGGGTGCGTATACCTAATTTAAATAACATAACGTACGCTAATTAACATAACGCGTATGATTGTAGTGATAGCCGAATGATGAAGATCATGTCAGCCATTGTTGAAATATTGAAGAGTTTGATGTCAAATATTAGGTGCATTTTGATCATACATCCGGTACCGTCCGAAATATGTCTACCAAAGTGTAGAAAATATGTCCCTTACCTTCCAAAGGCCATGCGGTGGTCCGAGAGACCGCGCGCCTTTCTGACGGCGGATAAACTCATCCCTGAAAAGATTCGAAAACATTCGATGAATATTCATAAAGTTGATTCGAGAGTAGTTTCGTTTTTCGAATATATACAGAGCCATATTTCTAGCCCCTATTAATTCAGTACCACAGTGTAAACTATCAGCACCTCCTATACTGAGTCACACACACGCCGAACTGTTCTCAATAAGGTATCGTAAGCCATGTTGTTAAGATATTTATTTATTGGTCTTTAAGGTCATTTGTCTCTGAACAATGGCTAACCGTGACCGCAACGTGGAGATAAATTTCAAGTTTAATCAATTGTTGTCATTTTAGAGGACTTCCGTCCAAAGCATTGGTGACTTGGTCCTATTTTACCAGTAAAACAGAACTGGTTTACCACAATAAACACGCACTGACTCGTTTCCCGGGGTTCCCACCGGGGATGTTTTGAGATAAGAAGGAAATTATTTTGGATAATTCTGTACAAGTGTCGCATGTTAGTGATATTTGGTTTATGGTGTTTATTGATGGACGACGTCACTTTTCATGGCCTATAACTTTATTTTGACCAGAGCAATATATACTCGCCCAAAAAAGAAAGTGTGCATTGCAGAAATTGATCAAACTCCAAAAAAATAATTTCGTAGGTGTAAAGAGTGTTAACCTGTTCATGAATAAGTTATATTGAACACAAAAACAGCTTTCCCCGTTAAAATTGCATTAACGTTAAATGACGTGCTGCACGTTTGTGAAAAGGCATGTTTTGCACGTGGAGAGTCTGAAAATTCATGCAGCAGTGTGAATCCTTGGGTATTTAAACCCTAAAGTAAGCCTTCCTATCGTTCACATTCAAACTTGCGCTGCTGTTAAAACGACTCCACATTAGCATGCCAATATTGACAACGAATCAACGTCTCTTTGCCCTGGGTATGATTAGAGCTGGCAGAACACACAGAGAGGTTGCCCAGCATTTGAACCGCCACCGTAACACTGTAGACAGGCTAGTCCATCGACATGCACAACATGATGAAGTTCGAGACCGACCCCGCTCCGGGAGACCCCGAGTTACCACCCCTGCACAAGATCGGTATATCCGTGTTGTCCATCTCCGGAACCGGCAACAAACGGCAACGACGACAGCCAGGAACATCCCTAACCCGAGACGGATACATCCTCAAACAGTAATCAACCGGCTGAGAGAATACGGCTTACGTCCTAGAAGACCTGCAATTCGTCCGATTTTGACGTTACGCCATGGCCCCGGCGTCATTCTACAGCAGGACATCGCCCGACCCCACGCAGCTCGTGTTGTTCAACAGTATCTGCAGCAACAACAAGTGGATGTTCTTCCCTGGCCCCCAAATTCGCCCGATATCTCACCCATTGAGCACGTATGGGACGAAATGAAACGTCAGCTACGCCGGCTTCCCCATGCACCGTCAACGTTTGTGGAACTCCAAAAGACAGCTTATCAGAATATGGAACAACATCCCACAACACTTCCATGCTAACTTGTTCGCTTCCATGAGGCGTAGATGCACAGCAGTAGTCGATGCAGACGGAGGTCATACCAGATATTGAGTGTGTGACATTTGTGTTTGACCCTTATTGTCTTTGACTCTCCATGGCACCAAGAGTATTCGTCGTAGCGTAATGAAATTTCTCGTGTTGATCACAAATTGATTCGTCAGTGATTGAATAAAATTTCCATGAATGAAAATGATATATATCTTTTTTTAGTGTTATTTTTTAGCATGCACACTTTCTTTTTTGGGAGAGTATAAATTAAAAGGTAATGTTTAGCAAACTTACGTTGCCCATTTTGGAGGACTCTCACTCCAGACATTGGTAAATGGACCTTATTATCCATTAACCTTTTACCCATCGTAACGGCCAAAACCGGACAGCGCTATTAACAAAAATCGCCAATTAATTTTCATTATTTTTTTCATTTTTTGTCCAAAGAGGGGCCATAACCTATGTTTTTGAGACAAAAAAATGAAGAAAAAAAATAGTTATTCAAGAGTTTTTTTTGAAAGTGTCGTCTGCTTTTCATGTTAGGTAAACGATTAAAACAAAAACACTGCTCTACTTCACAAGCTTTGCCGAGCTCAAAAGCTACCTGTCTACATGTAATTCTGTAAGGAATTCGACACTGTTATGGCCTGGATTCAGCCAAGCCTATAACAAGTCCATCGACTATGTTTTAGATTTAATCGTCCGAAATATTTCATTTGGTCTGCGAAGCGAACCAACGGTTAATATTACCCAGCGGTCCTTGGGCAAGACACTTAATCCCGATTGCGCACCTGGGTCTCGATGGCGCTGTGTACTAAGTTGTACAGCAGGTCGGTAGTGCACATGTCTTCAACCGCTTCTCACTCTGCTTTTATAGATTTAATAAGTTGATGAGTCTGACAGTAGCTCACTGCTGCTGAGCGATTCTCTCCGGGTTTCTCTGCCCCGGTAACCAATTCTTGTATACTGTGTTCTCGCTTGTGATGCAGTGCTATCATTACGAAAGCGGAAAGGGGATTTATTACACGCCTTTTCTATGAATTCCTCATCTATAGCAACACTACATTATGCGAAAAATGAAAATCGATGATCGACTATTTTTAAATAGAAGCGAATTTCAGTGGAATTTTCTACAAATCGTGTACCGCAATTACAGTTTGAATCGCTAGTGATAGCTAAAAATCGTCCCCTGAGTTCCAGTGTGTTCTATGTGCCAGTAGGCACATAGAACACATTGAAACTCAAGGGACGAAATAGTAACACGGGTTCCGCTTGCAAGTTTGGCTGGCGATAGTTGTCAAATGAATTGCTGAGTGTCCTTCTAATAGTTTTATAGACGTGATGGCGTGTAATAAACACTGCGGCCTCTCGTTTTGTCCTCCCGCACTCGCATTCGTGCCATATCGATTAACCCATTCACACACGCAGTGTCGTTCTGTGCCTGTACTGTGTGTTCGCGTGTGATGAAGTACTATCATTACACAAGCGGAACGGGGATTTCGACCGGTGCACTTGCCTACAACCGCGGCTCACTCTGCTTGTGCAGAGCTAGTTAGTTGAAGAATATGACAGTTGCTCGCTACTGCTCAGCGATTCTCTTCGGGAACTCCAACTTTCTCCACCCGTAAAACTGTCCGATACGTTGTGACCCTGGCTGTTGTAAGTATCGTTAAACCCCAATAAACAAGCAATTATGAAATTGCGATCCACCGACGTAAATCTATGGAGCATCGATCTTATCACGATCTGATCAAAAGAAGCCACGCTTTTCCGATCACGACAAGCATAAGTGGTTTATTGTTTATTTAGAGAATCATTTGTTTTCCCCCTTTACAGTACAACATGGTTTCAAATGAGAAACAAAAATACACGGACATATACTGGGTTTCCAAATGATGGTAAATACAGTAGCATCACGTGGCAACTTTTAATACAATAAGAAGCAATTATTACGTAAATCGACACAGTACTTGCTATATTTGCTTAACTTATTTGTTTAAACTACCTGACACTAAAACTAGAAAAAAGAACAAACTGCTGATTTCCGAGTCGAGTTTTTAAAGACCCTCCCATGACCCTATTATTTAATTAGTTGTTTACATTGCGAAATAATATGCTTTCCAGTTCCAGCAACAATAAAGGGTAGTTGTGTTTGGTGTACTATTGAAGTGCAGAGCAGCCAGTGCAAACCATAAAAAAATAACTCAAAATTAGACAATAGATATTTGCACTGAAATTATGTTGATTAACCCAGTGGTGGCGGCAAGAGGGGGGGGGGGCAGTGGGGCTACAGCCCCCCCCCCCCCCCCGTCGGAGAGGTCCACCCCCCACCCCCATCGGAGATTTTTAGTCAGTCCGTCGGAGAGTCTCGTAAACCCGACTTCACGAGAAATTTCCGACAATCGAATGTAGATATCTCGTCTTGTCAGTCTCGAACCCGTGCAGCACTGGAACTTTGATAGAGAATAGTGATTCTCACGAAATTTCTTAATGTCGTTCGAAAAACTGGCTTTATAGATGAAATATTTCCCGACCTTATTATAATATGTTTACTTTAACCCTTTACCTAAGGTAACGGCCAAAATCGGCCAGCGCTATTCTCAAAAATCGCTAATTAATTTGCATTATTTTTTTCATTCTTTGTCTCAAAAACATAGGTGATGACCCCTCGTTGGAACGAGCTCGTCGAGCTCGTTCCAACGAGGGGTCATAACCTATGTTTTTGAGACAAAAAATGAAAAAAATTAGTTATTCAAGAAATATTTTTGCAAGTGTCGTCTGCTTTTCAGGTCAGGTAAAGGGCTGAATAATCAACAAACATACTCAATTTGCTTCTATTTTGGTTCTCCAATTTACCAATTTTCACTCATTTTCCTTCGTTTGGGAGGTCAAATGTTATAGCCCCCCTGTCGGAGAGGTCAGCCCCCCTGTCGAGAAATCCCTGGCGCCACCCCTGGATTAACCCTGTTTTGGCATCCACTGTCATAGTCAACTTGTTTTACAATCATTACACCGCAGAGGCGGCGGAACCAGGGGGCACAGGGAACACGTGCCCCTCCCTTTTTCTCACAGACATGTTGTGCGGTTAACAATGAGTTAAAAAGAGCACATGCAAACGTGTGAATATACAGGCATTACTGTAATATATTATTTACAAATGCATACAACATTTGGCTAATGAATCCCACCTTCGGTTGCTTCGGGTTGGAAGATAATTGAAGTAGACAAAACGGACAGGACGATCACATCGTGACATGCTCAACTAAGCGGGAGGCTATAATGTGCCATGGTACACTTACCGATAAACGATTGTAAATTTCCCCCACTGGGCCGAACCATGGTACCCTTAAAAATTTGCGCCCACCCACTTTCATCGAGCTTCCACGTTACCATTAATACCGCGGTAAACGTACCAGCATCTAGTTGCTATTACTTATATCGTAAATATTACGACAACGGCTGTTACTACTTAAAATTTCGTTGTATTAAAACATACAATCTTACCTGTAAAAACTCACTTTTGCGAGTATATATTTTGGGTTTGTCTCTTCCATATCACTGTCGGGTAACACAACTAAATAAATTGAATCTCGCCAAGAAGTGTGACAACAGCCTGACACACATTTCTGAAATGTTCACGAGTATTTTAAAAAGTCTTCTTCAAAGTAAAATGGAAGAAGGAAGATAAACGCTTATATTTTCTTTTCATTTAATATGTAAAGTTCAATCTTTGCTCATTTTGAAATGATGTCCGATTAAGCTTTTACACCAACGGCAGATATAATAATTAAAATTTAGGGATGTAGCCAACAATTTTTTAGGTGGGTCGCCCACAATGCAACTCAAAGATGAGAATGTCTGGCAACTAAAAAGACTGAAATCTTGGCCAGAGGCCAAGCCTTGGCCAAAGGTCAAGTTGGAGGAGATTATGGGAGTGGGTGACAACTTCCCATAATCTCCTCCAACTTGACCTTTGGCCATCGGTGGTGGTCCAATAGCGGCTCTCTCAGAAAAATTATCCAATATTTAACCCTTTACCTATCGTAACGGCCAAAACCGGCCAGCGCGATTCTCAAAAATCGCCAATTAATTTTCATTATTTTTTTCATTTTTTGTCTCAAAAACATAGGTTATGACCCCTCGTTGGAACGAGCTCGTCGAGCTCGTTCCCACGATTGGTCATAACCTATGTTTTTGAGACAAAAAATGAAAAAAATTAGTTATTCAAGAATAAGTTTTACAAGTGTCGTCTGCTTTTCAGGTTAGATAAAGTGTTAATATCAGCAGTGATCAAAGATTTCATGCTGAGTGAAAGTGAATCAAATTCACTGTATGCATGTATGAGGTTGCTGTGGAGAATATCGGCCGCGGGTCTTTAGGATTTTTTGGGGGCGGGAGTGCACGACCCCCATGACCCTCCCTGGCTACACCCTTGAAATTTAACAAGGCTCAGTAAGCTATTTCTTAACATTTTACACAGAGTTCTTCTGGAAGAAGAGTGCTAAACTTCAAATGAAATTGGAAGTGTAAAGACATAACTCTAGCGATATAAATCACATATCATTGCAAAGCATTTGCCATGCACTTCTTGAATTGATGTCCGGTTATTCCGAAAATAATCATTGTATTTTTCAATCTTAATATTATTTATTTTCTCATTAGATAAATTTTGAGAACTCCATATTATTTAATTATTTATTTATTGCTGTTTAAGGTCACATATTTCTGCACAATGGCTAGCCATGACCGTGACAGTTTTACGGGTGGAGGAAGCCGGAGTACCCGGAGAGAACCACCGAACAACAGCGAGCAACTGTCAGCTCCCCAATATACCAACTCCACACAAGCAGGGTTAGCATTGGTTGAAGACAGGTGCACCATCGAGTGCTACGCCTTAGTACACAACGTCACCGTGCCCCCACGTGGGCAATGGGAGTGAAGTGTCTTGCCCAAGGACACAACGCGGTTGCCGCAGGTGGGATTCGAACCGAGGACCTCTCGGCTTGCAGCCTGCACCTCTACCAACTGAGCCACTGCGCCCCCTTGAGAATGCCATGCGTACCAGGTGGGGTGGGTAATAAAAGTTATTCATAAAGAATAGTGCGCATGAACAGTGGAGTAAGGATTTTTTTAATTGAACGCATTTAAATCTTTAATTCACGCTTTTGCAAAATGACACCTTTCACTTCGAAACGTAACATTGTTTTAGAGGGGTCAAATTTTGATATAGATTAATTAACCCTTTACCCAACAAATCGCCCGCAACCGCCCGCGTAATAAGCAAATTCAGCAGTTGAAAAAATATTTTTTTTCAGAAAAATTTCAACAAAACCATATCATGTGACCCCTCGTTGGAACGAGCTCGTCGAGCTCGTTCCAACGAGGGGTCACATGATATGGTTTTGTTGAAATTATTTGAAAAAATGATATTTAAAATAATAAATTTTGATATCGTCTGCGTTGGGTAATGGGTTAACTGGATGACTGCTAGAAGCCACTACTATCAGGGCTTTTAGAAAAAATGAGTGTACCAAAGCAAAAGTCAACGTTTTCCTGGCTCATGTTTCATAATCTGTCAAATGTAAACAATATTTTTTTTAATAAAAATGTGTTTTATTACAAATTATTGTAACATTATCAAATACAGTTTAAATCGGTATTTCCTTAACAATTATAAAATATATTTATCAAATCTAGTAAAGGCGGATGTAAAGCAGCCATGACTAGATTTGATGAAAATCTTTTGGAAATTTAACCCCAAGAAATCACTGGTCAAATCCTTGATTTAATTTACAGGAGTTAAATTTAATTAAAAATGCCCAAATTTTACTTATTCTATTGGCAAGAGCTTTGCTGTCCAGGGAAGGAAGATCTGGCACCAGGAGGTAAAGACTTAATTTATTTAAATAATCAAATACAGACTCGTAACGTTAAATTAACACTGTATGCAGAAGCCAGATTTCTTCGCCTAATAAATTACACACTTTGGTAAATGTCTACATTGAGTTAAACCATTAATCACACCAGATGATTGATTTCCTGTTCTTAACCTTATCTTGTTTTTCTTAACAGCAAATAGTAAAATTAGTCGTAGTAGTAACTATCTGCCATTTTCTGTCTCACTATCAAGTTTACTCTTTGATCTGTTGTTTTGTTTTGGGTGTCAGTATATTGGTATACGGGTAACGCCAAGTGGAAGCATACCAAAACTTCTGAACTTTTTAAACCCCGAAACAATATTTCCAACGAGGCCAAAGGCATCAGTTGGAAGCGACCATATGCATTAATTGAGAGTCGACTAATTATTATTTTCAACGTGCACAGGCCTGAAAATAAGCAGTCTGACATTTCCAGAATGGGGTCCCCAGATGGTGAATTTGATGATGCTATCCCATACAGTGGGGGTCAATTTATCCTCTGGATAACTCTTTCTGTTTAGTTTTGAGACCCTTATTCAGATTGAGGTTCACAGAGGGTAAATTTAGTGATGCTACCCTGCTGTGCAGGGTAGCATCACTAAATTCACCCTCTGGGACCTCATTTTGCAGATGACAGTCTGCTTATGTCCTGGCTTGAACGTGCAGCCCCGGTGACTCACTTTAAATACATGACGTATGGAGACTAATACTCACTTATAGTCACTAGTGATCATTTATGAAGATAAACATAATAACACCCAGCATATTTGTCATTTCTGCAAACAAGAAATTGTAGGGATAATTTACACAATAGGGTAACATTATTATTATTAGGTTTCAAAACCTCACCTGGCCGCACAGCCTGAAAAATATCTAAATGTATGGCCTTTATGTTAACTATAACCTCACTCTTTACTAATACGACACGAAGAACACACTTCATTTTTTTTAAATAAATAAACATTTCAGTTTGTTTGCCTGAAAAAAAAACACGTCGCATACGACTATGCCGTTTTTGTTACCAACGCCGGTCGAACATGGTCGTTTCGTCAGGTAACTAGTCTACTCGGCCACGCCTGGGCAATAAGACGGAATAATTGGACATAAGATGTTAAAAACTACTGCAGAGTTGCTGCTTCTCGTTAAGTGTCGTCCACTTATTCAGGCAAACAACACTTGACTGAAACTCCCGTCTTAATTTTTCAGCTCTTTCTGCTCACTATTGTTCAAAACGCACTTGATGTATACCATCGGAGTAGACACAAATTCAGACATCTATAGCTGTTAATGTAAACGTTTTGTAGCATCATAAAAGTTTGCACATATGTGCAGCATAAACAACAGACGGGTGGATACTGTTCTACAAGACTGAGTAATTATATGTTTCAGAGATGTGGCTGTTCATATCGGTACTGTATGAAACAATATATTACATTTATACTCACGTATCATGAGGATAGCCACTTGGTGCTGAAGTTTGCCTTTACAGGCATCATCATTGCGTTTCACCACTCTAGTTGATAATTACTGCAATAACGAAGGTAAGGATCAATTAGGTTTTGTGTTGAATCCAATAAATTGAGTATGGAGAGCGATGCTATTCTATACGTTCTCTCCCTCTTTGTCTGGAAAATATATCGAAGACTGTGTCTTTAACCCTTTACCCAACGTAACGGACAAAACCGGCCAGCGCTATTCACAAAAATCGCCAATTAATTTTCATTATTTGTTCATTTTTTAGTCTCAAAAACATAGGTTATGGCCCCTCTTTGGAACGAGCTCCCCGAGCTCGTTCCAATGAGGGGCCATAACCTATGTTTTTGAGACAAAAAATGAAACAAATTAGTTATTCAAGATTTTTTTTGCAAATGTCGTCTGCTTTTCATGTTAGATAAAAGGTTAATATTCACGGATTGGCATCGTGAGAGCCTTCGGGTACCACAACGCTAAATGTTATCCCACAGGCGACCATTTGAGTGTAAGTATGACAAAATATGATTGCATCATTTTAATTTGGCTATTTAAATACCTTTGTCAATTGTAGCCAGTCCAACAAGCATTTTATGTCAATGGAACTGTGAGTTATGGAGACAGATAAGAGATAAATAAAAAAAAAATAGAGATGGAAGTATCTGCCACGTGCACATCTTGTTCTGGAAATTCAAACACAGCCTCGCATTAACAATTTTAGATCCCGGAATTCCATAAATCACCCACCCCCTTCTTTTTGGAATTGTTCAGCAGCTATGAGCTGAAAAAATACTCAAAACGTGTTTCAAAACATGTAGCTTATTCAAGGTTGCATTATTTCGAAGATTATTTTATGACAGCTCTTTCGACTGAAAATCTCCAAGTCGGGTAGCAAAAGAGAAGTCCTCCTACTCTTGAAGTTTACGATCAAATGCTGTTTTAATAATTGTATTATACGTTTCTTTTTAAAAATAAAAACATACGTTCAAAACAATCTTATCATCGCACTACCTATTGTAAATGCAGTAAATTATTTATACTGTACAGTAGCCTTGGACTGGTCGTAATCCACGCGTGGACAGAGATGTCTACGCATGCGTTTACCAGGTAATAATAATAATAATAATAATAATAATAATAATAATAATAATAATAATAATAATAATAATAATAATAATAATAATATGGTTTAGAGCCGAGTATCCACAGGCTTCACACAAAACTAAACGTGCATTTTATAAAATACAATCCGGTCAGCAATAAGCCAATTTATACAGGTGTGTTTTTAAGTGTCTCTTAAATGACTCGAGTGACTGTGGATTTTTGATGTCGTCGGGTAACGCATTCCACAAATGTGGTGCCGTAATGCAGAAGGCCCGATCGCCAGCTGTGACCAGCTTTCCTGGATTCTGAACAAGATTGCACGAAGTGGCTGATCGCAAAGGACGAGCAGGTTCATACTTCTTAACTAGATTGCAAAGATAAGGTGGATAATAAAAAGATAATAAAAATCAGCAGCAGCAACATTTTAATCCGGTGCTTCATTAATTACATTTTTGATGATTATTCCTATAATTAGTGTTAGGAATCTGATATTATTGCGTCCGTGGAAACATTGCCTACCCATGGAAAGTGACCAGACTACAGCGGTTGTACTGTAGATAGCGAAGAGAACGTTGGTGATAACGTAATATTCCGTACATACACACAGAGTGAGGTATCTTGACAGTAAATCTGGACACTAGGCCCATTGTTTTGTTTGTTCAGTAAAACGCACAAAGCGGACTACCTAAATCACTTTACAAATAAAATTATAAAGAAACATATTTTTTCTCTACGATGTGGAGACTGGATGGTGGAGTTGGGGGCGGGATGGGTGATCAACACATCATTTCACACTCCCGTTCTGGAGTTTGAAACTATGTAAAATGTTTACGAACAAGAATTTGTGCTGGGTGATTTAAAGTTGGTTCTGTGTTCCTTGCAAAACCATATGACGTCGTATATTGCACGTGTAGGATTTTTTCTGATCTCGGAATAAATCGTCTTTCGCTTCCTTTGTAACCATCTGGTGTATTTTGGTAAAAGGTAAATACGTTTTTAATGCAATTTCAATTAGAATTTTAAATTAAATTAGATATATCTAAGTAACTCCGTCTGGTGTATTTTACTAAAACGTCCCCTGAGTTCCAATGTGTTCTATGTGCCTACTGGCACATAGAACACTTTGGAACTCGGGGAACGAAAAGGTAAATACCCTTTTAATGTCATTCAATTTACAATTTTAAATTAAATTACATATATCTAATTGCTCTTGGGTCTTTCCTGTTCAATACCGCGGGAAGGTGCAAACATAAAGCAAGTTCCATTTGTATGCTACCACGTGTGGTATCAGAAAAAAAACGGGTATCTATGTATACAGAGACCACACCTATCTAAACATAATTGCAACCTTCTCACGATTTCACTTTATTGTTCAAGGAATACGTGCTGAGTATCATTTCCTTTGAAAGTACCTGTTCCAAAGAAGAATTCAGTTTTGCTTTTACTTTGAGAATTCCCAAACAAGAGCCTTCCCATACACAACTTGTAGACAACAGTGTCAATATATGATTTCCTAAACGACTGAACGTCGATTCTGGAATTTTTTAAATCCAAATTATTATCACAATAAGGAGGGTTGATCTAATTTATTCTCCATAGAGCTGACGGGGAAAGGTCTCCGGTCCAAACAAGACCCACAACGGGCATTTACACACTCGGGTGTTTGAATAAAGAAATAAATGTCAAATGTCATCTCTTTTTGCAATTTCTTAATGGTCCAATGCCTTAAATATCAGCATCGCTGCACAGCAAAAACAAATGCTAACTGCAACGAGACTAATGTGCTCTCTGGGATATCAAATCGCTGAATGTAATTTTGACGCAACGAAGCGTTCCGTTAAAATTAAATTTAGTGATTACATAATTGGACTAAGTTCATGCGATTATTATGTTTGTTTCTTGGTAAATCACAAATCAGAGACAAAAGACTGCACCGAAATTGTAAACTGAAAAGACAAATCGTTATTTATTATTTTATCATAACACTCGAAGCATTCACATGGCATTTCTATAGTGAATAAAGGCCTTAAGGCAACTAGGTTTATTCGGTGATACCACCTGCCAGCAAGGCGGAATGCAACAAAGCAAACCACTCTTTAGAGAAATTCATTTTTACAAGACAAATCAACTTAAGGGTACCGAACATGCATTTGACTATAGAACTATATTTTCAGCCGTTTTACATACGCGGAAAATGCAGAGCGAGTTGCGAACGTGTGCTGCTTAAAACAAAATCACACATCGACAAATTAATAAAATAACTAAAACGGTTTAACCATAATATCAGAAAGTCAAGCTGTGAGAAATAAGTTATTAACAAAATGAAGAGTTCCATGAAAGGGATGTGGTAACTTGAGTGAATTCAGTTGAAATTAACTCGTACCGGCCTCGTTCTGAGAACAGCAATTGGACCCGGAATCGAAAAGTGACTGAGCATGAACCGGCGGTCTTGATTTGTTAAATAAAATATAGCATATCGGTGATAGGTATTGTTGTTTATTGTCCTTAGGCCACTTTCAGCATCTATGGCTACATCATGACCACCACATAATTAAAAAAGTCATATTAAGCCAATCGTTTATTTCTGCGCACTTTTTGGGTCTCATACCACAGTCGATGGTTATCGGGTTCAGTTATACCAGAGCAACAGAATTTGTTGACCAAAGTAATCAAACGCTGTTCCACTCGCAGGAAGTCCCACGGGGGGGGGGGGGGGGGGGGGCGTGATAGGTTTTACAATTAATACAACTGACACACGATATAAAAAATACGACTCAGAATACGACCCATGGCCAAGCGAATCTCTAATTTCGAGTCGAATTGAATCCCGAATCGAATCAGGCATATAACTTTGTATCGAATGGAACCTCGCGCGAATCTCACCACTCTTCAAATTTTACCTATTGCACTTTCTAACAACCATAAATATTGTCAGTCTCCACTCGAGAATTGTACGGAACAGCGACCAGTCTGTTTGGGCAAATCAATCAAAAGCGAAATATTCTAGAACGGAATCAAAGTAAAGTAGTTTCGAAAGCGAAACCTCCCTGAACTCTTCTATCATCAGGTCTCCTGCACTGGAGCCCTGGATCCAGTACTATAAAACTTTTACAACTGTGTTTTCTAGAACTGTATTTTCTACCTATTAATATAACCGACAAAAATAAATCATTAGCATTTTAAAAGATATGGCAATTTGCCACCTGGCAAATTGCCAGATCTTTGAAAATGCTTATAGTTCGTTTTAACCAATTTGAAGTCATAACTAGAAAATACAATTCTAGAAAGTACAATTGTAAAAGTTCTATAGTATTGGCCCCTGGTGAGAGAAAAAAGTTCAAGAGAAGACGCGTGGTAGAATTTTGAGAATATCTCAACGCATTGAAAAGTTACGAAGGAGCGCCACTCGAATCGAATCGAATCATCGTGACGATTTCATATCGAAGCGAATTTTGACGCTTCGCAGATCTCTTATACGACTGCCGTGAGTTTATCGACGGTCGAGCTGTTTATTCGTTCAGTCCGGATGCGGAGGAGGGTGTATACATTATAAAATAACGATATGCTGGCAGTCATAAACACATTTCTCCTGTCTATTTACAAGCAATGTGCTCAAAATAGTCAACCTTCCAAACATAAAGAATAAAAAATGGGTTTTTTTTGTTTCTTTCTGCATTTTTCCCTTTGATTTTTAGTGATATTTCCTTTTGTGTTATATCACCTAACCAACTTCAATGGAGATATTGCTCCAAAAACATCCCGAACTGTATCATACAGGAATCCACTCGCACATGTGCACAGACGATTTCAGTCAACAAACTTGAAGAAGCCAATAATTGTGTCTGTGTTTACCTGTGATATTTCGTTTCTTTGCCATTGAGAATAAACTTTTATTTAATGCTCAGGCATCAATTCACGCTGAAAAATTAAGTCATATTCCCCTGTCGGTCGGCAAAACGAAATATCAAAATGATATTTAGAAATCGATATTTCATCGTAGGTTCGGATGACGAATCACATGTACTTTAAACGAGTCAGCACATCAGTAATGAATTCCAGAGTCCCAAATACAAACGAATTCGAATAATTGATAGTGACAGTGACTAAATCAATTCATTAAATCAGCGGTTTCAAAGTTTGACTTTCTCATTCACCTTCCAGCGAAAAGCCGAAATCACTTTCAAATTTCTTCAGTTCAACTTCACACGTCTTCAGTGCATTGAGTTCAAAAAAAAATAAAATGACGTGTCTTGTTATTGAAAATAAGAAAGTGGTGTTTTTTGTTATTGTTCTATTTCTTCGAAACACATTGCGATTATTTCAATTCGCCAGCCTTGGTAAATCGTAAAGTTAGGGGAGAAATAAGACGGGACTACTTTTTGTGCGGATATTCACACATTCCAATGGTTGGAGTTTGGTTGTTGTAATTTTTGTATGGACGCCGGTTCGGCACATAAATTTTGCGCCTTAATGGCAAATAAAGGCCACAAATTGGAGAGTTTGTAGTCGTAGAGCATTAAATAAAAAGAAAATTTTATTTGATGAATACCGAAAATATCTCGTTCGTGGCTACAAGAAATATGAAGATCCTCATATTTCTTTGTAGCCACTCACGAGATATTTTCGGTATTCATCAAATTTTCGTGAATATCCTCTATAACTTTTCAGTTTAAAAGTAATTTTATAGTTGTATAATACACAGTTCTTACCATCCGAACTGGTCGTAGCATTGCTTATCGTAGCATTTGAAACCACGTCCATCTTATTTCCATCTGATTCTTATATTACAATATCATTGGAATGGTACCATTAACGAAACTAATTCAAACACTGGTCAAGAAAAATTTCTGTTCGCCTTCTACGGATTTAAATTCGGTCTTTAGTGCAAATGTACTTATTTTATATATTGTGCCCATTTTATATACCTCTAGCAGTAATAAAAGCACAAAGATGATATGGAGAATTGAATAAATGACAATTTTCAGAGTCCATATTCATTATTTGGGGTAGACCAATCAATATTTTCAACGTGCAGCCTCTGGACTGCACGTTGAAAATATTGATTGGTTTACCTCACACATTTACTGAACAGCCATCCTATATAATGACGTTATGACGTATCATGTTCCTGGTCGAAAAAAGCGGCCGCTCGGCTTCAAATGGTTAAGAATGTACCTGATTACTGGCAAGAGCGAATGAATATTTAAGACTCCAATCCATATACAATATTCGGAATGGAAAACGTATTGGGGGGGGGGGTATCACCTCTAAGAGCCCCAAATGACACCCCTGGCTTTGCAAAAGCTTGATAATAAAGCAAGACGGTTTATATTTACAAGTTTGTTATAGTGCTGTTTGATTTTCGTTTCTTCCTCATGGGTTCGGAAATTACTAAACGGAATTCTTTGTGTGCAGCTAACCTTCAACTTTTTTATATATTGGCACAGGCACCATTTTCTCAACAAACATGGCCCGCTTTTATCTTCAAACTAGTGAAAAAAAGAAGGTCTAGTTATCTCCCCGGAAATTGATTGGAAATTAGCATTACGAAGATGAGAAACTTTTACAATTTCTAAGGTTAAATAAAATGTTCAAAAGTTACATTATGGAAGCGCATGTCATTTGAAAGTTCAATGTATTTTCTTCATAATGACAGTTGAATGTTGCAAGTTTACCATCTGAGTTTTGTTCCCCTGTCACTCATGAAATGTACTATTTTCTCCAGTGCAATCAAGCTGAAAATGTTGAAAAACAGTGTTTCCATTGATTTTTGTCCATCTATGTACGCTTTTCAGTTTGACAGATGACTGGGAAGCGCATCAATTCGAAAAATAGCACCTTGTGTCTACTGTCTGGTTGAAATATCTCTCAGACCCAAGTCTTGACTTTTGTTCCTTTGAAGTCCAAAATTCTGTATAATCTGATTACTTTTCTCACACTGAGGTCGATTATCTGTGAAGCAATTAGCTGATGGGTTCTGGTAGTCGACAAGGGGAGATAACCACCCAACTGACGTGGAAAGATGGGGATGAAGATAATAAAACATTACATACAAATTAAATGTATACGTCCATAAACATTTTATTGGATGTTATATTCTTGAAGACAAACATTGAAAAATTAATAAATACGTACTGCTACTTAGAGTCAAGTACAACAAAGACGAAAATGACAGCGACGAAAAAGACAATGACGACAATTACAGTGACGAAAAAGACAGCAATGAAAATGACAACGACTAAAAAGGTAGTGACTAAACTGTCAGCAACCAAATTGGTAATGACGACAATGTTTTTGACTTAAAAAGTACAAATGAATGTATAAAATAAAATGGCAATGATGAAAAAAAATTAGTCTAATCAACAAGTAAGGCCTAAGAATCAAATCAACTTGGCCGCGGTTCCTACTAAAGTCATGCTCGTTAAATGGGCACATTGAATTGACTCAGAACACTGCTGAGACATACTTCTGGAGATTCAGTGACTGAGAAAGGCGAGATAATTGTCCGGTTAGACCTTAGCCCAATGCAAAGATGGCCGAAACCGACAGCACTATTCAAACCCAATAATTTGTGCATAAATTTAGTCCTTTTACTGAGATTAAAATAGATTTGAATCGTTTTAACTTCCCACCACTATAGGTTTAATTTTCTTTCTATTGATAAAAAATAGTTTGATTGTGTATTTTTGCTTTTTCACTAACTTCTTATTTTTTCCTTTATTCATAATTTTTAGCTTTTTTGGGTTTTTTCTTGAGCGCTGCTGTTCAATTCCTTTATTCATCCTGAATAGCAGACGACACTCGCAAAACAAATACTCGAATATGTAAAGTTTTAATTTTACGCTTCAAACATAGCTAATAGCTAATAAGT
Source organism: Pictodentalium vernedei (assembly GCA_031216915.1). Taxonomy (NCBI): domain Eukaryota; kingdom Metazoa; phylum Mollusca; class Scaphopoda; order Dentaliida; family Dentaliidae; genus Pictodentalium; species Pictodentalium vernedei. Next base: position 166,718,598 of record CM062293.1, read on the forward strand.
GTAAGTGATTAACGTTTTTTTTTTACCATTTTCACCAGTGCTTTTTGCATCGTTGCCATTTCAGCGACTGCCAAATTTAGATCTGAGGCCAAACGAAATACCTTCAATAACAACCAAACAAGCCGAGAGACGCTCTCTCGTTTGCACATTTTTATATCGTGTCTGATTTCTATCGTTAATTCTCAAACGACCCAAAAGTCACCCAGTTATCTCCTGGGTTTGTGCCTCAGCGAACTCATCCACTGACTGACAGTGGGTATTGCATTAAGATTAGTTTCGAAACTGAAGAAACAAGAGAATGGTTAATACATTTATAATGCTGCATTTCTGGGATGGTTGGAGAGGGTTTGGGGTCGAATATCAGTACGTAAAAACACCGAATAAGTCGATCGATGATTAAAAAGTCCGGTTTCCTGTTTTATTCCACTCAATTGCGTAATGAGATATACGCGTAACAAGACCAATCCTCGCTGTATGATCTTCTTGTAAAAAATGTTTGCAAGTCGCGGATTATCACAGCTTTTAATCTGGATAATCCCAGTTTGTAAACAATGATTGTGTTCAATGGTTGATTATTCTGATGATATTCCCAGGTGTGAACAAGTGAACAAGACAAAGAGGGGAATGACCGTTCACACACAATTTTGCCGACTCATTCAGTACATAGTACCCAGTAATGAGATAATTCTTGTATCTACTCAAATCGTAGATACTCTTTATTTACTAACTCACGTCTGTTCTATGTAATCCCCATCTACAGCAACACGAACCCATGCGGAAAATGAAAATTTGTTCCGCACATATGTGCGGAACAGAAATCGTTGACGGACTGTTTTTAAATAGAAGAGAAATTTCACTGGTTTTTTACAAATCATGCGACGCAATTACAATTTGAATCGCTAGCGATAGCTGAAAATCGTCCCCTGAGTTCCAGTGTGTTCTATGTGCCAGTAGGCACATAGAACACAGTGGAACTCAGAGGACGTAATAGTAACACGGATTCTCCGCACAAATTTGGTTGGCGATAACACTGCGGCCTCTCATTTATCCTTCCGCACTAGCACTCGTGCCATATCGATTAACCCATTCACACGCGTGTATACTTCTATCCATGTCTAACACTAGTAGTGGAGTTGCACGAAGCATTCTAATTTGGAGGGGGGAGGGGGTCATAGAAGGAAGGGTACCCACACAAAGCTGTCTATCAGTGGTGGCCCAGGGACCTTAGTGGCATGGCAGGAATACAATACATAAAGCTACGCGGGGCCTAACGCACATATGTACTGAGAAAAATGAAAATTGTTGGCTCTGTATTTAAAAATATTTTCAACCTGGTACTTTCGGCTCTTTTTTTAGCCCATGATCTCCCATTTGAATGAGTCTCAACAGATCGTTGAATGAATGTTGTTATAAGGTGTTGTTTCTGAGAAATGGGTGTGTCCTAATATCATATATTTCGGCCCATTCGCGGTGTGTGGAATCAGAAAGGAAACAAGCGAAATGTTTGGCCAGTTCGTCAAAAACCTGGTGTATATTTAATATTGGGCCGTTGTTAATGTGTTCTTCGTTTTACGTCAATCCTTGCTTTTGATAGAGATGCGAAATGCGCTAAGCATTCACTAGAAATTATCTACAGGCAAGTATCCACTCTCGCCATCAAAGTTCTAAAAAAAATCGGAGTTGGAAATAAACCAATACTTTCAGTTTAGACACTTCTAAAAGTCGTATAAATTTCTTTTATGACACAGATCCAAACTTGGGCTCTAACCCATTGAACCCGAGAGGCAACTTTTCGGCCTAGGAACAGAAGTCATAATTTCATTCCGTAGGGTGGCTGCTAAGTGAATGTGTGGGGGAACAATCAATATTTTCAACGAGCAGTCCCAAGGCTGCACATTGAAAATATTTATTGGTCTACCCCATTAGAGAATATGGACTCTTTCAATTGCTGCCATTGGACTGACATCGAAGATACCACCAGAGTTCAAAGGGTTAAGTACGTAATATATTATTTTTGGTGTGGTACGTCCTTTTGACTTGCAGCACCAACAAATTATTTTACGGCATTTATGCATGTTACTAAGTGTCATTCAGAACACAATTGTCGTTCTGCCACGCGTTCTATAAACGAAACACCACGGTCGATTTACCTCATCCAAAGTCGGTTACAGTTTGATCACTTCTGTCGTGATTAAAAGCGTGTCGTAGTCCATAATTAAGTGAAATGTGCTATTATTTCACGCCTACAACAAATGTGTACCCTTGACGTAAAACAAAGCATTAATTAACAGAGGTCCACTTTACACACTACTCCACGAAAGGCGTCTCTTATGGACATGGAACACTTTACATGGAAAACGCAATACACGTGATTGACAATGGAAGCTCGCGTATAATACCTAAGAAATAAAATGGGTGTGTTCAGATCAATCATGCACACGGGTGGTACTATAATATGTACGCATTATTCTGCTGTTTTATAGCACTATTTAATTTCTAAATGATGCACAAATCAGTATGGAGACATTCCATCAACAGAGCAATGACGTCAGTACCAAACAATGTATTTTGTGCAATTTAGTATTATTTACACAGTGTTTCTAACGCTTGTAGTTTTGTCTCATTCGAACAGATTTAAAGAGAACCCGGCTGGCAAATTAAATCTGAAATAAGTCACTCGTATGATATTTTTCGACCTGTTTCATCCTGAACTTTGACTTAATTTTTTAAATTATTTTTCTCTTATAAAAACCCTAGACTGGTGTGCAATTTGTTCAACACGACACGGGTTATATGATTGGGGTATATGATTTAGGCCATTACCCCATATCACTGCACAGCAGATTTCCTTAAAAAATACAAGAACAGATTGTCTTTACGATGCGCCAGGTGTGAAAGTTGATTGATATCAAAAGCACTGAACCTATTTAAACATGAGTAAGAATACTCTCTAAACAAATGGCTTCTATCAACATAAATGAAGATCAGCGGGAATGAAGTAGGTGGTTTCTTCTAATGTTTGTCAGTTCTCTGTTGGAACAGAACAGGTACTAAAACAGGTCTAAGTTATCTATCTCTTTTACGCCCTTTTTCGTTGGTATACATACGTTTCACATGCGTTTAAACAACCGGTTTTAGCTCTCCTCTTCAATCCACGCGAATGCATCTAAAGTTATACAAAGGAAGCAACCGTTTTGTGGGGAGTTTTCAATAAATTTCAGAAAAAAGACTCTGTATACTTTTTTGCTTTCCATGCGGTTTATCTGCTTGAGCAGGTTTTAATCGGAGGGGGTGGGTGGCTTCGAACGTTGTACGCAGCTCTGGGGCATGAATGTCAGAGTCAGAGATAAAATAAGAGTTAACGATTTGCCCTCTAAGTTTGGACTTCTGGCATTGTCCCATGCCTCTAATTTGAGCCTTTATGTTGAACAAAGAAAGCGAAGAATTTGCCCAATTGAAGTATACAATCACTCAATAGAATTTTGACGCTACGATTCGTCGCCTTAAAATTATAATCATTGATTTTATGTTTCATGTTCCACACGGGTGTCAACGCCGTCAATATTTTTGATGTTTTTTCTGAAGGGTTTAATTTTGAGGAATCACTTTATGTCGAATTTGCAAACTGCGTAGTCAAAAAAAAAATAATTAGAACTTTATCGCATCCAACGGTGCACTTGCATCGCATCTATTGGATTACGGCTTTTAATGGGAAAAGAAATAAAAGCACATAGAAAGTACAGAACCAAAGGTGGCCGTGCCCGATGCTTAACCCCTTGGACACTAGTGTCAAAATACCAAAATTTAAGCAGGACATATTTTCCATATTGCAGATAGAAATGTAAACTATCAATCGTGTTAACAAAGTTCGATGAGCTCTGTCAAACAAGAGTAACTTTGTTAACACTTAAGCTGCCGACAGCGACTATTGTCACGTATTTTATGAAATTATCTGTACGATCTGGTATGCGTAGATCAAACCTACCATCTCATTAATTGTTGGAAATGGCCCAGAGAACCCTTTCCAACAATTAATCAGATGATCGAGTTTCAAGTATATCATAAATTATATAAAAATTCCTCACATACATGCGTACATAGACGTCCTCCATATATGGCTAAAGTGGGCGTGGAAGTACAAGGGTTAAATTCTTAGTTGAATTATATTATGGGAAAATGTGCAGGTTTGGAATATTGATATTTTGACCTCAGTGTGAAGTGCGCTAAATGCGATTATGTAATCAATTTACACCAAGCACAGTTCAGCTACACCATAATAATAATAATAATAATAATAATAATAATAATAATAATAATAATAATAATAATAATAATAATAATGAAAGTGTCACTGACACTGTAGCTCAACTTGTCTGTGTCTTATGTTTGATGAAAAGGATAATGTTCTATGTTTATGAAAGGATTATGAAATAAGACAAGAAATGTGATAATTGGGAATATGTTAATTTCTGTTCCCTGTATGATATGTTTTCAATAAAAACTAGGCAATGACCTGATAACAAAGATACATGTAAAGTGTTGTAAAGGTCTTACATAAATACTGACAGTAGCCTGTAACAAATGTACAGGTAAAGTATGACTAAACTAAGTTCTAAGAACGATGGCAGCGGCAACACTTTTTGACGGAAATTGAAGAAAATCGATAGCTCCCATCTAGAGGTCTCCCCAAACAAGCATACCGGGTTTCAAAGCAATCCAATCATAAATGTGCCCTGTAGGGTGTGCCAAAGGAAAATATTGAGGTCTGACTAAACTAAGTTCTAAGAACATCGGCCGTGGCAACATTTTTGACGGAAATGGAAGAAAATCGAGAGCTCCCATCTAGAGGTCACCCCAAACAAGCATGCCAGGTTTCAAAGCAATCCGATCATAAATGTGCCCTGTAGGGTGTGCCAAAGGGAAATATTGAGGTCTTCCGACTAAACTAAGTCCTAAGAACATTGGCTGCGGCAACATTTTTTAACGAAAATGGAAAAAAAATCGATAGCTCCCATCCAGAGGTCACCCCAAACAAGCATACCGGGTTTCAAAGCAATCCAATCACAAATGTGCCCTGTAGGGTGTGCCAAAGGGAAATATTGCGGTCTGACTAAACAAAGTTCTAAGAACGTTGGCCGTGGCAACAATTTTTTGACGGAAATTGAAGAAAATCGATAGCTGCCATCTAGAGGTCACCCTAAACAAGCATACCAGGTTTCAAAGCAATCCAATCATAAATGTGTCATGTGGGGTGTGCCAAAGGGAAATATTGTGGTTTGACTAAACTAAGTTCTAAGAACGTTGGCCGCGGCAACATTTTTTGACGGAAATTGAAGACAATCGATAGCACCCATCTGGAGGTCACCCCAAACATGCATGCCAGGTTTCAAAGCAATCTGATCATAAACGTGCACTGTTGGGTGTGCCAAATGGAAATATTGAGGTCTTCTGACTAAACTAAGTTCTAAGAACGTTGGCCACGGCAACATTTTATGACGGAAATTGAAGAAAATCGATAGCTCCCATCTAGAGGTCTCCCCAAACAAGCATACCAGGTGTCAAAGCAATCCGATCATAAATGTGCCCTGTAGGGTGTGCCAAACGGAAATATTGAGGTCTGACTAAACTAAGTTCTAAGCACGTTGGCCGTGGCAACATTTTTGGACGGAAATTGAAGAAAATCGATAGCTCCCATATAGAGGTCACCCTAAACAAGCATATCAGGTTTCAAAGCAATCCAATGATAAATGTGCCCTGTAGGGTGTGCCAGAGGGAAATATTGTGATCTGACTAAACTGAGTTCTAAGAACTTTGGCCGCGGCAACATTTTTTGACGCAAATTGAAAAAAATCGATAGCTCCCATCTAGAGGTCACCCCAAACAAGCATACCAAGTTTCAAAGTGATCTGATCACAAATGCGACCTGTGAGGTGTGCCAAAGGAAATTGTGGACGTACAATTGTGGTTCCCTCACTTTTGTGATTTTATCTCTTATTCCTTACCTCTCAATTTCACAAATAAGCATATTGACTCTCGCCAGTGTATCACGATATACCCACATATCCTTCATTCACCCATCCCATTTTCTCATTATACTCCCAGTCAATCTTCTTCTCCAAGACTGATGTTTTTCATACACTCAGGGGAAGTCTACTTTACTCCCAAACTACACAGATGATACGCTTTATTACCGTATTTCCCAATTATCCTTTCAGCTCCAGTTACCTTGACCCCACTTTGGATAGCTGTGATTCTCCAACTGTGTATCTAGACCCTTCCCAAATTTTAGCTTCTTTTCATTCTGCAACCCTCTTCTCTCTCTCTTTCTTTCCCACTGAAAGCGTTTTCCTTCATTCGCCGCCAAACAAACTTACAAAGGAAAAGAACGCCCAAAGTCGTCTCTGCCTTGACAATTTGTATCCAATTTTGATTATAATCCTACTCTCTCTCTCTCACAGAACCGTTTTCTGTGCGTCGTATTTCTACACTTCTGCCGGGGGGGGGGGGGGGGGGGGGCACTAAAAATTTGCAAGACGTGACGTCCTATTTTTTATTCGGCTCCTTTTTACACCAACCCACCCACCCACTACGTGCAAATTTTCTACTACCATTCTCAGACACCCACCCCCCCCCCCCCCCCCACTCTCCCATTAAAATCCAAACTAAACTTAGTAGGCACAGCTGTCTTTAGGGGGTTTTCATAATGTTCTTAACCCTTTACCCATTGTAACGGCCAAAACCGAGCAGCGCTATTCTAAAAAATCGCCAATTAATTTTTATTATTTTTTCATTTTTTGTCTCAAAAACATAGGTTATGACCCCTCATTGGAACGAGCTCGTTGAGCTCGTTCCAATGAGGGGTCATAACCTATGTTTTTGAGACAAAAAATAAAAAAAATTAGTTATTCAATCATTTTTTTGGCAAGTGTCGTCTGCTTTTCGTGTTCGGTAAAGGGTTAAACTGGTACCACCAATTTAAACCTCTGTGGGCTGCTGTGGGCCCCAATCTACAAATGACAAGCTGTTCATTATCAGGCTTGGCCAGAGCAGGTCTACATATACGGGAACAAATTTTCATTTGAATTGTTCCCAAAATATTGTCTGCACATTTTCCACATTTCGAACAAGATACCCACCCCCTACTAACGTGTGAAAATTTTCCCAGATTAAGCTCAATATTCTCACATATAAAGCCTCCTGATGTTGTATTTATGTTAAGAGTGTGATGTACAACATCATCTTTAAGGTTTGAAACACAAATGATGGTATATATTAGCTGATATATTGATATATTTTTAAAAAATTAAAAAAAACTGCGCAAGTTGGAAATGTACATTCTTGGCGCACTCAAGAGACCCACCCACCCCCACGTCATGTCTTGCAAATTTTTGGTGCCCCCCCCCCCTGCTTCTGATACTTTTAAATACTGTAGTAGATTTGCAAAAATGTCAAAAATAACCTCCCACTCACTCTCTTCTTATCTCCTTGAATCCTGAAGGCCGAATTGTCGGTTCAAAAACCTGATACGTCATAATGTCACAAAGAAGGATGACCGCTCGGTGAATGTGTGGGGAAACCAATTACTATTTTCAACATGCAACTCTGAGGCCGCATGTTGAAAATATTGAATGGTCTATTTATTTATTGATATTGAAGGTCACATAGTTCTGCACAATGGGTAATCGTGAGCGCAACATGGAGATAAAAAACAAGTTCAGCCAATCATTTATACCCATGTTGCCAATTTTAGAAGATTTACACCTCAAGCATTGATGACTGGATCCTAATTTACCAGTAAAACAGAGCTTGCTTACCACAGTAAACAAACACTACTTCACTTCCTGGGGTTCCTACGGGGGATTGAATGGTCTGCCCCAGGTAATGAATATTTTCTCTTCCAATTGCTGTCATAGAACTGACTTGGAAGACAGCATTAGGGTTCAAAGGGTTAATGGTGATACCACCCTCTGGTATTGATTCTTGGAACGATCCAACCGATAGGTTCTCAAGACTGAGTGTCTGATAATATGTATTATCACTGTTGGAAAGACAAGAGATAATATTTTTTCTTGTATTTTACCAGCTTATTATTTATCCCGGCTGATGATTCGTGCAATCTTTTACAATCCAATCAAATGATCATGTGTGATAGCTCACGCCGTAGTAGGTTTAGTGAGGTATCAGTCTTGAAGTTAACATAGCCAGTGTACATATCGTGTACAGCAAAACAACATTACTCACTTTACCCACTGACTGACACAAATAAAAGACGACAATTGCAACCACAATTGTTGAGTAACTAAAAAGTTTCATTTTTGTTTCAAAAACATAGCACATAACCCTCACTCAAACGAGCTCAACGAACCTTGATTGGGGGTTTTGTGAATAGCTCTGACCGGTAACAGCTGTTACTTTAGTCAAAGGCTTATATCCAAATTGGAGTAGAATTTTACTGTTGGCGGTGGCTTAGCATCGGGGTGCGAGGGTGGCGCATGTTGGGATCTCGTCCGCATTTTTCCTGAACAATGTTAACCTTAAAAACATTCATGCCTGAAATACCAACAACTGTTTCATGAACTTTCACCCTGATATTTCTCTGTCATTTTGCTATCGTCATTTCCTCAAGTTTGAGTGACATTTGAACCTTCAAAAAGTATCCGGGGTGCTCCAAGTGGCATGAAGTAACTTTTTATCCCCACAGAAGGCCCTTGACCTTCACCTATGGGGGAAACACAATCTTAACCCAGTAAGAGGCAAACTGAAGAGGATGGGGGCATTTTCTGCACAGGTAGTAGATAAATATTACGGCCTCACCACTTCCTTTAGACAGGCCACGCTCCTGACTGGATAATGATCCCAAAGCTCTCTTATAATTGTCAGTAGCAACTAGCGGAAATCAGTATTTTGCATGTCAATTACTATTGCTGTGCGAGAGGCCATAACAGCGGCCTGCATAGGATGAAACCGAAATTATGTCAACCGATTATGGCCAGCCTTAGCTTAAAATAGGTTACAATATAGTTTGTTACTGATATAAACTGCACATATGAGAGATTTTATCAAATACTAATATGTTATTCAAATAGCAGATTGACGATAAAACATTCTGTTACAAAATTAATATCGATTATGCTTGTGGTTGATTTAAACAGATTCGAGATCATTGTTTGCCATTTTGAAAATGATTGGTAGTACCTGTCTCGGTCACGGATTTCCGAACAACTGAGTCGCATGAACGCTGATTTTTCTTTCTTCCTAAAAATACACAATGCTCAATGAACTCTTGTATTGAGGAGCGAAAGAGGCTTGTACCACACCTCCACTGCGCGCCTTCGTCTCATAAAAAATATTGGATTACCCAGTTCTTTTTCTTGACAATGTTTAATTTCCCGATGCCTCGCGATCTCCGATTGCTTTTCAGAGAATACGGTTTGATGTCCACTAAAACGAATATCCTGATGATGGACACATCTTTCACGTCAATGCAAACTTAATTTTTGAGCATATTTTAGTTATTTTTGAAATAAAAGAGTTCTGGTATTAGATGGTTGATACCCTGTTAGTGTCTTCCATTACAGTTTTCACGCAACCACACATCATCGATGGGAATAATTACACGCGTTATTTGAGATAATATCATCATAGTGTGGGTTTTATTCCTGTTTGTCCTACCTTCTGAATTTAACACCTATCCTGATTGCTCTTCCTGGTTCTCCCACTTCTTTAAGGCAACGTGTTATAGTTGTTTTCATAATTTGGACACTACTCACCTTTGCCAGTGCCATTTTCGTTCTATCACCTACGCATCGTTATTCTATTTATTTATTTATTGGGGTTTAACGACACTATCGACAGCCGGGGGCACTTCGTGTCGGACAGTTTAGTTTTACGGGAGTATGAAGCCGGAGTACTCGAAGAGAACCACCGATCAACGTTGGACAACTGTAAGACTCCCCAACGTACGAACTCCACACAAGCAGGGTTAGTAATGGTTGAAGACAAGTGCACCATCGCAGTATGCCTTAGTACACAGTGCCCCCCCCCCCCCCCCCCCCCCCCCCCACGAAGGCAATCGGGATGAAGTGACTTGCCTAAGGGGATCGAACTGTGGACTCTTTCGGTTTGAAGACCAAATCCGTAACGACCGAGCCACCGCGCCCCCGCATCGTGATTCCAGCTAGGTAGCATAAGTATACTGATCATATTGTTTGCAGCTCAAATTATATATATTATATATATATAATATATATATTTTTATATAATATATAAATATATATATTTTTGTCTGTCCTTTTTAACTCTAACCCTTTGAAGCCCAGCGACGGCTTTTCCGGCCAGGAACATGATACGCCATAACGTTATTAAATATGATGGCTGTTCAGTAAACATGTGAGGCTGACCAATCAATATTTTCAACGTGCAGCCCAGAGGCTGCATGTTGAAAATATTGATTGGTCTACCCCAAATAATGAATATGGACTCTTCTAATTGCTGCCATTCAACTGACATGGAAGATACCACTAGGGTTCAAAGGGTTAACGTAATTATCGTGTAGCTATCTTACAAATAATGTGACATTAACAGACGTGCAACGCAGGACTGCTCCCAGAACCACCGTTATGGTGTGGTTTCTTCGGGTGGTTTCTCCGGATTCATCTTGTAGCAGATGGTATTCCCCATAGAAGTGATCAAGGAGAGAAATGTTGACTGCTTTATATCTATATTTCATCTGTTGAGTGCAACACGGGGACATCTGCAATGCTAAAGCAGTGAGGATGATCCCTTAATGCACGGAAGGGACAATTTGTAAATAAGCTGTAGCATTTTGTATATATTTGAGTTTGTCATTATCAATATTTATTTCTTATCATATTAGATGTGCTGTTTTCAATGTAAATTTTGTTTACATTTGGTTCAGTTTTTTGTACTTTTCTATTTTTCGTACGAACATAATTTCATTATTGATTAGATATGCAATTTTCAATTTAAATATTGGGTTGCATATGTTCAATTTGTTAACTGCCAAATAATTAAATGATCATTTCAGAACCTGACGTACTAAAGTGAATTGAACTGTAAGTCATAACCTTTCATGAAACCGATAGAGAATTAAGAGTTCCCCATCGACGCACAAAATTCCCTTACTTAAAGAAAGAATGTGGTATAAACGGAATGTCACTGGGTTGTGTGTGGGGGGAATGAGTTTCGATGTTTCCGCTGAGGTTCCATGAATCCTACTGAATACAGATCAGAAGTCTCGTCGGTCTAACTGTGCTGGAAATGTGACGTCATATCATCAGAGTGTAGGAATATTCGAGATGCTTCTTCTTGAATTGACAACTTCAGTCACTTCTCCATTCAGTCATTTTGTAGTTACATTCGCACAACAACTCGTTGCCTATTCATAGATTATTTAAAAACAACCTGAAGAACTGACAATGGTGGGAAAGGTGTGTGATGAAATGAAGGAACATACTCTGCAAATTGGTTCCGGTTTTGTTATTTTATCGTTTCTGTGAACAATGATTTGAGAAAGTATGCCGAATTTGTTATTTCTGATATGGTCAGAAAACACTATGCAACATTCCACGCCCTTCAATAATTAGCTCCCCGTCACATAGGATCGTGCAAATGTGCGGGTTTCATCCAGTTGCAGTTAATTTGCATTCAATCTGAATGTTATGGATAACTATAATGTTGCATAGATGAATAAATATTTTTAGCTGTGCATAAAATATGCATTTTTAATTGCTTGTTCAAATTAGCAAAGGAGGACCAAACACTAACAGAAAGCCGTTTTTGAAAAACGCCAGTTACGCATTTGCGCTAAACATCTCAATGGGAACGTATTATAATCAAGGACAGAAATACAACCATGCTGAGATTAAATTGCTACTGTCTCCCAGCTAACTATTTGGATCGTAGGAATCTGGTACTTCAACTCTCTGAACTCTGGTGTAAAAATATCGAAATTTTAATAGGCAATTTTTCTCATAATAAAATACAGGAATTTATCCAATTCAATTTTGTTTAATAGAGCTGACGTTTTAGATATCAGAGTGTCAAGAGTCAACTGCCTTAACCCTTTACCTAACAAATCGGCCGTATCCTTAGCGTAATATTGAAATTCAGAAGTTGAATTTTTTTTTTAAATTTCAACAAAACCATATCATGTGACCCCTCATTGGAACGAGCTGTTTAGCTCGTTCCAATGAAGGGTCACACGATATGGTTCTGTTGAATATTTTTAAAAATTTGAAAAATAATAATATTTAAATTGATAAATGTTGATATCGACTGCGATGCGAAAAGGGGTTTAGTCGCATAATCATTCTAGACTTGGACCCATGAAGTTTGCGTATCACTGTGTTTGCTGACGAAATGCTGTTATGTGATACGCTGATGAAAACGACCCTGAGAGCCCTTTCCTACAGAGTGTCAGAGAACAGCATATCACTAGGTAATTAGAAGAAACTGGTGGAACAATCGGGGGTGTCTGAATGGCTATTATCACCTTCATTCAAAAAAAAAATACAAATAATCAACGTAAATATCACAGATCCGTAGTTATGGAAATGAGATGAGTGCGACTTGCACCCTCCAGTAAAAACGATCAGAAAGGTAATTACCTCCATTGTTCACAGCAATTTCAGTATGACGAGAGAACATACGTCATAGTGCGTTCATATAAACCATCCATCAGGAGCTATTAAGTTTCGATGGCCTTCATCCGACATTTACAAACTTTGTGGTTTCAGAACAGGTCCTGCCAACAGTGTGGATAGGAATTGTTGCTTGGGGGCAAGATCCACAGGCTGTTTTGGAAAGTTTTAACATTGCCCAGGCTCGTTAGGAGTGCTATGCATTTCAATGGATTTATTGGGGAATACATATTTTATTATTTATTAGTTTATAGATGTTTTTTTAATAACTGGACATTTGCCAGACTCTAACTTCAGCTGGGTTAAAAAATAACCCCAAACCAACAAATATTCACTCAACCCAGTTGATTTGGGTTGATTTTTAACCCACATGATGTTAGAGTGCACTCTCTTATTTCCAAATTCAGGCGGGACACCGCAAGTGGGGGCAATCGTAGACCTAGAAACAATAGACCTGGAATAAGGATTGCATACAATTACAACAGAAGTCCAGTCTTTGCATTTTTGGCCCGAACCTGCATCTGGGAAAACTGGGATACTCCAAAATGTAATCTGTAACAATCTAAACTAATATTTCTATAATCCTAAAAATGCTGAACAAAGTAACGTGATGTCTGAACTTCAGTGTAAGAAAAATAAATGCGTAAATAATTCGATCTCTTTGAAATTCATGTTCAAAGAATCGTACTTCGTTTGATAGCAGGATGCCGGCGAGTCGATTGTTAAAGCAGTCAAGTCTCTTCTTAACAAGTAAAGTAAATTTTTATGACACATTGCCAGAAACCTTCATAGATTCGAGTTCGACGACACTCTACCAATGATGAGTCTTAAGCAACGTTTCGAAAGGGAAAGACGGACTGTTCAGTTACTATAAGAACAATATCGAGTCACTATAAGCCTTGTGGGATAAAAGTTGAAAAGATACTGTAAAAATTAAACAAATCTACCCACTCGTCTTATCAACATACATGGAAAATATATTGGTGAGCATTTTATACAATAACAAAATAATAATAATACAGTTTTGAGCCGTGGATCCACTTGACACCTTCAGGCATTACAATAAAGGCCCAGTTTGTGTTTTTGTCCAGCGCTGCGAACGTATATATTCGTGGACGACGCATGGCGAAAACACAAGGTGTGTGTGTGTGGGGGGGGGGGGGGGGGGGGAGGGGGGGTTAGCAAGCTGTGAGATTACCAGTTTCAAAACCTCCCCTGAAAGGATCGGTTTTTAGCGATGTCTTAAAAGAATCCAAGCAAATACAAGACTGAAGCATTTACTTAACACGTTCGCCCTTCACAGTAGAAGTACTTGCACCGCTCACACCCTCATTGGCGGACTCCCATCTTCTATAGTCTGTCTATGCTGGTAGAGTCCTTTTTCATCATATGAGAGAATGGAGGGTAATAGATTGTACCACACTGAGGTCTAACCACACGTCCATCATATACGCATCTGGGTACTGAACGATCGCGTAATCCCCTTATTGTACTTGGCTACTCTTACAGAATCTATTTTTTTTTATTGCATGTCCTTATGCAATAATACACAGTTTGACACGGTGTCTACATAACACATTCCACTGAGCACAAATCTCACGTTCCGCGGAATTTCAAGAACCCGACTACGGTCGTAGAATCATTTTGCCCCAGATGAATTGAAGATTCGCACGAGTAAGGCTTGATTACAGTCTTAGCTCTCGTCAGTTCTCAGTTAGGGTAAGCAATGCTCAGCATTGATAGTGGTTTAAATTGGGAACTGTATTTGTAGCGGTTTGTAGATCACTTGGTAGAAGAAGCTAGTTGTGGCCACATTAAGGATAGAAGCAAGCAAGAGTATCAAATTTTGCGATTGACAGTGATTGTAAAACTGTTCCATACTGCAAAGAAACCCCAGAACCATACCGTAGAAATACCATATCAGTGTATGGGACTAGTCCAAACCGGTCAGAACTGCTAACATAGCAACAAAACACCGACTCCCCTACAATATTAGGGCTCTCGTTATCTGCCGGGGCACATTCTGAATAAATCTAACGGATCCTTGGACATATCCTCCTCGGTTAAGGGCCGTATGTGATATGTGATCGTCGGGATGGCGGCCCTGTCGGGCCCATTCCGAAAGTTTTGATCATTGGCGGGCCCTTTTGTATATTTAGATACAATATGGCCAATCGAACGCATACCCAGCACACACCACGTACTGCCAGACACCAGGCGCCTCCTTAGAAACTAAGATGGCTGCATCAAACAAACAAAATAGACGACGAAAACAAGTGTCACCATAATAACACGCAGTGTACATGCGTTCTAACACCATGTATTACCATAGTAATAACATTACAGAATGTCGCGAAAGCGAGCTACCACAGCAACACTCCTCAATGCATCCTGAATGACGTCCTTCCTGGGTTTCCAGAGTGGGGACCGATAACAAATAGAGAGTGAAACGTGCGAGTACTCGAGTAAGGTCTTATATACCGATGCATGCAGAGAAATGATAGGGCTGCACGGTGTATCGATAAACCGATATATATCGGTATTCAAACCAATATCGATTGAATACCGATGTAATTACAAAAATATCGGTTTATCGTCATTATTTATCTACCCACAATTTAACTTTCAAGATGTCTTGAGTTTTTTAACTGTAGCCCCGAATGAATAATATTATCCCTTTATCCAAGGAATCGTCTGCTTGTGCCCTCGTAATATACAAATTCAGCAGTTGAAAAAATAATTTTCAAAAATTTCGACAAAACTATATCATGTGACCCCTCATTGGAACGAGCTCGTTGAGCTCGTTCCAATGAAGGGTCATATGATATAGTTTTGTTGAAATCTTTGGGGAAAATCTGAAAACTAATTTTGAAAATAATAAATTTTGATATCGTCTGCGAACTGCATCATCAAGGCATGCAAAATCGTTCCGACTGTGATGCCTCAAGTCTCGATCGTGGTACGTGTGTTCATATATCCAAACAGTTTTCGATATACCGGTATACCGCGGTATTTTTTTGAATAACGATACCGGTATTCCGTTTCGAATATCGTGCATGCAGCCCTAAGAAAAGGGGGAGTCTAGTTGGTATTTCGGGGAGGTTCAGTATAGGGTTGTAGTAATAAATTATTACTCTTCCTCTTGTCCAACTGGATGTTTATTTTGGTGTCTACTCACGGATTACCAACTTTTGCTTTACAGAAAACTTTATGTATACCGAGATTAAAGTGTTAACGTTCAATCCGGTATACATAAATAGTTGTGCACAAGAGAAAAACGAGGGTCGACAAACTGACCTAAAATGAAAAATCAATCAGCACGGACAGTCAGTGACAATTTAAATGTACCGGCCCAGAGGGCCGTGGGATGAAATTACTACTGAGCTCATCTCCTTTCAATTGCGAAATTAATTCATTCGTTTGCTGGTTACGGTATTGTATTCGATGAACCCTCTCAGAATCTCAGTGTTGAATAGGTTAAAGCAGAAACCGCCTGTACACTGGTGTTTAAATTACAAGGTGTATAACTGGGAAGATAACAAATTCAATCTTATTTTACAGAGCTCATTGAGCTCTGTGTCAAACAAAGATTGAATTGATTGAATTACTAGTTGCATTGAGAGAAAAATCTGCTGCTTAAAATTCCAATATTTTGATATCAGTATGGGGAGGGTTAAGCAACAAAAGGGAACAGTACGTTCGCCGTGGACTGGTCACTTTCCACCTGAAGACAATATTTCCACTAACGGAATAATATTGGATTCCAACACTCATTATAGGAATGGGAGTCAAAAATTTAATTAATGAAGCACCGGGTACCACCCGGTGCTTCATTAATTAAAATTTTGCTGCGGATGATTTTACGACCAGTCCACGGCAATTGTACTGTACACAGAAGGCTGAGTTGCATTCCAGAATCAATTATTTAACCCATTGTACAAAAAAACGATGTTTACTTGACAAGGATAATGAAAAAGTCCACCCCTTTTCAAGTACAGACAGTGCCATTTCCATCTTTCTCGAGTTTGCTTTGTTTCTGTTCTGGCTTGAACTGTTAGTCTTTTGGGTGTTTTATTTTTTTTTTACTTCACGAATCTAGAAATCATTTAGAAAAATGCTACAAATTAACGGTTGTCTCAGATATGTCTCGGCCCCATGTCTCAAATCAATTGGAGGTTTCAACTTTGTCACCATTGACAGCGAAATTCAATTTCCTAAGAAAATATGTCATTTATATGACAAGTGTATAGGCTTTAATTATTGGTTATTCTTAAAATATATATAATGATAGCATAAGAATAACCGAGTTCGTGTCCCAATGCCTTATTTTACGTCATGTTACACATCAGAAGGTTCCATACGAGAATTTGAATCTAAACACTGTGTTCATTATACGCGCAGACCCAATAGCGACATGTTAATGAAAATTATGATTTTTGTAATTTAAACCAATTTACTTGTGTTCGACGGAATACATTTTTTATGGCGATCAGTTCACTGTTACTAAAAATATAAAATACTCATCTTGTGGAGTTTGCATGTACACAGTAACACTGATTGGCTGTAATAACACCACTGGCGTAGTGGCCCAGTGTTAAGTAATTGGACTTCAAACCGAAAGGTCGAGGATTCGAACCCGACAAGCGGTAACTGCGTTATGTCCCTTGGGCAGGCATTTAACCCTTTGCCTAACATGAAAAGCAGACGACACTTGCAAAAAAAATTCTTGAATAACTATTTTTTTCATTTTATGTCTCAAAAACATAGGTTATGACCCCTCGTTGGAACGAGCTCGTTCCAACGAGGGGTCATAACCTATGTTTTTGAGACAAAAAATGAAAAAAAATAATGAAACTTAATTGGCGATTTTTGAGAATACTGCTGGCCGGTTTTGGCCGTTATGTTGGGTAAAGAGTTAACTACCACGCGATGGTAAGATGTCGCTGTGTTTTAGGGTGTACTGCGGTCTGTTGTAAAGGTCGAGGTCGAGGATTCGAACCCGACAAGCGGTAACTGCGTTATGTCCCTGGGGCAGGCATTTAACCCTTTGCCTAACATGAAAACCAGACGAGACTTGCAAAAAAAAATTCTTGAATAACTATTTTTTTTTCATTTTATGTCTCAAAAACATAGGTTATGACCCCTCGTTGGAACGAGCTCGTTCCAACGAGGGGTCATAACCTATGTTTTTGAGACAAAAAATGAAAAAATAATGGAACTTAATTGGCGATTTTTGAGAATACCGCTGAACGGTTTTGGCCCTTATGTTGGGTAAAGGGTTAATCCCGACTACCACGCGGGGGCAAGATGTCGCTGTGTTTCAGAGCGTACTGCGGTCTGTTTCTTCCAACCTTAAAACTATCCGACACACTGTGACCCTGGTTGTTGAAAGTGTCGTTAAAACCACAATAATATAAACATAAAATAAACAATAACTAACAAATAGTAATGGCATTAAACACATGAGCAAAGTTTCAGACTCGAACTTGATTTATATTTGCCTACACCAAATACGGACTTGGTGTGTTGAGTTTTGCTGAATTTATTTGGCAAAGCAAAATCATGGACATTCTAAGACAATAAAGGTCAACAAATCCTTGATGGAATGTTGGACTAACCTTAGTATCAAATTGGTCTACTGTTTCTGTGGATGCAGTCATATACCAAACACGGATTGGCCGTGTTGAGTGTAGCTAAAGTTATCGTTTCGAAACCCCAAACTCCATGCGATTGAAAGAGAATAAAGGGCGATAACTCATTGATGAAACAAACGAATATGCATTTTCTGTTGATTTGGCGATATTTCAAATATGGATTGGTTGAATGTCGAACAAAAGTCAACACCGAACTTGAACCCCAATGTCTGTGGATCGAGCCATTTCATGAGTAAAGAGTGGATTACGGAAGTAAAGAAGAAGTTATCATCTGGAAACCAAGAGCTTTTGTAAATTCTTAGATTATAAAGGGTAATAAAACCAGATGGAATGACAGACAAACGTCAGAATGTAGTTTGGTTTGATTTTCCGAGAGGATTAGTTGTTCCTCCAAACATGGATTGGCTACGTTGAGTGTCACCGAAGTTATCATTTCGAAAAAAACAAGTGAATTCTAAGACAATAAATAATGCAATGACGAAAAAAAGTCAACATTAACCCTTTGAACCCTGGTGGTATCTTCCATATTAGTTCAATGGCAGCAACTGGAAGAGTCCGTGTTCATTATTTAGGGGTAGACCAATTAATATTTTCAACGTGCAGCCTTCGGGCTGCACGTTGAAAATATTGATTGGTCTACCACACACATGCACTCAGCAGCCATCCTATTTAATGAAATTATGACGTATCAAGTTCCTGGCCGGTCAAACGACACCTAAGTTCAAAGGGTTAAACTTGGGCAGTATTTTTTGTGGATCAAGCCATATACAGAATATGAAGTGTATGTCCAAATTATTGATGTTATTATCTCGTTCACTCGGACGTTTTAAAATGAATTCACGCTTAATTTTATAATACATTACATGATCTGAAAGAATCATCATTTTTTGTTACACATCATCTTCACACCGTATATATTTTGTCCATTTTCTGTGAGAAAAGAATGGTGGACTTTATGCAGCACCTTAGAAACTTTGACTCAGCCGCTTATCTGACAGGACTTGGCCTAACAAACATACTGAATAACTAAAATTATTCTTTTTTGCCTCAAGAACAAAGCTCAATACCCCTCACTGGAACGAGCTCAACGAGCCAGTTCCAATGGGGCCACGAAGTACTACGTTAGTGATGATGACAAAAGTATGTTTTGGAAAAAAAAATTAAAAGAATAATACAATTTCATCATCTATTTTCGTGATTAGCGATGTCCGAATGTAGCCGTTGTGTTAGATATTAATCAACCTGTATGGAATCAAAAGGTATGTAAAATGAAACTCCCGCACAAAAAATTCCACCATGTATCGAAAGTTCGAAGTGAAAAATTTTATGTTTTTATTATTACTAATTTCGGAAGAAACACTAAGTTTTTTCGTTTTAGCCACTTCGCAATCCTCTTTGTAAAGCATACACCGATAACGTTTGTGTTTGCAGAGCAGTCCAACACGAGAAGCTGACACTGGCCATAGCTATCAACTCTATTCTTGGAACATCTTGTGCGTACACATGTTTGATATAAATAAGCTGTAAGTAATTCACATTTTCGATTAAAGGTCAGAACAGGAGTTTATTTTCAGACAAACGCTTTTGTTACATTTCCATCACTTCGTGTAACTGGGACAGTAAACAGTTTCCGGTTAGTTTGATTTCTAACGGACTGTTCATGCGATGTTTTATTTTGTACAATACTTGGAGGTAGTATATTATTCTTTGTAATTAAAAGTTTCCGGAAAAGCACTCCGAACCGAGAGAATTTTGCCTGGAAATTCAATATGTGCTCATAGACGGATGGACGGATTATCGATCAATTAAATTTAATGAGGTAAGATAATTTGCAAAGTTATTGGACATCTACGGGAATCTTATTTGCCCACTGGGAAAATAGGACATTCGTTCTAATAGGTATCACATACTAAGTATTTTCTCACAGGCGACGATTATAACGTTTAGGTGAAAAAAATATGTTCGCATCACTTTAATTTTGGCATTCAAATATCCCTTTGTCAAGTCGTCCCCTGAGTTCCAATGTGTTCTATGTGCCTACTGGCACATAGAACACATTGGAACTCAAGGGACGAAGTATAGCCCTTCCGACAACTCCTTCTGACCCGAAAACAGCGGGTCACGCAACAAATAAGAGAGAAAACTAATAGGAAGGGAAGCACCAGTCACGTGCCCATATTGCTCAGGGAACTTCCAACAAAAACACACCAACAGTCAATTGTATTTGTTTGGCCCCAAAGTCATCAAATCACCCTCTTTATTTATCTGGACTATTCAACAATAATACAAAATGTCAGCAGAATGCTTCAAACATTTATTGAAACAATACATTTTCCCAAGGTTGCTCAGTTTCCAAGATTGCAACATTTCCGAATTCAACTTTTCAAGGCAGGTAACTCTAATTTAAATATGTAGTACAAACTACTAGTACAGTCAAGCCTTTTGGACTGCAAATGAGAATTGGAAATCAACAGCGTCCAACGTTTGGAGAGTTACCTCAGGTTATCAAGGACCTTTTATTGATTATGTTTGTAATACATCTTTTGTTTTAACCCTTTATCCAGCGTAACGGTCAAAACCGGCCAGCGCTATTCACAAAAATCACCATCCAATTTTCATTATTTTTTTCACTTATTGTTTCAAAAACATAGTTTTTGACCACTCATTTGAACGAGCTAAACGTGCTCGTTCCATTGAGGGCTCATAAGCTATGTTGTTTAGGCAAAAAAAAAAAAAAATGAAAAAAATAGTTATTCAAGAATTTTATTTGCAAGTGTCGTCTGCCTTTCGTGTTAGGTAAAGGGTTAAAATCATGTGTCCCCTAAAAACAACATTCCGTTGATAACTAGCTGTTAATCGGAGCAAACGGGTGCAAACGGGCGAATGCATTTTGTGTTTTTTTGCAAAGAGGTTGAGTATTAGTTTACTCATAACACCTTTGACCCTTATCCCACCGAGTAATTTTACATATGTTGTTTCATCAAATCCGGTCACGGCTTGTGTGAGGCAGCCATGACTGGATTTGATGAACAATTTATAGCAATTTAACTCACTACGTCAGTGGTCATTACAAAAGTTTATTCCATGTACAAAGAGTAACAATCAACGCAGGGAAAAAGCTGTCGTCTAATCTGCCCTTATGCTTGGACAAATGACCATCTAATTTCAACTCGACCAGCCAAGACCGAACATGCGAAAAATAAGCGTTAGCAGAATTCTACTCCAGAAGGTCACACATCATTTGATGCGTGAACAAACCATTAGAAAGACTAAAACAACAACAAAACAACATTTTCCTTATTTACACCCCAGCATTTAGATTTGTTTTTGAATGGCATTACCGTTATTGAACGGCATTTCGACCCCATGCGCCGAGGTGTCAAGGCAGGGAGACCTATTTCGAAAAATGCCGCCTCTCCTGGAAATGCTCCAAAAAGCTTCAGTAACCCCAAATATACTCCTAAGACGTTGTATAACATAAATGACGCAATTTACCCCATTAATGTATGATATCAGAATTTGTTCTTGGAACATACAAGGCTACAAATTCAACGACCGAACGAATAAACTGACAAATTCAGACATTCTCAGTTTGGTGGAAGAGTTTGATATTATTGGGTTAATAGAGACCTGGACACAAGATGACAGTAGTGCTATGTCAATTGAGGGGTATACGTGTTTTTCCAAGTCATCGCTCTCAAAAGCGCAGGGGTAGTGTCCTAGTTTTCGTCCGAAATTGCCGAATGCCAGGTATAATGCGGTTGAAGTCTGAAAGTGAAGTCACCATATGGCTGAAACTGGACAAATCGACAGAGATATTTACCTGTGTGAGGCGTACTGCCTACACGTGTCATCGTCCCTCTTTGGGCCGAGTTCCGAGTTTGATACCCTTGAGGTGATTGGTAGGGAGAATGTGTTTTACAGCTCTCTCGGCCACCTTATTCTTCAAGCTAGGGGGTCTGAATTGCAGAACACGACAGGAACAGGATTTAACACCAGATGATAGTGGATCAGACCACCTGTCGTTATATCCTTCTTACGTGCCAGACAACTGTCAAAAACGCCAGGGCAAGGATGTCGGGCGGGAGATTCACAAGGCAGAAAATTACTTGATATGTGTATATAGTCGGAAATGCGAATTTTCAATGGAAGACGGGCCGGTGACGCATTTGGTGAGTTCAAATCATACCAGTATAATGGCAGGTTCGTTGTTGACGATGCTATTGTCAGTGAGTCTCTCGTAAACAGCATTCCTCGTTTCACGGTGAACGACCTCAGTATTCTTTCAGATCATTGCCAGATTTGGTTCATCTTGAATCTCCCGTATAAAATTGAAAATACGGTAGTTATGAGTAAATGCTTCCGGCAAGGGTCATTTGGGACCAATTAGCCAAAGAAAATATGTAACCATGTCTAGTACACAGGAAACGAATGAGAAACTGAAACAATTTGCACGTAAATGCCTACAAAATTTTAAGAAACCCTCTATAGTGTGACCGAAAAATGTTTGAAAACCAAAAAGACCCTCAGAAGAAAATCAATTAAAAGGAAACCTCCCAAACCTGGGCTCGATAAATCGTGCTATGATATGAAAAAACACTTCATACACCAGCGTTACTTATTCCAGAAATACCACGATGACCCCATAGTGCGTGGCAGGTAATACGTTTGCAAACGCAAGTATATAAAAGTTTTAAAACAGCGTAAAGCTGACTATAAAGAGGGCATATTTAGGAAACTAGATAACCTCCATCATGGTTACCCGAGGGCTTTTGGGGAAACAGTCAGTAATCTATAGGATGATATCGAAGAGAAGGATAACTTATCTAATAGCATTTCCATAAATAAATGGAAGGAGCATTTCGAATCCTTCGTTAACCCCACACCAAGAGGCATTTTTAACAAAGGGTTTAAAGCTGAAATAATACAAAAACTTTGTCAACTAGAGAAACAGAATTAACTGCGGCTAGTAAATTCGAGTCTGTGTGAAGATGGTGAAACTGTCAGAACTCAATTAAAAAGCAAAAGAATTTATGGCTACTTATTTTCGGGAGTAAAATATCTTTCAAGAAATCAAAAATAGGTTTTCGTAAACAGCCTTTAAGGATTTTCATTCAGGATTCAGATTAAATTTTTCAAGAAGCCGGAAATAACTTCTGCGCAAAGCATTAAATGTGCTCTATAAAGGACACAGCGATGGAGTGTATTGACACTGCCCACTTTTGTGAGAGGCAAAATACATCTATGAACTCCAGAATGTATTTGGGTCATAAAATGCAATTTCAAGCAATTCTGAAACTGCACTTAATGAGATCTCTGTATGGCCCTAGTGAACTGAACACAAACTATTAACTAACACAGTGTTTTGACTCATTTGGTGCTGGTCCGAGGTCCATATGTCAAATCATTCTTGAGATATGAGTGTGACAAAATCTAAAAAATTATGCCCACCCCCTTCTCCCGCCAAATATTTTGAGAATAAAAATACATGTATGAACTGTGGCAATGCATTAGGAGATCAAAAAATGTGATTTCCAGCAATTCTGAAAAATGCACTCAATGACCCCCGGGTGACCTTAGTGACCATGACCCATATTTTGAGTTTTGACTCATTTGGTGTTGGTCCCAGGTCCATATGTCATACCATGCTTGAGATATGAGCATGACCCACTTTAAAAGTTTTGGCCACGCCCGCTTTTGAGTGTAAAAATGCATTTATGAATTTCAGTAATGAATTAGTGGGTAAACAAAAATGTAATTTTCCACAATACTGAAACATGCACTCAGTGACACCTGGGCGACCTTAGTGACCTTGACCCGTATTTTGAACCTCCAACGAGTTTTGACTCATTTGGTGTTGATCCCAGGTCCATACGTGATATCATGCTTGAGATATCAGCGTGACCCACTTTCAAAATATTTGGCCATGCACACTTTTATGAGTTTAAAAATGCAATTATGCATTTTTGGAATGCATTAGGGATAAAAAAAGTGATTTCCAGAAATTCTGAAAAGTGCACTCAATGACCCCTGGATGACATCAAGGACCTTGATCCATATTTTGAACCTATATCGAGTTTCGACTCATTTGGTATTGGTCCCAGGTCTACATGTCATACCATCCTTGATTGATTTATTTATTGGTGTTTAGGGTCACATACTTATGCACAATGTCTAATCGTGACCGTGACAGTTTTACGGGTGGTGGAGGCCGGAGTACCCGGAAACAACCACCGAGCATCGACGAGCAACTGTCAGCTCCCCAACATTCTAACTCTGTTCAAGCTACGCTCAAGCAGGGTTACAGCGGTTGCAGACATGTGCACCATCGACGTGCAGTACGCCTTAGTACACGGCGTCATCGTGCCCCCATGTAAACAACCGGGATAAAGTACCTTACCCAAGGACACAACGCGGGTCATCCCGGACGGGGATCGAACGCGGGTCGTCCCGGACGGGAATCGAACACGGAACCTCCAGCAAAGAAGTCCAACAGTCTACCACTGAGTCACCGCGCTACCATACCACGCTTGAGATAAGAGCATGACCTTCTTTCAAGTTTTGTCACGCCCACTTTTTTCCTGTAAAAATGGATGCACGAACTTCGGAAATGCTTTAGGGGGTCAAAAAATGTAATTGTCCGCTATTTTGAAAATTGCACTCACTGACCCCTGGGTGACGTCGGTGACCCTGACCCATATTTTGAACCTCCATCGAGTTTAGACATATTTGGTGTTGGTCCCCTGTCCATATGTCATACCATGTTTGAGATATGAGCATGACCCACTTTAAAAGTTTTGGCCACGCACGCTTTTTGAGATATGGAGATGACCCACTTTTAAAACACCTCTACAGACACTCTTAATGCTCCAGGAATCTTAAAAACATAGGAGGCCGAGAACTTGTGACTGTCTATCAGTATGTCAAAATTAGCGAGAGAGGACAATTCGTTTTTGAGTTATCGTGCGAACAAAAAAGCCCTCATAGAAGACAGAAGAAGAAGAAGAAGAAGAAGAAGAAGAAGAAGAATAAGAAGAAGAAAAAAAAGAAAAGATACAAAAAACAATATTCTGTGCGTTTCACACAGACTAATTAGAAGGTCGAATCCATCTATCTAAGCCTCTTGACTTTGAAATGTCAGGACAGGAAATCTGGAGAGCGATATCAAAATTAAAAATTGGCAAGTCGGAGGGTCTAGATAGTATTAGAAATGAAATGATTAAATAGGTTAAATCTTCAATTACCCCATCTCTAACGAAACTCTTCAATATTATTCTGAAGGCAGGATTTTTTTCCGAAAAAATGGTCTGCGGGATATACTGTCTCTATCCCAATATCAAGGAAACACAATCACCAGTATCGGAAAATTATATATCAGTAATTTAACAGAGCGACTAGCAAAATACCTTGGGGACAAAGGCTGTCCTAATATTTTGCAAGCTGGATTCAGGGAGGAATATAAAACATCAGATCACATTATTGTTCTTCGGCAACTGATTCACAAAGCGTTTCAAAACAGTAAAATGCTCTAAGCATGCTTTGTTAATTTTAATAAAGCCTTTGATAGAATCTGGCGGGAAAGCTTGTTCATGAAGTTAATTGAAAAAGGTGTAGTTGATATTTTTTACCATTCGGTCAAGGAAATATTCACCTGTAACACACTGCAGGTGAAAACTGGTAAAGCTTTATCAAAAACGTTTGCTATTTCGGCAATGCAAGGGAATAATTTAAGCTCGCTACTTTTTAGTTTGTTCATAGATGACATTCCTGTCTCTTTAATATATAATAACACGTTACCTGCATTAAAATTTACTGTTCCTTCTTTGCTGTATGCAGGCGATCGATCTCATTCTTCTCTCTACTACTAGAAACGGCTAACACACATCTCTCAACTCATTACCTGATTTCTGTAAGAAGTAGAGACTCTCTGTCAATAAGCAGAAAACGAAAGTGCTTATTTTCAACAAGGCAGGAGGAAACGTTAATAGTTCATTTACTTGTGGCGACGAACAGCTACAAACAGTGACCTCATACACGTACCTCGGAATTGTTTTCACGGCATCGGGAAGTTTCATCAGAGCGCTATCGAACCTTAGAGCGAGAACACTCAAAGCTTACGCTAAATTAAATCGCCTGTTTTTTGTCAGTGTCCAAGGATAACATACACGCGAGAGAAAAACTATTCGATGCGTTGGTGAAACCTGTCCTTCAATATTGCTCGGAAGCATGGGGAGACCAGGCAGTTCGAAATAACGAAAAGCAGATTGAATCGGTACATGTGCATTTTTTTCCAAAATTTACTGCAAGTACACTCGGAATCTCGTAATACTGCAGTCTGCAGAACTAGCGGAATTAGGTAGGCACTCACTCTCTATTGACAGAAAAACTAAACTTGTGCCAAATTGGCTGGAAGCGGTAATGGTTCAGACCAACCCATTGTTAGGTTTGGCTTACAAGGAAATGCGGGAACTTAATCATACCTGTACATCAGAAATTGAAAGCATCCATTCGACTTGTGTGTTTCGCAACGTGTGACTGAACCTAGACTGTGCTCCCCCCAAAGTTTGAGAAACTATTAACTCTCGACTCCGTGACGTGTACGGTCAGAGGTGCAAAAGCGGATCCACGCGAAAAGGCGTTCATTCGGAGAGTATTAAAGTTCTATCAGTCGGTCAAAGAAAACTACCGTGAGGAGTTTTATATTGATACACTCCTCACGAAGGAAAGGCGATTTGTCACCAGATTGCGTATTAGCGCTCATGACTTGGAGATAGAAGGGGGCCGCTATCAAAAGCCAACACCAATACCCATGGAACGGTGTCACTGCAAACAGTGTAAGACAAATTCGGTCGAAGATGATTTACATGCTTTCTTTTGCCTGTTCTAAATACAGCGTTTCTCGAAATGAGCCCATGAACGTCGTCGGCAAACGACTTCCGCACTTCCACCATCTGCGGCAACTGGAAAGATTTGCGTTACTATCTGCCTGTGAAGATGTTGAAGTTATTCGCGAGGTCGGTCTGTTTGTAACCATATCCAGACGTCCAGAAATCAGTGGAATGAATAAAGCTCAATGTGGTCATGACTGTGTATGCATTTTCGAAAGCCTATCGTTCAATACCTCTGGTGAAAACTACCGATGTTTCTTTGCCCTTGGCCATGATCACCTAATAAGTTTTGATTGTCAATGGTATTCATGCATCGTATGCCCACTCACAGGAGTGGCGCTACGGAGGAGATTAATCTGTTTAATCTGTTACTCTTATAATATGTGTCGCAGGGTTAACCCATTGCTAATTTTAATTGTTTGTGTGTTTTATGTATACCATACCATTTTATTCTTGGTTGTGCAATATTAGTTATCCTTGTGTTTTCCAGGGTGTAAGGGAATTTACACCGGTTTGGGAACTCATACACCCTGAGGCCCATACACCATGGAAAACACAAGGATAACGGATTTATTTCCAAGAATTTTGGTGTACTTAATACTTTAACCTACATTGTGGGCAAAAACTGACAGAAAATTTGTACTTTGCAAGTTTCGTAAATAAAACCAGACAAATATGGATGTCATTGGAACTGGCTCAATGAGCCAGTTCCAATTACATCCATATCTGTAATATTTTATTGCACATAAATATTAAATTTCCTGTATTTTTATTTTTGTTCTAACATAACCGAGCAGGAGGTATGAATTAATAATTAAAAATTGGTACTTTTTTAGCCATATAGCTTGCTCTTGTTGCTTCTTGTTTTTATACCGTAGTTAAAGACGGTGTAAAAAAAGCCACTGTGGATTGCAAGTTACACCGTACCTCTCAGCCAATCAAAATGCAGAATTTTGTTTCATTTGGAAATAATAAAATTCATCTTATCTTATCTTTATTATCTAGGCTTTCCAGCATCGCAGCTTCCATAATTTGACACACAATCTCCCTGTTATCTTATACAATCGCTTCATCTGATAAAATGCAACCTCTGCTCACAATAATGAATGCCAGACATAAGCGCGTTTACATTCGTTTTTTGAATGAAGACAAAATTCGTTGAATTGCACTGGATTAAAAGATCTGTGTTCGTGAAGAAAATAAGCGGGTATTTTTTAAACAAGTTATATTCTTTCTAGAAACATAATAAAGCGGCTATAAATTAAAAAGATATACGTTTTCTACGAAAGTCGGCATGTTTGCCATATTCATAAACATGTTTACTTTTTCCACCTTTAATGATCACTAGCTATTTTAGCTGAAGCTTAACTGCAGGCAGGGCATGAACAATCGGTAACCCTTTAAAATCTGATATATGCGTGGACTCGTGTGTGTCATACATAGCTAGTTTATGCATGTATTGATGGTGAACTATTGAATAAACTCGTTCGTTCATTTTGGCAACTAGGTTTGTCCAACTTGTTATTGGTGAGACGATTGGCATGCTCGACAATATAACCAGCCTAACCTGTCTACAGTATCGAACCGTTGGGTTGAATGGGTTAAGGCCAAAACACCAATGAGACACACCGCTTATAGACCGTGCAGACCATATCCTTTCCACTAGAGAATATCAAATCTGTTCCCGACCATTCGGAAGAGCATATCAGATGGATGATGTTTCAATGCAGAAATATTAATTACGGGCGGCAACAAAATATTTCCCGTATTCACACATTTCCTGCAGATTATATTTTTTATGTACTTCTGCATTGAGTATCCTTCGTATTTTGATAAACAAAAGCTGACAAGTGCAGAGCTAACGAATGATATTCTAAGACTGTAGTATTAACCCTTTGAACAATATTGGTATCCTCCATGCCAGTTCAATTGCAGCAATTAGAAAAGTCCATATTCATTATTTGGGGTAGACCAATCAATATTTTCAACCTGCAGCCTTGAAAATATTGCTTGGTCTTCCCCGCACATTTACTGAACATCCATCCAATTTAATGACGTTATGGTGTATCATCTTCCTGGCCGGAAAAGCGGCCGCTAGGGTCCAAAGGGTTAAGAAACTGATGAAAATAGTCTGTTTACCGTATCAATGAAGAGTAACATTTCTCGTAATGTTGTTACGTAAGGCATTTTCGTCATTCATTTATTGATAAGAGACAGTGATGCCCAGTAACGTGTTACATCAGTTTTTCTTCATCGGTGGTTCATATTGTACATTTCGGGATAAATTGAATTCAACGTGAACATGAAGTCAACGCACATTTAATGGTTTCTACAATATCCATTAAACTTGATAAGGTGGAGAAGGAAACAATATTGAATCGTTTCAGCGACAGAAATGTGGTGTAACTGGTAAACTGGTTACAAATTTAAAAATGTAAGGCTTTTCCTAATTGGAAAGGTTTTTTTTTATATCAATTCCAAATCTTACGTGTATGGATGTGAACTTTATCTTATTTACGTCAGAACTCCCGAGGCAACTCCAGTTAATGGAGCATTGCTTGTTTACTGCGGTAAACAATTTCTGCTTTACTTGTGTAAAATAGGACGCAGGACCAGCGCCAGGGGATGGAAGTCCTCTATAGTCGACACCATATGCATAAATAATTGACTAAACTTGAATTCATACGGTCATCACAGAGCCAGGAACGCTGAAAATGACTGTAAACACGTTGGGGTGGAGATGAGAGATTTATTGTCACGCTACAGCTCGATCGCAGCCAGAAAGTACTATTCAGCCTTTCATTACGCGCCTGTTCTATGTAATCACCATCTACAGCAACACTAAACCATGTGGAAATTTGAAAATCTGTTGCGTACATATGTGCGGAACGGAAATCGTTGACGGACTACTTCTAAACAACGCGAAATTTCACTGGAATTTTCTACAAATCGTGCAACGCAATTACAAATTGAATCGCTAGCGATAGTTCAAAATCGTCCCCTGAGTTCCAATGTGGTCTATGTGCCAGTAGGCACATAGAACACATTGGAACTCAGGAGACGAAACAAACACGGGCTCCCCTCGCAAATTTGGTTGGCGATAAAAGGTGTTCTTTTTGTTGATAGTTTTCAAATGAATTACTGAATGTCCTAATAATTGTTTTTATTTATAGACGTGAAGGCGTGTAATAAACACAGAACGACTCATGCGTATAACTGTGAATACATTCGGACGACCAACAATAATCTAGCCCTCAACCACTTATGTGTTTTTTGATAGCGTGTGTGGCGTTTCGTTTGAAAAAAATGCATTCAGTAGGAAGATCTCCAAGGCTAATATCAATAAGAAGAACAAAAAGATAACCGACTAAACAGAGGAAAACAGAAATACATTTTTGGATTAACTTCAACATTGCGTTGTGATGGTGTTGTTAAGGAAATCTCAAAGCTTACTATTTCTGTACTGTTCCACGTCTATGTATTATACGTGTATATACAGTACATGGAGAGTGGGTTATCACTAAGTCACACAAGTGGAGTGAAGTTTCCACCCAGATAAAACACTCTATCTGGAAAAAAGCGTTAGAAGGAAGAATAAGAGTGTTGCTCTGGGTTGAACCCGGAGGTCCACTGACTTAAACTGCGCTTGTACTTCTCATGTATCACCATGGGAATTGGCTGTTACTGTCTGGGTGTAAACTCTACTCCACGGGTGTTTACTGGTAATTCACTCTCCGTGTACTGTAGCGTGATAGAAGGAGATCAGTTTCAGGTGGATATAAATGTTTTATACGAAAAAATCTTCAAGAGATTATTATACTAGAGCAGCTATTACAATAGTGTTGTATCACACCCATCAAAAACATCCGGAACCTTCTTCAAATAAAAACGTATTTATTTTTAACGCTTTCAATCCATTTCTTCTCGTGAAGATACCTTTGAAGAAGTTAATGATAAATCGGGCCAAGAGCGGCATAGTGAACAACAAACTGGTTGGGAGGATTTGTAATATACTTGCAATCTGGTACTGTAGGCCTGTAGAAATTACATTCTGATTTGACCGTTCACAGAAAGTCAAAAATGGATGCATACATTTGCAGTGGTCAGTATCAGACTCCACTTTTTGTAAATTTTGTGGACTTTTGTTGGACAACAGGAAATGTAAATTCCTCGAAATGCATCTGTTTTAAAACTAATCTGTCGATATTTACACACAAGCGATCACTTACGGAGAACTGAAAAGGACATCAGAGAGTGCAATCAAGCAGGAATTCGAAGTGTTTACACGGTGAGAGACGACAGCCGGTTTCAGTGTACTTAAATTATAAGACAACAATTAGAAGGTTATCTCGACATAATGTACTTTTACCCTTCCCCCAATGCAAAAGTCAATCAAATTACGTTTGTGGTCAGACCCGAAGCCCAGAAATCAAATTCTTTCGACATTGTGGGGCGAGAGGTAACATTTTCCGACAGTATTCCCAGATCGCTAACCGCGAGGACGAACTTATACCCTAACTCTATATACTTATTTAACCCCTTAACTAACGGATCGGCAACATCCCCAAACATAATTTACAAATGAAGCAGTCGAAAACAAATCCACAAAACCATATCATGTGACACCTTATTGGAACGACCTCGTCAAGCCTGTTCCAGTGAGGGATCACATGGTATAATTCTTTAAAAAATGTTTCGAAAAAATTTCTAAAAGGATAATTAAAATAACAAATGATGTTAACGTGCGCATTGGGTATAGAGTTAAAATGGACACATTTTTTTCCAACTTTCAGAGAACAATGTGGGTATTCGAGCGACCCGCACTTTTCTGACAGATAACAAAACATTCCAATAGACATGGTAATGGGACAACCCCTACCACCACGGAAACCCTAATAGCTTCGGACCTGCTTGCGGTCCATTGTCGGGGTGGGTTCGATAAGTTAGTCAGCAAATGCCGATTGACAAAATCTTTTAATATCAATGGCAAACAGGGAAACATTTCGAACATTTGGGTATCGTTATTAACGTTTTTAACCCTTTAAAAACGTAACGCCCAAAACCGACCAGCGCTATTCTCAAAAATCGCCAATTAATTTCCAATATATTTTCATCTTTTGTCTCAAACACATAAGTTATGACCCCTCGTTGGAACGAGCTCGTTCCAACGAGGGGTCATAACCTCTGTTTTTGAGACAAAAAAAAATGAAACAAATTAGTTATTAAAAAATCTTTTTTGCAAGTGTCGTCTGTTTTTCATGTTTGGTAAAGGGTTAAGGTCAACTCTTCTTGCACAACAGCTAGTAGTGATCGCAACATGGATATGCAGTCAGGTCCAGCTAACCATTTATACCCATGCCGGCCATGTTAGAGGATTTTAGAGGACTTCCACCCCAAGCATTGTTTACCGGATCCTATTTTACCAGTAACACAAAGCTTGTTTATAGGGCCCTGCGAATCACCTATTTTCGCTTCCATTCAAATCTCCAATCGAATCGGTCTATTATTTAAATTCGAATCGAATCAGGGACGTCATGAAGATGACCGACCGGGAGAAGGGGGTGCTGTAAACCTGATTTCTTCCGACAGTGATGGCTCATGTCCCGAATGACAAAATACTCCAACTACATCACCAAGACATGCCTTTGTCGAAGGTCTGCCTTGGTGATGTAGTTAGAATATTACCCAGTAAGGGTTATAGTTCAAAAACAGAAACGGGTGCGAGAATCATCCGTACTAGGCACCACACAGGGCTAGCCGCTAGCAACAGCTTATCGTTGGTATTAACGGTAGTGACTAGTGTGACTGGAGTTAGCATGGCCTGTGGCATGGGTACAGACGTTGTTTCTGTTTAGATAACGGAAACTACACTCAGTCTTTATTTTCAATATTATTTAAGTACAATTTCCACCAGAACTGTAAGTATTGTGCGACGACGAAGATGATTGATGTGTTGTTTTGAAAGCTGTGTTAGCTGTAGGGTTGACAGCACGAAAGGGTTTTGAAAAAAATCTGTTATCCTTGTGTCTACCGGGGTGTATGGGAATTTACACCAGACCGGTGTAAATTCCCATACACCCCAGAAGACACACGGATAACTAATAGGACGTTTTTCAGATTACACAGCATTTGGTTTCATAAATATGTCCTCTTAATGCGCAAATAACATAAGGTTTCGCTATTAAAATTCATATGAGCACTATGAGTTCAAAAGCAGCAAATTCACAAAAATACATGGCTTCCCAAAACTGTCCCCGTTTTGGATCTCAAATCAGTTTGTTTTAACAATGTGAGAAGCGTGAAATTCTTCCCTGAATATTGTAACGAACCAAAAATGCTTGCACCCTCGAAACGTGATGTAAATTAGTTTTTTGCTCTCGCACTATAAGTCTCGACGCCCATGCGCCATACATTGTTATTCCATTGACACATTCCTGATACATTCAGTGCCATATCGTCACCTGGGTGTAACACAGCTCCATCTGAATGCTTCTGAATTTCTGCTGGCACCTTGTTGCCCCACGGGACGATACTCGGGCTGGCGATATTACTGGAACACTTTAAATATGTATAGACTTAAAGTTTGCAGTGATACGCTTTATAGCTCAAGTCTGATTTTACCCATGATCATAAGCAATAGGTCATACAACTGTGCAAAAATAATTGTTTATTTAACATTTATTAAAGAGAACATTTGCCTATGGGAAGAATAAAGGATAAATTAAATGATATTAATCCGACCAGAAACAACACGTATGATATATATTTTAATCTATATTGAATGTTAAGTATTCAGCCGGCCATGGGCCAATACTATAAAACTTTTACATTTGTATTTTCTAGAATTGTATATTCTATTTATGACTTTAAAAGGGTTGAAATGAACCTCTAGCCTTTTCAAAGATATGGCAATTTGCCAGTTGGCAAATTGCCATATCTTTTAAAATGCTAGGGATTCATTTTAGTCAGTTATATTAAAATGTAGAAAATATACAATTCTAGAAAATGCAATTGTGAAAGTTTTATCGTATTGACTCCAGGGAGTTTTCACTTGCAAGGGTGAGTTTTGTTGCCACAGTTCTTTATACAAGATTTTAATCACATCTTTGACCCTTTGCACACAGTGGTGTCAATACCAAGTGGCGTGGGGCACACTTTTGAACCCACTGGATTCTAGAGCTGAAACGGTTAGCCGATTAATCGATTAATCAATGATCACCATCTTGATCGATCCAAAAAGTAACTGATCGATTAGCCGTCACTTTTGAACTACTGTATTATATGGGTTAACAAAGGAACAAACTTGCTCCAAAAAGGAAAACATTGTCACACTGATTCACATCAATTATACGAGAGAGAGAGAGAGAGAGAGAGAGAGAGAGAGAGAGAGAGAGAGAGAGAGAGAGAGAGAGAAAGGCATACAAGTTACTTGCAGACATACTTGTTTACGTGCATGATTATTGTATCAGTAGCTGGAAATGGTCATTCTTAACCCATTGCAGACAGTAGACGATACTTGCAAAATAAATTCATGAATTACTAAAGATTTTCAATTTTTGTCTCAAAAACATAGCTTATGACCCCTCATTGGAACGAGCTCAAAGAGCTTGTTCCAATGAGGGGTAATGAGTTATGTTTTTGAGACAAAAATTGAAAACATAATAAATTTGAATGGAGATTTTTGTATATAGGCCTAGTCGGTTTTGTTTGTTACGTTGGGTAAAGGGTTCATGCTGTAAATCATCAACGGTATGGCAATTATTCAGATATCTACCTGGACAAGTGATTAATCGGTTAACCAAAGTTAATCCACGTGATTAATCGATCAAGAAAACCCCTCAACCGTTTCAGCTCTACTGGATTCCCAGTTCACCAGGCAGTGGTCGCGAAACGTGTTGTCTGAACCAACATCACTGGGAGTGTAAATGCAAATAATTTGTGTAAATACTTTATTTACATAATAGGTTTTTTGTACGATCATTGCCAGCATCTATGGCCACATCTTGGATTCAAGACAAGTATAAATATAGAATAAATAGGTACTGGGGGCGGTAGTCAGATTTAAACCACAAGTAGGATAAGGGTTTAATCACTCCATTTGCCGAGTGGTTAAAACCCTTATACTACGAGAGGTTTGAATCTGATTACCGGCCCTAGTACCTATTTGTTTATTCACACCATGCTTTTGATAAATAATCGACTTTGTCACTTAAAATGGAGAAAAACGACACTTTCTTCCGCAAACACACGGGCTTGTTTTGTTTACATCTGCGCCGGTGGACAGTACTGCCGGCATACGTTAATGCTTGATTGACAGCTTGACACATCGTCAAAATTGATAGAATTACCACGATTTTTCAATCAAATTATTATTAACAATTCTTAAATTTTATTTTAAATATTTAATTGTAGGTATTTTAAACTTAATAAGTCATTTACACATTTACACGTAGTAGATAGTACCTCAAAATGTCATATTTTTTAATGAAACACCGCGAAGTGTGAATTTATCGAAGATGGCAACATTGCGTCATGTCAAAGGTCAAGTTAGATGAATTTGCGACTTTTGGTGTGATTTTTTTTTAACCGCAGTAGAAGCTTTCCACCGGTACTGGGGTTAAAAGCTAAAATTTAACATACAGGCTATTCAAGGGTTGTAACAGAGGCGAGCGTGGTATAAAGTCAAGTTATCCAATCGTTTATACCCATATTGCCGACATTCGAGGACATTCACCCCATGGGTTTATTACCGGGTCCTATTATACCGTGAACAGAGATTCGTTTACTACAACAAACTGGCACAGTTCCCCTTGTCATTTCCGTAATTAGTGCACCTGGACAAAAATCTAGAGTCATTTATAAATAGTTGAGTGTTACAATATTTAGGTTATCTCGTAGATTATTGATACCATACCAATGCATCTGAAAACATTATGTCTACCAGAATAATCTACTCAGTACGGCATCAGATGATAACCCCGTGTAACATTTTAGTGTCCAACCTTGTTGATGAAACACGAGTCACACTTCACCAGTTTCGAGAAACAGTAACCATCTTGGTTAAACACAGACAAAACAAACAATCTAATACACCGGTACAATAAATAAATAAATAAATAAATAAATAAATAAATAAATAAATAAATAAATAAATTTGGCAAGACGGTTGCGCCAATGTTTGCTTTACTATTTTCGAAAATATAGTTATGACTTTTGTTTAAAAAAATCATCAACAAAGTTTTGAATACGGACTGATTAACATAGTTTAGTCTGAAAATAATTTAATATTGACAATAACAGGATTAGGAATGTTTTCGTTGAGCAGAACAACCTGGACCTGGTTGGTGAAAAATAGTTCTGCGGTGTTCTCCCTAAGAAAATTTGAAAATCATTCTATCAAATGGAGTCATAATACTGACAATACCCCAAATACCAACCGGAAGCAGCTAGTCCAAGAATGACAACTCACTTTCCGATAGACGCTATAGTTTCAATTGTTTCTTTCTGCTATGCAGGCTTGTCTTACCAGCACTCGCCAATACTCGCTCACAGTAAAGGGCGCTGCAAAGAACATTATTATTCATTGTCATTCTATTTGAAGGGTTAAGTTGTATTTATTTACAGAGCCTTTGACATTGTACACCTGCATACATGAAAACGGTTTGTTATTTTTCGCTCATCTGGGCGTAATCAAATTTTAGTTCTATTGTTTTGTTCATCGCTTTCGCTTGAGGTGTCTTCTCTCTGTTTTGTGATATGAATAAATCAAATCTTGTTATACTCATCCCGAATTGCCGACAGCGCTTGTCATAACAAAAAGACCATATAATTTCACGCCCACAATTTCAGGCAGTGCATATGTAAACAATGCACTTCCGTTTGTGAAAATGGAACAAACGCCCGGAACCCTCTTTCCAAAACAAGTTGTAAACGCCAGTGCAAACAATACTATCAACATAACCCAAAACATTACAAAACCCTCCAGTTTCCATTCCAAGCCGTAGATGTGTCAGATGTCTCTTGACAAAAACATGCTATGTTCTGTTAATGTTCACTGAAGAAGATAAAATTATAAGCATTGAAGAGTTCAATGGTGCTTTTGACAATGACAGTGTTTGATATGGACCTCGACAACACGGCCGCAATAAATACACAGAACGTGCGTGAATAGGTTAATCGACATGATACGAGTGCTAGCGCGGAAGGATAAACCGAGAGGCCGCAGGCATTCACACGCGTGTGTCGTTCTGTGTTTATTACACGCCTTCACGTCTATAAAAAAACCCAATTATTAGAAGGACACTCAGCAATTCATTTAACAGCTATCAACAAAAAGAACACATTTTATCGAGGGGAACTCGTGTTACTATTAGCGAGGGGAACTCGTTTTACTATTTCGTCCCCTGAGTTCCAATGTGTTCTATGTGCCTCGTGGGACGATTTTCTGTTATCGCTAGCGATTCAAATTATAATTGCGTTGCGTTGAACGATTTGTAGAAAATTCCAGGGAAATTTCGCTTCTATTTAAAAATAGTCCGTCAACGATTTCCGTTCCGCACAAGTTTAGTGTTGCTGTTGATGGGGATTTCACAGAACAGGTGTGTAATAAAATAGCGATTTACACAGGCGAAATGAGATTCTGTAAACAGAAAAAGGCAAAATCAAGAATGAATATGAGAAAATCAGTGAAATTTCGCGTCTGAACAGTATTCCGTAACAAATAAACAACTATCGTATATCATCAGCTGGATGCGAGCTTTTATTGCAAGATGGACATTTTTCTTTGAAGATCCCCATCCCCGAAATGATGGCCGTTCACGAAAAACCAGAGATAAAATACTCTGAAAAGTAGAGATGAAAAAACTCTGGAAACGTGCGCTGAAAAGACAAGACAGAAACGGAATATCCTGTCAGGCTATCACCATTTCTCCGGAGCAGACGTTCAGACCTCGTCCGTTCATGTAATAATTGAACACACAAAACATAAATCATTAGTCGGAGAAATCAAAACATCATAACACACCGTGACTTCCCCAGTTTTTCAGAAAACTGAACTGTCATGAACGGATGACTCGCAAGAACTGATACAATTATCCAGTGAACTCGAACTGGTCATAACAGATACATCACGTGATACACCCCAACACATTAACCCAAGAAAGACTACCGACCTTCCCAGTCTGCTGTTACTCCAAAATGTCAAGACAACAGTTTTTTGCTATACTTGCGAAACGCAAGAAACTATTACTCTATTTAAAAATACTCCGTCAACGATTTCCGTTCCGCACACATGTGCGAAACAGATTTTCATTTTCCGTATGGTTTCGTGTTGCTGTAGATGGGGATTATATAGAACAGGCGTGCAATATAAAAAAAATTCCTAGATTTTCAGCCCACCCCGCCCCTATTTTTTTAACCCGTCCGAATCTTTTATTTTAATTTTTTTTAAAATTGTCATATCGTTTCCTTTTAGGATAACCATTAGATCAATTACTTTTATAACAATTTTCCTTTTGTTGATGATTTCAACCCTTGACATTATTTCTTGGGAAGCTCCCAGAGAAAGAGCTTCCCCAAAAAGATGTCAAGTGTTGGAATCATCAACTGGGTGAAATGTGATCAAAATTTTCTTTCTTTATCCTACAACTTATTTCTTCTGGGACTGTATATATGGCCCAAGTACCCTTCGGAACCATTCATGGAGTCTTATTACTCAATTTGTATTCCCATTTTGCTGATTAATCCCTAGTTGTAGTTTTTAGACCCGTATCCTCCCACCTCCATGCCCTAACCCACCATTTCCTAGGGCTGTTCTAGATTATCCAGTCTCCAGGTGAAATAAAAAATAAGAAATAAAATTCACCAGTCTGGCTCAGTTTGAAAAAAAAGTTGGATGGAAATCTAGAATTTTTTTTTTATTGCGGCCTAAAGTGTTTTAGACTTGAATAATGTGAGGAATGGGGTGGCGGTACTTTGTCTCTGTCATGTCGGGTAGTAGATGGGCAGGGTACTATTAGCCATTAGCTGGCATATTTAAAGACCTCCACAGAGACATAAGGCTGTCACAGTTTGATAATATGTGAGTTGGACCAGCGCTAGTAATCGGCAACGGAAAAAGGCGATATCGTGATAAAAGCCGTGGCCATCTGCAATGGGTCTTACAATGACTGTGGAGATTTTTGTGGTTAATTTCGGTGCTTATAGTAGGGCACCGCGACGCTTCGAACATCTATTCGATTCGAAACCGCCTCTTCATTCGATTCGTTTTGAGTCGCGAAAATTCGAAAATATTCGAATCGTCGAAATGTTCTCAAAATCATACCAAGTGTCTCCTCTTGGAATCTTCTTATATCAGCAGCGCCAGTATTATGCAACGATATTTGATATTGACCATGTCCATGTTCGGGGATGGCTCTCGACTTTTTGGATTTCGGTCATTCCGAGTTTGTTTCACAGTGATAGTCGCTATTCACCCTCTGTTAAAACGCTCGTAATATTGTATGTTTTGCTTGATATACAAATGAGTTCTCTATTGGGTTGCTGTTGAAGTTTCAATTTTGGAGTATCAAGTCGATCCTTTTCTGGCGCGATGTCAGACATTTTCAGTTGAATTCACAAAGTAGCCTATGTTCACTTCATACTGAAATCATCAACTTAAAGACAAAAGCAAAATAACGCACCCCAAAGGCAATTTGTTATGCAAATAGCGCAACACCAGCTTTGTGCTCGTAATTTCAAGCTTTTATTAGCCATGATCAAATCCTGTGACCCAAAACAATGGTGTTTGACAAACAATGAAACGGTATCAGTCACCATGTAGATTTCCCTCTGATGTCAAAGATTAGTCTTATTCACTAGAAAATCTAGTTATTTTAACATGGCTCCGCCTGGTCCATAAAGGCACCCCCACTTAGTGAAGCAGCTTTATGGCAGGGAGTTGAGATCGCGTGCCGAAGTGTCTAAAAAATATGTTAAGCCGTGCAGCCATTACTGGAAGACTAACGTGTTTCAGAGGACGCTTGTGTTTTGCATGCGATCGCTTTTGGGCCAATGATGGAGAGAGGTCGTCGTAACGACAATAGGGCAGGTCCAAACTTTACAGTCAAACAAAAAACTCAAAATTCAACGATGTGCCCATTATGTGAACTGGCCGGTCGTTCCAACTCCAATCATATTCAAGGTAAGTGCCTGCTTCTTCCCGATGTATGTCAAAGACAAGTTTGATTGCCCCGGAAGACAGGAATTGGGACGGTGAACTCGTAAGTGACAACATTTGCGATCCGATCGATCAACCTTCAACGCGTCATGTACAAATTAAACAATGGTCTTATTTTAATGCATTTTATCAACATGATGCCGTCAAGATAAGATTAGTCTCAGGGACAGAAACCAACGTCATTCGTAAGTCAGTTGCAAAGTTTATTGATGCTAACATGGTTAAAAAACTCTCTCCCTTAACTGTTGCGGTGGGGGGGGGGGGGGGCAGGATTTATATTAACACTCGACGATAAACAGTTGTGTTGAGAAGCCCTCGCTGCAGCATGTATTGATGTAGATGGTTTGGCAGGAGTCCCTTTTATGACCTCAAACGACCTAGCTGTCCGTCCTGCCAAGTTCTCCAAGGAACAACCGGCCATTATGTTGTCCACCGCATACATGCTTATATACTTCGCGTTTCCTCCCTAACCACTACAATGTGGTCTGAGGAAGTAAGTAAGTAAGTAATAACTTTATTTGCAAAATACATTATAATACATGTTTATAACATAATTGCCCAAGAAACAACAAATAGAATAAATATTATATTACATCTAGGATTTATGAAACTACATATTTGTCTTCTGCAGGGAGGTGACATAGCCAGCTGGCTGTATTACTGCCACCCACCTCAGGAAAAGGGAAAAAAAGGAGAGTATAAAAAAAGAAAAAGTGGGAGATAAAAAGCAACGAATGGGGAAAAAGTGAAGAGAGAGAGGGCGAAAGAGAGAGGGAGAGGAGGAGAAAGAGAGAGAGAGAGAGAGAGAGAGAGAGAGAGAGAGAGAGAGAGAATGAGAGAGAGAGGAGAATCAGCTGTAACTGAAAATAACATGTA
The DNA here is from genome assembly GCA_031216915.1 of Pictodentalium vernedei. Taxonomy (NCBI): domain Eukaryota; kingdom Metazoa; phylum Mollusca; class Scaphopoda; order Dentaliida; family Dentaliidae; genus Pictodentalium; species Pictodentalium vernedei. Next base: position 166,759,894 of record CM062293.1, read on the forward strand.
CAACAGAAAAAATAAAATAAAAAAAAAGTAAAGTAGAAAAAATAAAATAAAATAATAATGGCTTGAAGTGCACATACCAATCAAAACAAAAAACAAACAAAAAACAAACAACCCCCCCCCCCCCCCCCCCCCCCCCAGATAGATGGCTTATTTACCTCGGAACCAGCACTTACTCCCATTGTATGTGGATTAGCCGGGAAACTAACTTTTGGCCTACTCCACACATAGTCTCAAGTGTCGGGGAAAGATTCGTACTGTAAACTCATCCGACAGGTCCTGAAACACAAAGAACTCTTCTGTCAAATACTACCCACTACAGACGTTAACCAACAACTGACAACACTCTATCCAGTGCAGAATCTAGCCAAGACACAAAACCGAAGGTGTTATCTTTGAAGGCTTCCTTCCCATCTAATCAACACTGTAGTAAAGTTCAGTTGGATCTCAACAATTTTCTTTCCCTCTATCACAGATCAGTTTCTTCTTCTCAGGAAATATGACGATGTATCCATCCCAAAACATGAAAGATAAAACGACGCCTTTGGTCATTTTGAAGCCAAAGTTAACATATGACCAAAGCTCCCTCCCCAGAGAAAGGGCGTGTTCCACAATACTCGACCGAAAAGCTGGAAGTTCATCAAAAGAAGTTTGACGAACTTTAGTCTGCTGGCGCATGCAGGCCCAAAGGATGTTGGAGTCGTATCTGAGAACCTCAACCCATCGTTTCTCATAAGAAAACCATAGGATGACTTCAGACTTGTCATAACATTCGCTGATGTCGGTCGTTACAGCAAACTTCTGCTTTCCCGTCTACAAGATGTAGACACCACATTACGCCAAATCGAATAATGGAAGTACACGATAATTTCCAATTTAACAAGTGCCGTTACCAAATATCCAGACTCAAGAGGCCATGAAATACTGCGAGGTAGCTACCCCTTTTCATGGCGTATATATCTATACACGTTGTGCGGTGGGAATGCCCTGTTCCGAAACAACTTTTGAGGGACTAATGAGTTTTTAGGTGATCTTCTACAGGAAGAGGTGAGTGGTAAAACTCGCCGACGACCTGTTTTGCGTTGGAAATACCCCTGAAGAACTTCTCAACAACTGGAGAAAAGCTTCGAGATTTTAAAAAATGTGGTTTGAAGTTATAGGCAGCCAAAACCACCATATTCCCGAAGTCCACCACCGACCAATATTTATTTATTTGTAGGTGGTTAAGGTCATATATTTCTGCACAGTGCCTAACCGTGTCCGTAACATAGATAAATAGTCTATCCCAGCCAGTAGCTTACACTCTGCTTGCCCATTTTAGAGGACTTCCACCCCAAGAACTGATAACTGAGTGCTATTTTTCCAGTAAAACATAACTTGTTTGGTCCAGTAAACAAATGATCAACTATGGATCGTTGCAGACTGAACTGTTAAAACTCCCGGCTTAGGAGGTACATTGTATATTACCCCCTGAGACTGGCCCTGCTTCGCTGAATTTTTCAGCGCCAAAATACGCAAGCGCCAGATAGAGCGGATATCATGTGAATTCGAGGCCCTCTGTATTGCGTGTGCGGTAAAACACTTTAGACCGTATTTAACCCTTTACCTAACGTAACGGCCAAAACCGGCCAGCGCTATTCTCAAAGATCGCCAATTAATTTTCATTATTTTTTCATTTTTGGTCTCAAAAACATAGGCAATGACCCGTCGTTGGAACGAGCTCGTCCAGCTCGTCCCAACGAGGGGTCATAACCTACGTTTTTGAGACAAAAAATGAAAAAAATTAGTTATTCAAGAATTTTTTTGGCAAGTGTCGTCTGCTTTCCATGATTGGTAAAAGGAAAATACAGTTCAAACAAAAGGTTCGTACAGTAACAACAATCGCGGTGTTCAGCTTTTTGACAAACTATGCAAAGGCGAGTAGTCATCTAGTGCCAGTGTTTCTACATTTTTGTCCGTTGTGAGCAGACTCCAGGTATACGTCCGACATCTTGCTGGTACTGCTAATATACCTTCCGACTTCTCGTGCCACAATGCTCCGGAATGTGAGATTCTGAAGTGCCAAATTTGCGTAACCAGCTTGGTAGACTCTGTAATCGGGCAAGTGTCGATACAAGACATCATCACCTCTGCCGCGAAGCATCCCCTTATCATCCAGTCGGACTGCCCGGACCTACGTCGGGCCCACGAGCATCTTGTTCAGGGAACACGCCCACCTAAATAATCCACAAACATCAAAGACGTGAAGCGCTACCTAAATATGGCCACAGTATCCCGAGACGGTCTAGCTGTAGCTCGACGTGAGGGCCATCTTCTTCCAGTTCGAGACTACATCGTCGCCTCTCATCAAGTTTTAGAAGGCCTTCTCAACGCCATTCATCTAAAGCTAGGCCATCATTTATGCACCTGTCTTAGATCTACATTTCGTCGCTACTGCATTGCCCTTGACTTGAATGGAACAGTCATTGTGCTTCTCTTCTGAACGTGCCCCATACATTCATTGTCCAGTGATCAATCGACCACCACCCCCTCACACCCGCTCCAGAAAGAATGGAGAGTTTGTTTGCGGCTGATATCCCAAGGCGAGTGTGTGAGTTTATTTTTGTTTTACGTGAAACGATAACCTCATGTACCACCGCTTTTTCATTGACAGTGAATGCAGTTAATCTACGGAGTGCTCTTATCCAACGTTTCGTAGAACTTCGACCGTTAGACGGTCCACTTGCCGGTGTGAGAATTGATCCAAATCCAGGCTTCGTTAGGCTTGTCGATGATGAACAGTTGTACAGTTATCGAATTAGTACTTAAAATATCAACAAAAATCCTCTATCAGAAGAAGGTATCCAAGCGATAGAAATAGAAATCCTTTAGCAGAACATTTCCGGCGGACTAACTTCCCCTGACCGGTTGACTTTAGAACTTTGCGGGTAAATTTTCGCTTCCGATCAAGTAATCTTCCATCGCGTGAATTGATAACCAAACGCGACCAATTGACCAACCAGCCCACACTTCCTGCGATCGTCAGATCATTGTCAAGATCGATTCGGAATTGATATGTACTTTTGTAAATAGTTGTATCTTCTTTGGGTTGTTGATAGCCCAGGCAAGCTATTAATCAAACATTACCTATGGCGATGGACACCTCACCCATGACACCATAGGTGTATCGACTGCAACGTACAACCACCATACCCCATGGAGACCCAAATTAGGCGGAGTAAATCGTCCGTGTAAGAGGCTGGTCACATCAAAAGAACTCAAAGAACCCATTAATCTCAATAACGATCTTGAAAGAGGCACCGACCAATTGACTTTTTGTACGATATTTAAGAATAATCGAAATATTGGGTCGTCAGTGTCCGATCGATGGAAAGTTTAGAACTCCAGCTAGGGGGTGTTTTGACGGTGGATGTCGGAATGATTTGCTGAGCTAAGTAACCCCAAAGTAGTATTATTTGGCGAGAAACTGTTTTGGACATTGGCTGTAACTGTTATTAGCCTAAAGCGAAGCGAAAGGTGAGAGGCCTTGGCGAGTCATTGACCGAGTTGGACGGATCGATATAACCCAAACGTAAAGTCTGTCGGAACGAGTTATGTAAATTAATTAATTAATTAATTATTAATAATTTTAAAGCCTAGAATCCACACACGGTGCTCAATGGCTGTACAATAATTGCATACATACATAACAACACACATACACGAACATTCTCTCACAGATACATTGATACATGGATCACTATTATCATTTACTGGTGCCCGGCGCCACATAAGCAACCAAGGCCAAATCGTGGTGATAAATGCGACAGAACCTAAACGAAAAAAGGGTGCTGAATTAAAGCAAAATAAAAACAAACTACAACTTTAACAAAACAAGTATGTGAGTGTGACTTGACGAGTGACGAGGCAATCCTCACTGACTCGGTCACACTAACACTCCTGGCAATGTCAGTTTATCACCAAAATTAAAACACAACTGAAGGAAATGCCTTGCGAAAAAGGTAGGTTTTAGTACCAGACTTGAATGATTCAAGTAGTTTACTATTTTTATGTCGATTGGAAGAGAATTCCAAAGCCTTGGGCCAGCAACCGCAAAGGCTCTATCACCGGTAATAGTAAATTTAGATTCGGGTTGAACCAAATTGAATTGACCTGATGACCTAAGAGACCTCGGTGGTTTGTGGATGGTAAGCAGATCGGACAGGTAGGATGGTGCAGATCCCGAGATACACTTAAACACCAAAAGTACAATTTTAAATTGAATTCTTTACTTAACGGATAGCCATTGTAACTCAGAGAGTACTGGTGTTATATGGCAGTACTTTTGAGTTCTGGTTATGACCCGTGCAGCACAATTTTGGATGTACTGTTGCTTTTCAAGAATTGATGTTTTAGAGCCAATCAGGAGAGAGTTGCAGTAGTCGAGGGGAATGGTAACAGAGGTGTGGACAAGCTGTTGTGACGTCTGTGTATCAACTAAGGGTCGAATGTTGCTAATATTTCTAAGATAAACAAATGCACTGCGACTGACATGTTTGCTATGTTCATCAGCGGCCAAATTTTCATCCATGAAATAACCTAAGTATCGAACACAGCTACTGGGTTTTATCCAATATTGAGGAACAGTTTGGATATATTTTAAAGCTGATGGGGTAGACCAAAATATATTTCTTCTGTCTTGTCATCTTTCAATTTAAGAAAGTTTTTAGTCATTCATGCCTTGATGTTTGAAATACAAAGTTCAATCTTACTGCATGCTTCAGGCTCAAAGGCGTGAGTAAAACTAATATACAGCTGTGTGTCATCTGCGTAAAAATGAAAATTAAGGTCATGGCTTCGGATAATGTCACCGAGAGGTAAGACATAGACAGTGTTCAGTAGGTTACCCAACACCGATCCCTGAAGGACGCCAAAATGTAGTGTGACTTTGTCTGACGATTCACTGCCAATAAGAACACTCTGTGTGCGACCATTAAGGTACGACGAAAACTAATTAAGTGCTCGGTAAGTAAGGCTTATTCTCACTGCCAGTCTTTCAATAAGTATTTTATGGTCTATGGTGGCAAAAGCGGCGCTTAAATCCAACAGAACAAGGCATGTTAGGTTGTGCCTATCCGTTGACAGGAGGATATCATTTTGGACCTTAGAAGCGCCGTTTCTGTACTGCAATTAGATCTGTATGCAGATTGGTTTACTTCGGCAAGGCCACGGGCTACCAAATGAGAGTTCGGCTGAGAAGTCATCGCACGCTCAATAATCTTTGATAGGAATGAAAGATTAGAGACCGGTCGGTAGTTTCTCAGAACCTCTGGGTCAAGTGTTGGCTTTTTGAGAAGAGGTTTTACTAAATCATGTTTCATGCTTGTCGGAAAGATACCAGACTAGAGGGAGGCATTGACCAGTTTCAAGATCGGTGTAGTTAACTACGAAAGAGATGCTTTTAACAACCAACATGGAATGATATCTGCTGTAGCCAAATGTTTGAATTGGGGCAACTGTGCAACAGGTTTAACACAGATGCATGGCATGTCGACCATCTGTCGAAGATCAGATTGTGAACTTGTATCAAGCGAAGCTCTCATAGTCTCAATTTTTTCAGAAAAGAAAGAAGAAATATATTCACCAGGTCTTTGGATGGCGAATGCTCTGGGGGCACGATTGTCTTTTGGCGATACAGAAGCTTCTCGAGAACGGCAGACGGCGCATGAGGGGAATTAACATTAGTTGACAATAAGTCCGAAAAGTATTTCTGTTTGAAAGATGGGAGTCAAGCTAGGAGCTTGGAGAGGCCTGGATGAAAGCTAGGCAAATTTTATGCATAGACACTGCATGTTTAATCAGTCAGCCGAGAGTGATCGAAGAGAACCGAACGAGGACATAGGACTTTGGGGTGATAAAAAATGTTATGGGAGGTGAAATACGCATCGACAAAATGTCGGACATTGATACTTGGTGAAGCCGGAGAACATTCAACGTCAAAAAACATGAAGATGCTACGTGCAGTACATTGATGCTTTGAAGGTGCAAATAGACAAGGCGTTGTGGTAATAGACCGACACAACTACAAAGAACAGTGTGACTGCAGGACACATCAACCAGAGAGCCCCTCCCCCACCCCCCCCCCCCCCCCCCCCAAAAAAAAAAAAAATCAAACATTCGGGCTGGGTATAAATTCACAGTAATTTCTGTTATGTATATGTTTTCATGGATCATTCTCGGCGAGGTCAAGCTTTATAGAATTCATATCAACCAGATTTAGCAACAATCCATCCATAACCGTGCTGAAAATGCATAATGAATGACACTAAGCTGTAATGCTGCTTCCCTCAAGTACTTCTGCAATATTTATATTCACAAATCAAACACAATATTTTATTTAGAAAAGATGGGGAGTAGTACTGTAACACTATAAATTATGGTGATGAATTGATGGTAACATGGTCTGAAGTTTGCGGCTCCGAGCTTATGTGTGCTGCTTGGAGCTTATGAGACGCAAAGCGTCGAGGTTGAACATACGCTCCGAGCCGCAAACCTTAGACCATGTTACCCTCAACTCATCACAATAATGTATATGTTCCAATAAGACACTACCCATAGCCCTAAAAGTACATGGTGAAACGCGAGAGGCTTATTTACTAAACTTGTGATGGTTAAAATGTTGCCTTGTTCAAGGCAACTTTTAACGATCACAGGTTTAGTAAATAAACCTCTCGTATAACCATAACGGCACTGGATCAATAATCAATAAACCAGATAAACCCATTCCATCTCATTTCAAATCGTAAATCAGTTTGTAATTTACACAACACTTCATCCGGAACACCGTTTGCTGCACGCGTGAAAAATCCAGAACAATGAAGCGGCACGGACGACGTCATTTCAAATATTTCGCGTTGTGACGTCAGACGGTAACATTTGCTACTGGAGCCGTAAACATAAAGAAACTACGCCAGCTCTCATCCAATCAGAGGGCAATGATTTTATCGTATTGGAACACAGAAAACTATTAATGATTATTTTGCAGTTCCAGATTCATGGTCTGTGATTTTCGTCACATTAAAGTGAGCTTTCCTTATAGTTTTTTTCGGATTTCTAGTTTTGAGTGGTTGTGTTTTCCGAGACAGAACATCACTGGAACTTCTCAAGTTTGCAAATTATTCGGGATTATTCCCCATTCGCAGGAACCAGTTGTCTGTGCAAAACAGTTTTTTTTTTTAAAATGGCTATATGTTCAATGGCAAAATCAGTTTATCATGGTTGAAACAAATCGGCAATCAAATAAATACATACCACTTGCAGAAAGATTGTCGTTATGACAGCTTCTTATATATGACCCCGAGCCCCTGCTGGTGATGGATCGCTTTTTGTAAAGCCGTCGTATTATAATGAATTATGTCTTCAGAATTAATTGAGTTAAATGTAATCATTTGTACTGTTTCCCTTCACAAACTTTAATTAAAAACTAGTTCAAATAAACCGTGTAACGCTGCTAACTGAAATAAAGGCGTCTTTAGTCTTTGAGACGCTTATCGCCTCTACTTATGCACAACATGTTAAAAGCTGGTAAGCAATGAAAGACCATCAGGACTTCAACCTATTGGGCACGTTTTCCGAGAAATGATACTTTAAGAATAGATACCTAATGAAAACGATTACATTAGGCTAGTGGTATTCACAAAAATCGCGGTTCAACTTCCCCACCCCCAAAGCATAGTCACACTGCCCAATCGGTTCTCGGATTTTATGAGCTATCAGCGGATTCTCTGTTGCTGTTTGTAAGTTTCTATGTTGAAATCGCGTCTTTTCACCCACAAGATACGGTTGCTGAGCAGATTTCTAGTCACCCGAGCAAAGGGTTATGTATAAACCCCTTTGCAATTATCACGTAGCAGGGTTATCGACTGAGGCTCAGTTCATCTGGAGGAGACATAAGTTATGTTTTAAGCAGGAAAATAAGTTGCACAAATCTACAGGGGTCTGGTAGAATGTCTATCTTATGGACAATCAGGTGGATTTTTAACAAATTTCTAGGCATAATTTTAGGGATTTGAGGTGATAGGTTGGACGCGAAATATATTGGGAATGAAAACAATTTAAGTTGGGCATCGTGAATCCTTTTAAAATATGCACAATTTAGACGTCAGTCGGTATGGCACACACCAAAAGGTGGTTCATCAGATTCTGTATGGCCTGTATGGAAGGTTCTCGATGGTTCTGTGCTAAACATTTCGTTGTTTTGGGTATACATATCACGTGTTGTTCGACGATGGACAGTAGTAGTTTACGTGCTTATCTGCTGTTTTCTTCTTTTCCAAGAATCCCCGTAGAAACCACGATATATTTCGAACACAACGTGTTTATGTGACAAAATGAACATCAAATTCGTCACAATTCTGTCCGAACTTTATTAACATAGTCCATTCGCCGGGAGACCTGGAATTTAATAGGATGGAATTTAATGAACTCCGATCATAAATGTCTTGTTGTGGGGCAGCTCGTTAGGGATCCTCTTTTAATACGATACGTATGTGAAGTTTGCAGGCTGTGGAAAAACTTTTTGTACGATTGAATATTCATAGAACAATTTGTAAAAAAAAATCAATTCATCACCCGATCTGGGCCTTTTTCTGACTATCAAACTCTTACTATAAAACGGTAACACACGATGGTGACACAATTTCCGAAAGTACAAAGGGAAAGTAGCATGTAATGTACGTTTCGTCTCTAATCAAGATGATCTAATGTTAGGTTTCACGTGACGTCTTACCACAGTTATTCTGTCAAAAATGGATTGTCATGGTAGTTCGAGAGAGCAGCAAGGAGGTGAAACAACTGATTTGGTGATGCGTGGGGTTGGTGGGCATGTGGTTTGAGCAATGCATGTATCCACCGTCCATTTTGTAGACATGAGTTTCTCAAATGTTACGATACAGCGTTTCGTATGTGTATTATGTCACAATTCAGCCAATCACGTGGGTGCAAATAGAACCCACACCACAGCTCAGCGAGAGGGTGGGAGAGACAGAGAGACAGGGGAAAGCGAGAGAGGGAGAAAGAAATAAAGACAAGTTGGATTGCTGAACAATAGGACTTGCTGGCTGTCTTAGCACCGTCATTAGCATCGAGAGTATATTTACGCTTTGTAAATCATCATCGACATTTATTACACTTATTAATTATTAACAATCTAAGAAATTAAGGGTTCGAATCTGACGAAAATGTCATACTTTTACACAAATTAGAGCGTCGATTAATTACTTGACAGCAACGAGTTTGTTTCATTTGACCTGTATCTTTGGAGTGTTTTTCTGGACGAGAATTATCGGATGACAGGACACCTTCTACCACTCCTTCTCAGCACTAAGCTCGTGCTAACAACAACGCGTGGTGCTGTCTATGTACCTCACGTCATCGAACTCGTTAACAGAACGTTGTCTGAAGTGGCTAATGATTTGGGTTCTTTTTATATTTCTTTTGTAAGGAAAGACACTGTCCCTCGAACATATTTTTGGCTGGAAAGCTTCTTTCGCCGTTGTGGATAATGATGCAAGTTGTGTGGAAAAAGATGATTCCAAAGTGAGACACCGATAAGTTTTCCGTGCCTCGGGATTTAGACCTATAATTTCGTAAATTTTCATTCCTTGAAATTGCTCATTAGTCGCGCAAGAGAGACCTGTTGCATGACAAATTTCTTATTTATGCGCCTTTGTCTTTAGTCGTGCAAATAATTAGAACTCTGGAGAATTTTTTGGCCTCATTACTAGGAAAAGGGATATCATCTGAGAACGATAAGGATTAGAGCTTGTTTATGACTTCTTTCCCTCGTTGCACTCAACGCCCTAGGCATCAGTAACTACGGGGTGGGGTGATGGTGGGGGGGGGGGGGGGGTGCTTTGTTATAACTTTGCGAATAGTTAGCTATTAGGCTGGTGTACTGATAATTCGCTTAAACATTTCTACTAATAGGAAATCGTTTCTGGATAGAAGACAACACGAACACTTGATATTCTAAACATTAAACTGAGAGAGGGGCGTGGAGAACGCAAAAGAACTATATACTTTAACCGATACGGTACTGTGATCGAGACGATGTCTCTTTCTCGATGGGACAAACACCTGGTGGCGACACACGCCCAGGGATGTGGCTAGAGGTTTCCGATTGGGGGGGGGGGGGGGGGGGGGTAATGTAGTGAATTTCCAACTAGGGGGTGCCTTCGCCTAGTTGGAAACTATCGAGAAAAATATTGAAAATGAAGCCATGAAAGGGGGCATACAATTGATTCTAGTAACTGAAATGCCAAAACATTTATGACAGAATTATCAAGTTATTATTAGCTCGCCTTGGCAAAGTCAAGCCGAGCTAATCCCATCGCTCTCCGTCCGTCGTTTGTCAACACCATGTTTTGGTCTTCTCCTCCAAAACCACTGAGCCTATTCAAGTGAAAGTATGTGTGAGTGATGGTCCCGAAGGGGTATTGCATTTTTGTGCAACTCAACATGCCCAACCCCATAGGAAGGGGTGGAGGAAAATGCTCCAAAATATTTTAAAAATCTTCCTCTCATGAACCAGAGGGTACAATGACTTGATATTTGTTATGAAGCTTCCTTTTGAGGTGTAGATTCAAGTTTGTTCAAACAAAGTTCGTGAAGCAATATTTGGCTTTGTAATGGCAGGTGTAAGATTTTTTGCCCCGCCCAAAATTTCTATTTTCTGGACCGATTTTCTGATTTTAACCAAATTTGGTATGTGATATTATTGGGTCATAAGTAGTAGTAGTCAATGAGGGATTTTTAATACGACTCTTATCCTCATTTCAGAAAAAAGGGATTCCACAAATGGGATTCTTAAAAAAGGGGTGCCGAAATTGGGGTGCCTGTGAATATGGCCATTGATATAGGTTTTTATTATACAGAAGGGAGATAACCCTGCATACAGGTTATGGGAAATCAAGCCATCTAATTGGTTAATTATAATTTATATAAATGATCTAGATAAATGAAACAACAAGAGTACTCGGAATAAGGTAGGAACTACTGGTATCACGTACCACCTTACCAGTAACAGGATGATACAAAGCATTTGGTAGGTTAATACTATGAACGGTTAGGATGGGACATATAGGGGAATATACCAACCATACTCTGCTGCTGTTCTGTATTACCAGGCATTGACCCCACCCCAGAATACCGGTCAATAATATGAAGCATCTGGGGGATCAGTAGTACCAAGGGCCAGCAAGAGACCAACAAGGATATGTACAGCCTATGCTATACTACCGTTCTAAACTACCAAGCATTACCCCCACCCCCACAAAATCACTAGGTCTACCATAACGTACTACATATACCAGCCATATAATAAAACAAAGCAATCGGTTGGTTAATAGTATCAAGCACTAACAGGGGCCTATAGGTGTATATACCGCCATACTATAGTACCGTTCTAAACTACCAGGCAGTACCCCTACCCACAATACCCCTATGCCTAGCATTGCATACTACCTATACCAGTCATACGATAACATAAAGCATCAGGTGGATTAATAGTACTAAGGACCAGCAAGAGACCTATAGGGATATGTACAGCCTATATAGTATCCTCAGATAAGTATCCCATAAAAGGTATCCTCGATAGGTATCCTCGAATAATACAATACCAGGCCATAGGTATCCTCAAATACTGAAATGAGGTTAAGAGTCGTAGTAAATTATACCTCATTGAGGGATTTTTAATGGTCCTCATAACCTAAAAATTCAATGAGGCTATGAGGGATAATAAATGAGGACTCATTGAGGGCTTTTACATAGCCCTCATGGCCTCATACGACAAAAAGGGATTCCACAGTCACAGGCGTTTTCCAAAATGGGATTCCATAGGATATACCTGTTAAATACTGAAATGAGGATAAGAGTCGTAGCAAATTATACCTCATTGAGGGATTTTTCAAGATCCTCATAACCTCAAAATTCAATGAGGGTATGAGGGATAATGAATGAGGACCCATTGAGGGTTTTTACATAGCCCTCATGGCCTCATACGACAAAAAAGGGATTCCATAGCCACAGGTGTTTGGCAAAATTATGGGATTCCATGGGATATGGCGATTGGATGTAGTCTTTTGTTATACACAAGGGAGATAACCCTGCATACAGATTATGGGAAATCATGCAATCTGATTGGTTAGTTATAATCTAGATAAATGAAACAACAAGAGTACTTGGAATAGGGTCAGAACTAACAAGAATAGACTAGAATAGCTAAATATAGTAATAATAAGTAAAGCTGTTCCAGTTGATAGGCTCTTCTACGCTACTGGAGTATACTCTAGAACAAAGAAACCGGGCCATATAGACGATAACTATTGCATATATACATAGAAGCAGAGAATTCTGGGTAAATTTGTCCTATAGCACTACGTGCTATTCTTAATAGGGAAATAACACGTCATGGGATCCAAAAAGGGAGAATTCTAAGCCAGAAACATTACTCCTGTTCAATCGAACGCATCACTTGTACCCCCTTAGTACTATAGCAATACGTGCTAAGCCGATATAGTGGGGAAATAAAATCAATTTCGGTGATTTGGGGTGGATTTTGGTGATTTGGAAGGATTGTCGGGTTGTTTGTGGTAATTATCCAGGGAAGTCGTTCCAGAAAATACTCCGATTCAATCGAACATGCCCCCAAAACATACCCCTGTCCTGTTGAAGGCCTTAGGTAACATAGCAATCACGTCCTACCATAGAAACCAAGATGGCGGCCTCCAGTATACAAAATGGACGACGGAAACACGTATCACCCTAACAACACGCGCTGCGCATGCGCACTAACAACACGTATCACTATGGGGATGACGTCACAAGATGGCCGCTCATGCGGGTTACCAGGACAACACAACATGGCGCCACTGGGTCACGTGACTATGACGTCACATGAGATCCTGCAATGAGATCCTGCAACCTAGACCTGTAGGGGAACATACACTACTACTGTCATAAGCACTTGACTCGCGTGCAAAGTGCAAAAAAAAATCCTGCACCCCCATGGGAACCCCAGGAGCTAAAAATAGAAATATTTTCAAACGCCCATATTTCCCAAACCACACGGAACAGAAAACTGTTATTTGGTATGAAACATCCTTAGGACCAGTAGAAATGAATGGTAGGACAAACAATTGCCATCGGTTATGCTAGGGTGCTCTGTAGAGGGCCTCGAAAAAATGCCGAGTCAGCATATTTGCAAAAATTTAAAAAAATCTTTTCTCCAGTACCAATGGTCGGAATCTTTTGATATTCGGTATACAGTATCCATAGGGTGGTCAGATACAAGTTAAAATAAAGCCCATGGTTCATATTTCGGCTCAATACAGGAGCCCAAACTTTTAACTTAGGGCAATATGGGGAATATTCTTTAAAAACCTTCTACTTCAGAACCACCAGTCAGAATCTTTTAATGTTTGGTATACATCATTGTTATGAGGGTCAGATTCAAGATTGTTCAAACCAAGTCCCTAGGTTAATATTTAGGCTTCCATAGGATTTTAACTTAGTTCAATATGAGGGATAATTCATTAAAATCTTCTTCTTCAGATCCACCAGTCAGAATGCTTTCGTGTTTGATATACAACATCTCTAGGGGGGTCAGATTCAAATTTGTTCAAATCGGGTCCCTAGGTATATATTTGGGATTGCTATGGTAGCCGAAAATGTAACATAGCGCAATATGAGGGAATTTCTTTAAAAATCTTCTTCTTCAGATCCAGTAGTCAGAATGCTTTCATATTTGGTATACAACATCTCTATGGGGTCAGATTGAAGTTTGTTCAAATCGGGTCCGTAGGTTAATATTTGGGCTCGCTATGGTAGCCCAAATTTTAACTTAATGCAATATGAAGACATTTCTTTACAAATTTTCTTCTTCAGATGCAACAGTAAGAATGCTTTCATATTTGGTATACAACCAACATCTCTTGGGAGGTCTGATTCAACTTTGTTCAAATCAAGACGCTGGATTAATATATGGACTCCCCATGGGAGCCAGAATTGGCCATGTAGCTGAAGAATTAGAAATTGTGTATTCAGTACCCTCTAGAGGTGTGTAACTAAGATTAATCCACACAGGTTGTATCAAGGGGCTTCATAGGGGAGCTCCACATATTGCATTATGATCAACTGAAGAAAAGGCATGATGCTTGGACTATTTTTGTCACTCCTGAGGGACTCAAGGATTGACAATGTATCCTAAGAAGATGGATTGCTTAATGTAGACTCATTCTTGGACTCTGTTTATATTGTGTTTTGTTCAAGGTGAGCGCTTCATGCCCCGTGGGGCCTCTTGTTCTTTGTTATTAGTCTGAGAATTGAATCTGTGGTAAACAAATGCTCAAGCTGAGAACTTTGAGCAATTCACACTGTCCTAACATTAAATCAGATCTTATGCAGGAATGATCAATTTTCGATGTTTCATCATTTTGTAACTGTGAATGATGGAATTAACTCAGGATAACGATTTTACATGATGTGACTTTCTTGAAGTGAATCTCGAGGAGTTTATTCTATTACGATAAGTAAACGTACTATAGAAATCTCGTACCGATTGACATCATGCATCCTTATGAAGCTCGATACTGCATACACAGTAGTTGAAAATAGAAACAGGAATGTTTGCCGATTGTGTGTCGAGGTGAAAGTTCAACTTCTGTGTCATTGTTTCTATGTCTTTTACTTTATTTTCCTGTTTTGTCGTCAAGGGTTTGACAACGAGTCAGCAATTCAAAAATTCAAATTCAACCCTTTACCCAACGCAGACGATATCAAAATTTATTATTTTAAACATCATTTTGTTTAATTTTTCAAAAATAATTCAACAAAACCATATCATGTGACCCCTCTTTAGAACGAGCTCGACGAGCTGGTTCCAAAGAGGTGTCACATGATATGGTTTTGTTGAAATTCTCTGAAAAATAATATTTTTTCAGCTGCTGAATTTACATATTACGCGGGCGGATGTGACCGATTCGTTGGATAAAGGGTTAATACAATGCGTGGACTGTCTTCGTGTCTGCGCATAAGGATGCGTATATGTTCATGTGCTGATATGTAAAATACGCGCGAGTGACTAAGTGTTTGAGTGTTTGTGAGGGAGGTGGTGTGTATTATGCGTGTTCGTATGAGGCTGTGAGTGTTTGTGTGTATGTCTCGGTAATTGTGGGGCCACTCGTATGGACTGACCTCATTTAGAACTGACTTCTGAAAAATGGAGCGTGACACATTCCAGCTGCCCATGACGTTCATAATGCATTGAGCATTTTAATAATTGTTGAACGATCGTTCAATCGTTAATTTTGGATGTTTTGTTGACAGACTGCTATATTAAATGGCTTTTTAATATTATTCTAAACAAAAACTAAATGTAAACAGGGCGAGCAAACATATTCAATGCCAATAAAAACTCTACTGATGATCACGGAGAATTCTGATCTTCTTTCAGATATTTACGAGAAAATTACTTTTTTATAATGTACTTTGATCAATTTGTAGATTGACGAAGAATGTAGAGTGATGAAGTTAAAAAAACCTTAATCACATTTGAACTTTATTGTTTTACAGTATCCAACAGTATCCGATTTGCTATCTTATGAAACTGTTACCTGGCATAAATAGAAGACGGTAACTCCAGTTTTTTTCTTCAGTAACCAATGAAGATCCTTTATTTCAAACTGCAGCTTTTGAACCTTTCTTGGGAAGATGACGGACGGACGGACGGACGGACGGACGGACGGACGAACGGTCGGACGGTCATGAATAAAGTATCGCGAATTAAAGTGTTGAGGATACAAAGCAAACGAAAAATATTTGATATTCCGTGTTGTCGCATTTTTTTTTTGTTTTCGATGGACGAGATTCTCTACCGTGTTATTGAGTAGAAAACGGAGAGGGAACTTCAATCGGATCGGACCCAGTCCTGATCCAGTCAAAATTCACTGTCCACTTTTGTAATCTCTATATTGAAGATCCAGTACGCCTTGACAAAATTTATGTGACCCCCCCCCCCCAAGACCCGCCAATCACCACCCCACCAATACCACCACCACTTCATTGAGCTTCTCCGTCAGTTCTATGCTTTTTGGAAGTCCGACTGATCAACCCCGTCGAATAGAAATAAGCGACCAGCACTGCAATGTGGTTTATTTGACAATGTTCTTTTTCACAGTGGATCAGAATTGCAAATGCAATTGATTCTGGGGAACAACTCGTTCAGTACAATGTCCTCTATTGCACTATGGTACCAACAACATCATTTTATTTTAGAACCAAAATGGATTAAACGGTGTTGTAGATGTTTGAATTAAATCTTCACCAAACATAATGACAAAAGACCTCGTTCGAGGATTATAAGCTATGTTTACGCGGCAGAATAATGAAGATTTCAGTTATTCATACAATTTTCTGAAAGTGGTCTGCTAGGCGTGTCAACGTCCGAGTGGATAAGTATGCCATTGGCGGTGGAGGAGGAGGTAGTGTATGACCTCTCACTTTTTCACATCATACATTTTGCCCTCCCCACCACACACACACTTATGGTAAATAAAAATAACCTTAGACCTTTTTAATCAATATTTATTTATTTATTTATTTATTACTTAACTCCTTGCCTAACACAAACATGATACTTGCCAAAATGTCTGGAATAATCGAGAATTTTCGTTTTTGTTTTGCAAAAAACAAAGCTCATTACCACATACTGTAAGGGGTTCTGTGAGTGGTTATAAGCTGTATTTATCAAGCAAAGATTAAAAAAAGATAGAAATAATTACAGCACCCCACCCCCAAACAAGACAAAAACACACTCACACATACACCTTTTCGTTTTAGTCCCATTAGCACCTGGGTAACTAGTCCTCAAGCTAATGGTCTTTTGTAAGATTATCCCTTGTAAAGGATTGCACTCTTCTAGATGATTCCCTCGTGGGCGGGGGATGCTGTTATCACGCACCGCTCTTTCGTTGGGGATGGAATATGTTGTGTGAGATACGCCCTCTATGTCGGGCGAATATATCTGTGAAATAATCGGGAACGCGAAGCCATAACTAACAAAAATAATGGGAGGGGGGGGGGGGGGTTGTATGACGTTAGTGCCCGATGGCTCAGTCATGTAGCCCAACTATTTGGAATATGTCCAATTACTTTTATCGAAGACTTATATGCTACAGATATACTTTCTATTTACAGTATTTTAAACATACAACAGGTGACATATATATACCTCACACTCCTATACACAATCATGCAGTTTTTCAAGATATATGACATTTGTGTTTGAAGAGAGGATTTCTCCTGGAACTTTGGAATGAAAACTGCAATTTAGAAGTTTATCATGTTTGTTTACCGTTATATCGAATCTGTGTATATTTTTGTCGGGCAAGCAAGAGATTTTTCCCAACTGAGTACTCCAAACGTATGTATATTTTCGTCGGCCAAGCAAGGACGTCTGTCTAACTTGTTATTTCATAATTTCTTGCCCAACCTCTGCCCGACGAAACTGATGATCGGGAGATTTATTTTAGGGGCGAGGTTCTCCCCCTCCCCCAGAATTTACGCCCCTAGCCACGAAGATGCTACTACTTCTCACAGCCTACGAAATCCGAGAAGTGTGGCTCAGAAGAGACATTAACTCACAATAATTGATTTGGATTGATTTTTTACCCAACTGAATTCAGAGTGCACATATGTTGAAACAAAGCAAACGACTTCTTGATTAGTACAAGCTTCGTGAGACCAACTCGACGTGGACGCCGTAGAGTGCGTTTTGTGGTTTATTTATTTATTGTGGTTTAAGATTACATATTTCTGCACTAGGGCTGCACGATATTCAAAACTGGATACCGGTATCGGTATTCAAAAAAATACCGCGGTATACCGGTATATCGAAAACTGTTCAGATACATGAACACAAGTACCACAATCAGGACTCGAGGCCTCACAGTCGGAACCAATTAGCATGCCTTGATGATGCGGTTCGAAAAATCTTTACCCAACGCAGACGATATCGAAATTCATTATTTTCAAAATTAGTTTTTCAGATTTTCCCCAGATTTCAACAACACTATATCTTGTGACCCCTCATTGGAACGAGCTCGTTCCAATGAGGGGTCACATGATATAGTTTTGTTGAAATTTTTTGAAAATTATTTTTTATCAACTGCTGAATTTGTATATTACAAGGGCTCAAGCAGACGATTCTTTGGATAAAGTGATAATATTATTCATTCGGGGCTACAATTAAAAAATTCAAGACATCTTGAAAATCAAAATTGTGGGTAAATAAATAATGACGATAAACCGATATTTTTGTAATTCAATCGATATTGGTTTGAATACCGGAAAATATCGGTTTATCGATACACCGTGCAGCCCTATTCTGCACAATGGCTACCAGTGAACACAAAATGGAGATAAAATCAACTTAAGTCAATTATTTATAACCAGGTTGCCCATTTTAGTGAACTTTCACCTCAGGCATTGGTGACTGGGTCCATATTTACCAATACAATCGAGTATGTTTACCACAGTAAACAAGCACTGCCCCACTACCCGGGGCGTAATTGGGATATATTAAAAACACTAGAAACGTTTGACGCATATTATTTTTAGATGGGTTGCATCCATTTGAGGAGAAGTGGAGAGAGACGGCTAGAACTGCTCCAAAGTACAAATTTGCATGACTGTTCGCCTTCAACAAAGCAGTGTGAGTAGAAGGTTAGCTACCTGTGCCCTTTCAGCCATTACTTCACTTACGTTAACAGTATCGTTTTATGAAACGATTTTTAGATAATATGTTCACACGAAGATGTAACTTGACACATTCGCAGCAAAACTATTTGCATGAGGCTTCAGTGGTTTAATGTTGAGAATTGTTATTTCAAGTGCAACTTCGGCATCGAAGCGTTTCGTCCTCTTGAAAAC
This sequence comes from Pictodentalium vernedei, assembly GCA_031216915.1. Classification (NCBI taxonomy): domain Eukaryota; kingdom Metazoa; phylum Mollusca; class Scaphopoda; order Dentaliida; family Dentaliidae; genus Pictodentalium; species Pictodentalium vernedei. Next base: position 166,778,857 of record CM062293.1, read on the forward strand.
GAAAACGTGGCCAAATATTAAACAAAATATAAGAACATTGTCATTATGTATCTTATGTTTGGTGCAGAGCCACACCAAAAACTCTCGAATCAAACACTCTGATATAACTGGAGATATTTTTGAAAATTAATTCAATTCTCGCAAACTCATTAGACCTTTGACGTCAGAACTTGAAATATTATTAAAAGATGCAAGCATTTCGGAGGAGTTGTGATTATTTTCGCGTTTTAAAAATTATAACAGAAGACACACAGAAGAAAAATTAATTATGTTCACGGATATGAAAATGAAGTCACCATAATGGTCTGTTTTTTCATCTTCCTATCTTTTTCATTTCTGCAAAGAGACCGTGGGTGGCTGGGAAGCTTCCGTTTGAACTTGTCTTACCGACTTCCATATTATTGTGGTCTTCCACAGATGTGTAAATATCGTTATTGTGTCCTGTAAGAGGTACAGAATATAACATGAGGGTAGTAAATTGGCAGAATTACAGTATATACATTGGGTATTGGGTAGTTCACTACCTTACCACTCGTCGTGTGAACATCAGTCCATTTTCAAACTTGCTAGCCCAATCAAAACCTCGGACTCAGCAAGAGAAGTTGCAGTCCAAAGACCACCCGTTAGTCTATCGGGTGGTCCATAAACTGCAAATTCAATGAAGGGCTCTCAGGAAGCATCGCACTGAATGTGAATTGCAGGCGAGTGTTAGGCGGATATCCTACCACCGGACCACAAGGGAGCGGTATTGTAACTCAACCTTCCCGGCGATTCATCGGCGACAAACGTCACTCTAATTTTAAACAAAACGAAGTCCCCGCGAGTGATTATGTTCTTCCGAAGGGAAATCAATATTCCATGGATCGAATTCTTCCGATTTTTTACACATGGTAAGCCGAGATTAGAATGAAAGCTAGTTGTAGCTCACATTTAAGCTGGCCACAAGCTTTTTCTGTGATATTTTATTTATACAGTCATTTCAGTAGTCTGGGCAGGATAAAGACGATTATGGAAATGTTTGCATGATTTGTCCATGGGGTCAGAACAAATCCCATAGCACTTATAGTAACACTATTTAGCCATTTTTCGGCTCAAGTGCTTTGGTTAACGGCATTTTGGTGTGAATTGATGGACCTACGTTTGGTGGACCTAGTAAAGAAATATGTTTCAATAAATTTCTCTTCAGACAACCCAACATGGTTATGTGATCACTGAATCGAGACTACTCATAAACGTGTCAGAGTATGGCTATGCGAAACGCGCGGCAGTATCATCTCGGTCAACACTGGGTTGTTTGGTACTGTTGGACTTAGAACTAGTAAATTGGCTACGCAATTCAGTTCGGAGGATGCTAAAAGCGCGTCAAGCAATAACGCCTTGTGTTTAAACTTTTGACGCCACGGTTGCACAAATACAATCCCGTTAAACGGGTGTTCCAATTACCCATGGAGCACAGTTTTGTTTTTTTCCAACCCTTATTGATAGTTTCTCAAAGAAGTTTAAGTGCAAGTCTTCAGCACACGAATCGTTATGACGGTCTTGTCAGTTGCGGGACAATTATGCGTATCGCACTTTGGTGAGAAAGTACATGGTCTTGTCCCCAAAGTGCCAGAAAAAGTCATCTTTTACCTGTCTACCTATATTAACTCATGACCTGCTGAACATTTTTGTAAAAATATTTTCATCATCTAATTTAGTCATGGCTGCTGTGGGGCAGCCTTGACTAGATTTGATGAAAATACTGTAGAAATATAATTAAAAAAAAGGAAAAGAAAAAAGAAACACTCGTGTAAAAGTTGATTCAATTTACAGTGGAAATTTGGTTACACGTGCTAAAATTATATTAATTTTACTGTCGATAGAATTGCTGTGTTGTGTAGGAATACCCCACCAGCAGCAAGCAAAACGTTAAAGGCTACTTTTTATAGATATTTTATGAACCGTCTCATTAGCATATCTGCACTGAACCCCAAAGTGTCCGTGTCTCTATCGTCAGTTCTTCAAAAACTAGTGTTGCGTTGTCGGGACATGTGTCCCCGTGCACGCCGTATAAAAGGATACTCTATTGACGAGATTAATCTGCTATAACACGGCATGGACTGGAACAATGGGGCATATCCGGAGAGCACATACCACATCTCTGCCCTGCAGCTAGCAATAGATTTATTTATACTCTCAACTACTGAAAATGTTTCGAGTGGGTTTGATAGAAGTGGCCGAATGGCTGTTATATTTGCAAATTAATTCTAACTAATTATGTTCAAGTGGAATTGATTATTAGATAACAAATTAAATTGGAAGTCGCTCTCGACATTTTGAACTGGAACAGTTGGCTTCCTTCATCGGATGTATTATATGCTTCTGTTCGATTTAACGCTCCGCTCGTCCATTTATTTGAAAAAAACATTGGATTTGATTCTACACGCATCCGATTTTACACAGCGGGTGCTAAACAGTCGATTAATATGACAGATAACAGGAACAGCCCTGCGTTTGGCTGTTGTTTATTGTGGGGTTTAACGACATTATAACCCTTTACATAACATGAAAAACAGACGACGTCTCGCAAAAAAAAATTCTTGAATAACTAATTTGTTTCATTGTTTTGTCTCAAAAACATAGGTTATGACCCCTCTTTGGAACGAGCTCGACCAGCTCGTTCCAAAAGGGGATCATAACCTATATTTTTGAGACAAAAAATAATGAAAATTAATTGGCGATTTTTGTGAATAGCACTGGCCGGTTTTGGCCGTTACGTTGGGTAAAGGGTTAAACACTTTCACCCAGGATCACATCGTGCCGGACAGGTTTACGAGAGGAGGATGCCAGAGTACCCAGAGCGAACCGCGAGCAATGGTAAGCAACTGCCAGACTCTCCAACTTACTAACTCTGCACAAGAGGTAGAAGCGGTTCAAGGCAAGTGCACCGCTGACGCGCTGTATGTCTTAGGACATAGAGTAACTGTGTTCCAACTTGGGATATCGGATTTAAGTATCTGGCCCAAAGGTACAACGCAGTTATCGCTGGTGAAGATCGAACCGTCGGCCGTCCGGTTTAATATCCAATGCTCTATCAGAACTGTAGTTAACCCTCTACCTAACATGAGGGGCCAAAAAGGCCAGAAAATTAACCAGAATAAGCCTACCACAGCCTAAAATATCTTGGCATGTTCTCAATAAAACCAAACAAATGTGGATATTATTAGAAGCAGCTCATCGAACTGGTTCTAATGATATTCACTTTTGTATAGTTTTATTGAAAAATTGTGAAATTTGTTTATGGGAAATGTAAAAATTAATGTATTTTATAAAACTACTGTATTAGGTAATGGGTTTAAACATCAGCAGTTGTCGATCGACACTTGACAAGAACCAAGAATTCGGACATACATGCACATGTCGTGATTTATTTTGCTTCCATCTGTTCTCGAAGCTTTTTCGAGTCAAACATCTCGACGTGTCAAACACATTCAAAAGTCAGGGGACACAGAAAGAGACAGGAAATAACATAAAAATTGATGGCGGTCATACAAAATAGTTAGTGTTAATAGTGATTATTATGTTAATGATTAAATTAAAAGTTCACGTATATATTATGTGAATAGATACTGGTGTAGATCAAATAAGGCGAATGGTTTGGTTTTTTCTACATGATTACTCACTATAGCTTCCAAGAATAGACTTCAACAACAGAATTGTTTGCATTCCTTTTATAGTTTGGGCACAAACAGGAATTTTTTCCGCAATATAGTAAAACGTATTTCCTCAACAGGAAATTTCTTGAGGTACATTGTAGCAGGTTTTTATTTTAGAAACAAGCTGCTAGATACTTTTTAAATTGAGGATTTAAGCTCCCCACCCATCTTCAATCACTGGACTTATACGTAAAACTGCATTACAAATTATAGATAGAACTGATGGACTACTCAGTGGAACATGCTTTCAAAGGGTTTCTTTCTACAGTCCAGTTACGGAGAACCTCGACCTCATCGCGACCGGGTCGCGATCCAGTCGAAATTCATTACCCGCTTGTCTGGGCATAAGGCTGAATCTCACCTGTCGAAAAAGAAACGCTGAATAGTGCAAAATATTTCTGATTTTGTCATGTTCATTCTCGATTTTGCAATATTCTTTTTACAGAATCTCATTTCGCCTGTGTAAATATCGCTATTTTATTACATACCTGTTCTGTGAAATCCCCATCTACAGCAACACTAAACTTTGCGGAAAACGAAAATCCGTTTCGAACACATTTGCGGAACGGAAATCGTTGACGGACTATTTTTAAATAGAAGCGAAATTTCACTGGAATTTTCTACAAATCGTGCACTGCAATTACAATTTGAATCACTAGCGATAGCTAAAAATCGTCCCCTGAGTTCCAATGAGTTCTATGTGCCAGTGGGCACATAGAACACATTGGAACTCAGGAGACGAAATAGTAACACGGGTTCCCTTCGCAAATTTATTTGGCGATAAAATGTGCTTTTTTGTTGATAGTTATCAAATGAATTGCTGAGTGTCCAATAACTTTTTTTATAGACCGGAAGGCGTGTAATAAACTATATCGCCAATAAGCCATATCGATTAACCCATTCATACGCGTGTGTCGTTCTGTGTATGAACTCCATTCACCAGCCACGAAGACTTGGCGACTTAAATATTCTACTCCACGGAGAGAATAACGTACGATTCGTGTACGCTGTATTATTTTGGGCTTTTAAAACTACAGTTGATAATATAATTTGGATTTTTGTGAGACAGCACAGAAAATGTTCACACTACAAGACAAGGACGGTTAAGTCCAAAAACGTTCTACAAAGTTTAGGAGGTACTCAAAATATACAAACATTGGTGTGTCCCTGACATGTGATCCAAATCATGCACTAAGATATAAGATTAAACTTGTTCGAGTATTGTGAGTGGTTTCTACTTTAAGAAGCTCTCATGATATTCTAGCCGTTCATTGAAGTTTGTCCACTAGTTTCTAAATTTAATCTCTCTTTGAGGTCTGTCGAAACTTTCTCTTTGAAGCACACGGCTAATTTGTTGTACACTTGGTTTAGAAGCATAATTACAACATAATTTTACTGCAGAAGTGACCTCAACCCTTCAGTTTTTTGGAAGGCTGTCATGTCAAGTGAAATGGGTCTTTTAATAAAACGATTATTTCCATCCGTCAAAGTGTCATTCCAGCCGTTCTCGCAATAATCTGGTGAATGCACCCAGCCTATTGTACATAATTCAATAAGAAAATCGTTTTCAAAACTTATCATGTTTTTCTTAAGACTGGTGCTGAACAACTGCGGGACGCTGGTCCAACTGGTTCCAACGAACATCCAAAGGGTATGCGTTGGGAGACAGAAATGGAAATCTCTTTTTTTTTTGTAAAATTAAAGATTGGACTATAGTGTCATTTTGTTAAATGGTGTATAGAGTCAGTGCGTTGAATTGTATCAGCTGAGGTAAGATATAGCATAACAAGAACATTTTTTACCCATTTGTTGATAATTACAATACTTGACATCATTTCCCATGATCACAAGAAATGTGTTAAAGGTTGGAATTACCAGCAAATGTAAAAAGCAAGAAAAAAACTCTTGTAACCTTTTCAAAAGCCAGTGCCAGAGCTGATACTGTAAAAGCAATTTTTCTAAGCTGTATTAAACACTTACCCCGCCGAGTATGTTTTTTAAATATTTACACCGAATCTAGTCATGGCTGCTGGGAAGCAGCCACGACTATATTTGATGAAATATTCATATTTGTTTATTTATTTGTATTCAATGTCACTTCCCGCACCTATCGCGGACGCAACACAAGTATAAAGGTAAGTTTAGCTATAGTTTATACCTAAGCTGTCTCCTTTGGAAGACTTCCACCCCAGGTGTGGTTATCACGTCATATTTTACTAGTAAAGCAGAACTTGTTTGTAACACAGTAAGCATGCGCTGCGCCATTTTCGAAGGTTCCTACGAGGAAGAAATTCATATTTTTTTTACTTAAGAAATCATTCGCCGAAGAGTAGATTCAATTTACAGGGAAAACTTTGGTTAAACGTTCACAAATTATACAAATTTTAGTAGCAAGTGGTTTCGTGTCCTCGACAGCAGCATGCAAGGAGTTACTGCTGGACAACGTGATATTTCTGTAAAATTTAAAAGACACATATGAACTTTCTTTGTTTTCTAAATCCTTACCATGGTAAAGATGTAACAGTTTCAGAGCACCAGCTACCGAGGCAGCATCGAACGAAGACCGATGGCCGTCCCAGCTGCTGTTACTGTCCCGTCGCTAAAGGGTGCTTGGTTCTGAAAAGTAGTTCTTCAATAATAATTACATTCATAATGCAAATCGCCTTATTATAACTATTGATGTATCAAAATGTCATTGCACGGACATAAACAAATGAACTTTATTTATCTAAATGCCCTTTCATTTTAATTTACATCTAATTCTGCACGTTGATAGGCAATTACTTTATAGCGACACCGAAACTGAAATATTAAGTCTGATTTGATGAAGCGTAAAGGTCGTTACATCCTTAATCCATTACGTGACAAGCCTAGAAGACGACACTTTCAAAATAATTCTTGAAGTAGAAACAATGTTCATTTTTACGTAACAGTATAGCTCAGGATCCCTCATTGAAACGGGCTCGACTGGCTCGTTCCAATGACCGGTTATAAGCTATGTTTTGGAAGTGAACATTAAAACTTTGAACGAGCGGCAAACTTTTCCGGCCAGGATCATGATACGTCATAACGTCATTAAATAGGATGGCTGTTCAGTTATATGTGTGGGGTAGACCAAATAATATTTACAACGTGCAGCCTCGGGCTGCACGTTGAAAATATTGATTGGTCTGCCCCAGATAATGAATATGGACTCTTCTAATTGCTGCCATTGAACTGGCATGGAAGATGCCACTAGATTTCAAAGGGTTAAACAAATAATAAAATAGGAATGGCTTAATTTGGGAATGAAGCTTACAGGATATATGTTACATAAGGTGAAGGGTTAATGAGACACGACGGTTGTTTAAGAGCGACGTGATTTAAACAACTGTTTTTCTTGTCAGATAAAAACATGAGGACAGTATGTTTAGTTACCATTCCGCACTGCTCAATAACAAAGACAATAATTGATTTCACAGAGTCCATTTCCAGTCACAGATGTGTCGAACAATCGTCAGTTGTGAATGTTTGGAGTTATGACAGGCGCAACTAGAAGGACCCTTTCCATACTCACAATACTGCTCTAAAAATCATTCTAATAATTGGCAGAGCAAAACATATGCATTTCTGATTCCTTGATCGAACCCTTTTAATGTAGTGCACATATGTGTTTTTTTGTGGTTTCGTGGAAAAATGTATCGGATTCACGTATGAACATCCTTAGGTTCTATTAACGAAAACCTATTTCTGATTTCTTTAAAAATATTTCAACCCCCCCCCCCCCCCCACACACACACACCTTGAGCAGACCAGACTACTTTCATTGAGATACGGCAAAAAATCCCTTACAAAGTACTTTTCACGTGGAATGTTCGCGCCAGTTTTTTTTTCTCGCCGGTATTCAAGATTCCGCGTATTGGCCTATGCTGAAAACTATAAAACTATCAATCAGATAATTGCATCTAAGTACTTAATTCTATGAACTGCACCTCAGAAGAAATCGGCGACAATTGTCCTTTTCAAATTTCTCGAGTGCCACAGAATTAAGAAAGGACGCTGATTTTGTATACAATGGCATGGCGGGGGTTCGAACCCACGCCGAGAAAGTTTCCCTCGGCACCGACCGCCTAGCGAAACTACGCTGAACTACGCACACCACTCGGACACCGACAGACCCGAGCACAGCCTAGCGAAACTATACTGAACCACGCACACGCACACCACTCGGCCACCGACAGACCTGAGTGGGGTCTGTCGGTGGCCGAATAGTGTGCGTGGTTCAGTATAGTTTCGCTAGGCGGTTGGTGCCGCAGGAAATTATCTTGGCGTGGGTCGAATCCCCGCCATGCCATTGTATAAAACTATCGTTCGTACAAAAGCTGATGCCCGTAATATACGTCATTGTTTGATATTTCCACGGTATCAGTGGCGGAGACGTTGAACTCCTCTGGGTATTTAATAGCACAAACAACTACTCTAAATTGAATTATAATAAATTAAATGCACTAAACAAATTTACCCTCTGTGAACCTCAAACTGAATCAGAGTCTCAAATCAAAACAGAAAGAGGTACCCATAGGATAAATTGGCCCACTGTGTGTGATAGCATCAGCAAATTCACCCTCTGACAGACTGCTTATTTTCAGGCTTGTACCTGTCGCTTTATCGGGTATGGATGCCGGGTGGGCGTGGACAGCTTTCTATCAAGTGCGTATAATTTCATTTCACGAATATTTTAGTGGAAAGCCAGAGGTCCACTTCGACCACGTCATCTTTGTGGGGCTTTTCGCACACTGATATGTAGTGGTGTTCTGGAACAATCTGTTGAGTACACCTGTTTTTTTTCTATTTTAAAATATTGCTAAAATCCTGCTTTTACTCGATAGTGCACTGACACTCTGCCACCCAGCACGTGTGGAGTGTTTTATAATAATTTTGTGATAAATGAGTGGACGTATTATACCTTACCTCGTTGCGTTTACTTTTTGTGTGTAAACATCGAAGATGGACACTGAAGTTGCATTGTCGCTTTATACAGTACGTGGAAAGTGTATTATCACTAAATCACATGCAGAGTGGAGAATCCACCCAAGCAATATTTGCAAATTTGTTGCAAAGCATAACCAGCACAAGGAAATTTTCAGCCAATGGATTGGCTGAAACATTGCTTGTGTTTTTTGTCGATATGTACAAAATTTGAAAGTTATAACTCCACTCCGCGGGTGGTTTAGTTACAATCCACTCTCCACGTACTGTAGATAGATGAATGAACCTTGCCAGTGTATTTTGATGGAAACTCTGATTTAACCACTTACGTTATTTTTGAAAAACATGTTTTTCAGCTTTAAAATATAATTTATTCATTGGTTTTCAAGGTCACCTTCACCATCTCTGACTAAAACATGACCACAACATTGGCATGAAGGCAAGTTTAACCAATTGTTTATACCTATGCTTTCCACTTTAGATCTCCAGTGGGAACCCCGGGAAGAAAAACATTTATTTTTTTACTGTGGTAAACAAGTCTGTTTTACTGGTAAAACAGAACCCAGTCACCAATGCTTGTGGCGGAAGTCCTCTAAAATGGGCAACACGGGTATAATCGATTGACTGGACTTGACTTTATCTCCATGTTGTGATCACGATTAGCCACTGTGCAGAAGTATGTGACCTTAAACACCAATAAGTAAATAAATAATTTTCCACTTTAGATGATTTTCATCCAAGATATCGGTTACCTAGCCCTGTTTTACCAGTAAAACAGGACTTGTTTACCACATTGAACAGGTGCTGCTTCACCTGTCAGTGTTCCCATCGATATCAGCCTTGATAGTTGATGTATTACCCATTTACCTAACGTAACGGAAATAACCGACCATCCCTATTCACAAAAATCGCCATTCAGATCGTATTATTTCCTTTATTTGTCAACAATTCAGCCCCTACCCCTTTGTACGAGATTGTTCCAATGAGGGTTTTTTTCAAAGTATGTGTTTAAGGCCAAAAAAAAATGTTAGTTATTCAGGAAATTATTTTCAAGCATGGTCTTCTTTTCGTGTTGTGTGAATGATTAAACGTGTGCCTCTCACCAAATTCGTGTTATGATGTATGCTCACTGGTTGCCCAAATTATATTTCACGCAAAGGATTATGCATGAGAGATTAAAAAAAAAAATCAGCAATCTTATGATTGTAAAATTATCACTAGTTCTGTTTTCTTGTCTTTTGTGTCTTCAATGCGCCGATCAAGTCATCGTCGGCCTATTTTCTTATTCACTGGGCAGTGAATGTGTCGACTAACCCTTTACCTCACATGAAGGGCAGACGACACTTTCCAAAAAAGTCTTGAATAACTAATTTCTTTCATTTTTTGTCTCAAAAACATAGGTTATGACCTCTCGTTGGAACGAGCTCGTCGAGCTCTTTCCAAAGAGGGATCATAACCTATGTTTTTGAGACAAAAAATGAAAAAAATAATGAAAATTAAATGACGATTTTTGAGAATAGCGCTGGTTCGGTTTTGGGTTGTTACGTTGGGTAAGGGTTAAGTCCCCGTCGGATAGACTTCTCTTCACTCAAAAATATGTTCAAAACGGAAACAAAAGTTATTTAGGCTCTGCAGTGTTAAAGTCGTTGTGCCTCTCTGTAAATACAAACTGGATTTGTTCGCTCTCAAGAAAGAAGTATACAAGTGTGAAAGAGTTTATACACAGAACGACACACGTGTGCGAATGGATAAATCGATATGGCACGAGTGCCAGCGCGGAAGGATAAAAAGAGAGGCCACAGGCGTGTCGTTCTGTGTTTATTACACGTCTTCGTGTCTATAAAAACCACACTCCACACCCATCCCGCATTCATTTGACAACTATCAACACATTTTATCGCCAACCAAACTTGCGAGGGAAACCCGAGTTACTATTTCGACCCCTGAGTCACATGGAACACATTGTAACTCAGGGGATGATTTTTAGCTATCCGTAGCGATTCAAATTGTAATTGCGGTGCACAATTTGTGGAAAATTCCAGTGAAATTTCTCTTCTTTATAAAAATAGTCCATAAATGGTTTCCGTTCCGTACATATGTGGGGAACATATTTTCATTTTCCGCATGATTTTGTGTTGCTGTAGATGGGGATTTTGTAGAACAGGCGGGTAATAAACTTTAATCCGACCTGGTCCGACACCAAACTCCCGCTATGAAACTCCGTTCCCCAGATTCCTAGACTTTGGGCAAACTAGTTTTTAGATTAGCCAAATGCCCGAAGCAGGTAGCCGTATTTTCCGTCACTGTTCATAACCTCTGAAACCACTTACCGGCTCATTTTAGCCTATCCCATAAGTCATTTAAGGCGACTATAAACGTGCATATCTGCAATCAAGCTGTTTGCATAAATAATATAAATGTGTAGCTATTTTCATAATTATTATTTCTTCTGTTCTTCCAGAGTTATATTCCAAACTTGCCCTGTCTGCAGTATTGTCCCCGATGTCTGGGAATCTCTCCCCAAACTCCCGTGTAAATAGCAGATTATTCAAACCTGACGGTACGGTAAAGAATTACATTTGTTCTAATGGGACATATTCCTTGATTAATAATCAAATAATCAGAAGCATAATTAACTGATTACTTCTAATGCTGAAGTTTCAGAACAAAGTAATCGACTTCTATTCATTCAGTTTCCTTTTATGAGTGTGTGGCGTTGCGAACTCAAACGTGATCCAGCTTGAAAGTTCATATGTCGTTAGTTTTACGTTCTAAACCTCTTGTATCTTCCAATTTTATTCCAATAAATAAGTTCAGCATTTATCGACCCACAAACAAAGAGTGCAAATAAACGACCAATATGATTTCAAAAAGCATTCACGTGCGACACATTGCAAATGAAATTGGTCATTATTCTGTTTTACATTTTTCCACTTTTCCAATCACTGTGCAGTTTTAGCGTCCTGAAATCGATCGATTGATGTTGTGCGAACCCATTGTATCCTTTTCTATATAATTCACAGATGCTATAGTTTCGTTTCTCCCCACCCCTTTCGCCCTAATTACGCGTGGTCCAGATGATACTCCGGAGTGGAGAAACATTTGCCGAATACAATTATAGAGGCAAGAACGAAATGAAAACTTAGAACGTCACAGATTGATACATATTGGCCACGAAACAAGCATTGAAATTACGTTATTATTAACCCACCCAACTCCATGTTGAATAGGAGCACCCCACATAATGCAAACTGCAATGCGGTCAAATATATGTTGTCTCCGTGAAGAGGTTCATTGAATAATTTAATCCTACAGCCTGTAAGGAGGTTCATTGAATAATTTAATCATACAGCCCGCATAGAATTAAATTATTACTGATTTATCTTACGATTTTACGTTTAATTTGTTGCTTTGCCTTTGGACGTCATATTTCCTTTGCTCAAAAAAAAAAAATCATGCATACCGGGTTAACCCTTTACCTAACATGAAAAGCAGACGCCACTTGCAAAAAAAATTCTTGAATATTAACCATTTTTTTCATTTTTTGTCTCAAAAACATAGGTTATGACCCCTTCACTGGAACGATCTCGACAAGCTCGTTCCAACGAGGGGTCATAACCTATGTTTTTGAGATAACAAAAATGAAAAAATAATGAAAATTAATTGGCGATTTTTTAGGACAGATCTGGCCGGTTTTGGCCGTTACGTTGGGAAAAGGGTTAAAGGTCTTAACGATTTACCGTCCTCTTTGTAATTTTGACATCTGTGTGACAGTCTTACTTTTATGGTTTTAGTTTTTCTGTCAGTTCCAAATGATCTTTTTGACAGTCGAAACAAATCGCCACGTTTCGGTCAATTCCGGAATTCAAGAGGAAATAAGCGAAGGCGCGTCATGTACCGACTGTGAGTCAATAATGAAATGTTAGGTACTAAATACAAATATTTTACATTAAACTATATTAAACTAGTTAAACCTGAACATGACAGTGGTACAATGACCAGCAAACGACATATGCAAAACAAAATCTTTAATAAGTTAACATTTACATTTATTGCCTCGAAATTTAGCCTATAACTTGGTCGAGCTCAATCTAATCAGACGTCATAAATTATATTTTTAAAGAAAACATTGAGTAAAATAATAAAATTTGCATGGCGATGTTTGTTTACAATGCATACAGGATATGCATGTTACCTTTGACAAAGGTTGAAACTTGGTGAATAGCTGTCGCATTATCTTTGATAAAACGGATGGATATAAACTCTGAGCCAACTTTCTTGACTTACCATTCCAAACTGTTCTTCCTAACTGCACAGCAATGAGATAATTTTAGCGCAATTAATTTTCCATTTTCTGGCAGATATTGCAGCAAAAGTAATATTGGCATATCGCCCTTCGAGTGGAACATATGCCTTCTGCAGTGCAAAAGCAGTGCAGTTGGCGCCTTATTCCATCTACGGGACGATGGTAGATAATCAATTCACAACATTAAATAACGATGAAAAAGATACTAAGCGCGGTATTGGTCCAACAAGAGCGTTTGCGGCAAGTGTTGGGATGAGGCTAAAGTGGAAACATCCCCGATCTCTCCACCGCAAAACCATAACTAATGAATGCACTTAAAATGTGAGATAAGATAATGCGAAGCCATGATGCCCAATTTAGAGAGGGTTTGCACCTCCCAAGCATTGGTGACTGGGTCCTATTTTACCAGTAAAACAGAGCCCGTTTACCGCAGTGAACAGGCACTGCTTCACTTCCCGGGGTTCCCGCGGGGAGGCAATGTATTACATTAACCTATATGTTCCAAGAAGTCCCTACCCACAGTCCAAATCCCACATTGTGAAATGAACAAGACAACTTTTAACGCTAACAAGTTTAGTAAATAAACCTCTCGTGTACCCCACAACGTCAACGGACAAATAATCAATATATCAGATAAAGGTCGAGGTCACTCCATCTTTGTTCAAATCGTAAACGGATTTTTAATTTAAACAACACTTCATTCAAAACATCGCCTGCTGCACGTGTGAAAATTTAGAAAAATGAAAAGGTTTGCAAGTCACTGCGTTGATGAAATAATTGCGTAAAATCATTTCAAATTTTGCGTCGTGACGTCGAACGGTAATATACATGTACGTTACTGGAGCCGTAAATATAGAAAAACCTTCACGAGCTCTCGTCTAACCAGAGGGCGAGGATTTTAGTCTTATTGGAACATAGTTTAATGCATCTTGTTCTTTTCAGCAACTATATTCTTGTTGTTTACCGGGTTGACATGTCCGTGGTCAAAACTGTTCTTAGCTGTAAACTTGTCTTTTTTAAGCATTTTTCATCCAAATCTTTGTTAGCTTGTTTCAGTGTTGTGTTCTCTAATATTTTGTTGAATTCGCAGTTCCCACTAGGTTTTATTTTTTTATTGATCTTCCTTGGGAGACCTGAAGCAGAACCAGAAACAACACAGAATGTCAGCGTGCTGTACCGATAAAGATTGTAAATCAGTCAAAAACAGTTGAACTAAATTGCACAACTAGTTTATTGTTCATCCCCAAAGAACATTCACTATTTTAAACAATTGCTAACACTTACCAATGTGTCAATTATTCGATGGCACGATGAATATTTTATTGCTTTAAGATAATTTTGTGTCAACAAATTCGTGACGTGAAAAGCCAAACCTTCACTGGGTGACAGTACCGATGTGTGTTTCAAGTGATTCATGACAAAATGAGATAGTTGGTGTCTAAGAGAGGATAAAATGCACGATAACGTTGATAAACAACCAAAAATAAAACAGAATCTTGCTTCATGGTAGCCTTTTATTTGATGTTTGGGTCATGATTGTTTAAAATTTAAAAAAAATCATCGAAATCTTCTTTTGAATGTTCAAAAAAAAAAAAAATGCCATCTAAATATTTGAGGGATACGAGGGAAGCTTTGGAAATCTGCTAAACCCTTCATCCAACGTAACGACCAAAACCGACCAGCGCTATTCACAAAAATCTTCATTCAGTTTTCATTTTTTTGTCTCAAAACATAGCTTATGACCCCTTAATGGAACGAGCTCGTCCCAGTAAGGTTTATAAGTTATGTTTTTGACGCAAAAATGAAAAAAAAAATGTTATTCAATAATCTTGATTGCAACTGTCGTCTGCCTTTCGTGTTAGATAACTGGTTGATGCAGTCCCCTCCAATTCTGCAACATAAATGCCTACAATAGAAGGGACTGAATCGTTTGCCCAGGGACAACGCATTATTTCAAGGCCAGCATGGGAAAGGGGGTTTTTATAATACAAAGTCCTCCCTGGTTTGCAGTAACATGTAAAAGCAAGCAGCCTGGAACCATTTTATAAACCGTGGTATTACTTTTCCCTGTACCTACTTGCGTCTTGATTTCCATTTGCGTTACCACGCATCACATTTTGAGTGAAACTGTCCACTTGAATTACCAGCGACAGGGCATAGCTGTTTTAAACACTCCACTCACACCTTAACTCAAGTTGAGGATTTTTGACACAAACACAAAAAATCGAACCTAACATTCAGCCCCTCCACTTTCAAAATCCTTCCGCGCTGCTTGATGTTATAAGTGTGCAAATCCATGTGGTTGGTGGTATATTCTCGTTGTTTACTTATCGTCCCTTGAGTGTACTGAGGCGCCATCTGCAGTGACTTGTTTTAAACAGTATCTGTTGAAAAAAGTACAAAATGATACATAGAATGTACATTGTGTATAGCCACATGTAATAATACAAGTGCAGTCAGTATATTTTCAGTTTATAGAGAATCAGGATTCGACATCAAGCTAGAAACTTATGGAAGTTGTGTCCTTTGGCCAGAGATTTACAAAATTTATCTCTGGTTTTACCATGATACAAGGAGTAACTCAAAGCACTTGGCGGCATCAGGTTGTTGCCGTCACGGTTTAAAATTATCGTAAATACTGTGACACGTTTTAGACGGGTTGTCACGGAGTGTGTGCTAAGAGAGTATGTCGAGATTTGTCTTACCTGCATGGAGCTTCCTTATTACTTGCAGTCAGTTGTGTTTTTTGGTATTGTAGGTGACGCCTTGGTGCACATAAGGGGCCATATACAATGATGAAAACATATGAACCGAGGCTTGAACCAAAACGCTGTTGAAAGGGGAAAAACGAGTGACGAGCATTGTAAACGTTTGAATTTTGAAGTTGAAGAGCCAGACTGAAGAGGGATATATCCAGCTTTTGTCATATTGTCACCCGTAAAAAATATTCCAACATGATAATCTTGCAAATCTGGGTGCAGGGGTCTGTCTTTCCTCCTTCTGACTCTGTGAGAACCCAAAGAATAGTGGATTTATTTACAATGGCATAGCGGGGGTTTATGGAAATCGGCGAGAACGTCTTTTTCAAATTTCTCGTGTCTCATAGAATCAGGAATATACGCTGGCTTTATTCCTGATTCTATGAGACACGAGAAATTTGAAAAAAGACGTTCTCGCCGATTTCCATAAAGTGCAGTATATTGAATTAAGTGATACAATTATATTATAAAAAAAACTAAAGAATAGCGTTTGCGTCTCCTGAAGGATTTCCTTTTCACCGTGTCCTGACCAAGGGTTTGTCTTCCCGACTTTGTGGGGACTTGTTTGTCATTGTTTGTCACGTAGAACAAGAGAAAAACCAAGTACCCACAACGACAGATAAATAAGACCGTGTGTGTATGTTTTGTGTGTGCCGCGGATAATACCGTGCCCCATGCATGTAGGTATAACCCTTGTGTGAGTCTCCTGATGTATGGTACGTTGCAAATTGTCTCTGATAGTTTATATAGAAATAGAATTGCGCCACCCGCTCCCAACACACCCATCCAAAATTCTGCATCGACAACCAGCAAATAAACGAGACATTGCAGTATGGCCAGAATGCAGTATCACACCCAACGCGAAAGCAGTTACCGTCCACAGTGCGTTGTACTTCAGTTTGACGTTGTCGGAGTTATCATTACTCGACGGAAAATATTAATGATTTATAACTCAGTCTATTTCTCGTTGTTTATGGTTATTGACAAATAAAAGCATATGCGTGTCGATTTCTAAAGCTCATGTTTATTTAGTTGATCGTGCTTCATTACAGATTCCACGTTCCTTGACTGAAGTCGGTAGTTACTAAACATAAAATCGCGAGGGAGAATCGATCGGAATCATTCTGAGAGGTGAGTTTATATTTACTCTATCATATATGAATTAAGACTTTTTTCTTTGCAAATTATTAACATTATTTGCGTTGAACAAATCTGCATAATGAAGTTTACTTTAGAGGTTGTCGCCTACTGCGCATAGAAAAAATAGAAATTATTATGTTCGCATGTCTGTTGAAACCATAAAATCCTTATTTACAGGTTTGATTTATATCATTCTGGTTGTCTGTCTACGAGGAGCAAAAAGAGGTGTTGGATCAATTAATATTTCTTCTTTGGCGATCCTACTCTACTTGTAAAATATGAAATAGTCTTGAAACTGTCTGGACACATCGGTTCCTTTTCGCTATTCCAAATTCCAATTACGGCAGTTTAGACAAATCTGACTGAAATCCTTATCAGTATTATTTATGAACAGATGGACGGAAGTCAGTCTTATAAAACTTTTAAAATTATATTTTCCAGAATTGTATTTTCTACCGAAGAAATTAAATAACCGAAACGAATCATAGGAGTTTTAACCCCTTCAACAAGAAAGGCCGCTTTTTTTCTGCCCATGATCGTAACATGGCCTGAAATCATAAAGTAGACAGTTTCGCAGTGAATTTGTGTGGTTATTTACTTATTGGTGTTTAAGGTCACATACTTAAGCACAATGGCTAATCATGACCGTGACAGTTTTACGGGTGAAGGAGGCCGGAGTACCCGGAGAGAACCACCGAGCAACGACGAACAGCTGCCAGCTCCCCATCATCGTAACACCGCACTGCAGCACAGGCAGGGTTAGATTGGTGAAAGACATGCGCACCATCAAAGTGCAGTACGCCTTAGTACACGGCGTCATCGTCCCCCATGTGGACAATCGAGGTTAAGTGCCTTGCCCAACGACACAACGCGGGAGTCCGAATTGATCGTTCAGACGGTCACCCATCCGAGGACTAACCAGGCTCAACTTCGGTGATCTAACAAGAACCGGTTACCACAACGCCACCACGAATTTGTGTGGTAAACGAATTGAGATTTCCAATGTGCAGCCCGAAGGCTGCACGTTGAAAATATTGATTGGGCACCCACAAGTGCTCTCTGCTGCTCGGTGGTTCTCTCTGGGTACTCCGGCTTCCTCCACTCATAAAACTGTCCGAAACGAGGTGACACTGGCTATCGAAAACCAATATAGAAAAGCCCAGTAAGCATATTTTCAGAAATTAAAAACAATCTTCTTCTCTAGAAGCACGTGTTAGAATTGATACACAGCATGCTTACGAGTGGTGGATGAGATTCAAGTTTGTGCAAATCACGTCTCTGTACGAGCCCGATTTTTAACTTAGTGCAAAATGAGGAATATTGTTTGAAAATAGTCTTCTTCTGATCCACCCGTTAGAAATATATGATATTTGATATGTAGCATCTTTGTGGGGGGCAAATTAAAGTTTGTTCACATTTGGGCCCATCAGAGTTGACATTTTACCTTTGTATAATAGCAGGGAAAATTCTTTGAAAATCTTCTTCTGCTGATCCATAAGTGCGAATCCTTTGAGATTTAGCATTCAGCATCCTTATGGGGGTAAGCTTCAGATTTGTTCATACAAATCTCTGCGATCATATTGGGCTATCTGTGGAAGCCCGAATTTTAACCTTTTGCTATACGAGGAATATTGTTTATGTTCTTTTAAAACCGTTTTTGAGAATTCTTTTTTATATTTATTGTCCAGCATCCTTATGGTAGTAAGATTCCAGTTTGTTCAAATCAAGTCCCCTGGGACATATTTAGGCCCCCATGGGAGCCCGAATGTTAACGTGATACAATGTGAGGAATACTATTTAAAAATCTTCTGCTGATCGACCAGGGAAACTCCTTTGATATTTAGAATTCAGCATTCTCATGGGGAGCAAATTCAAGTTTGCTCAGAGCAAGTCCCTGGGTTCATGTTTGGGCTGCCGTGAGAGTTAGAATTTTAACTTGATGCAATATGAGGAATACTCTTTGAAATCTTTCTTCTGTTCCATCAGTCAGAATCATTTGACATTTGCTATACACACCTTTATGGGGTCAAATTCAGGTTTGTTCAAATCGAATCTGTAAGTTCGCGTTATGGCTCTTTATCGAGCCCAAATTTTAACTTTACGCCATAAATGCGAAATTCTTTAAAAAATTTCTTCTTCAGATCCACCAGTCAAAATCTTTTGACATTTGTTATACAGTATCCTTAGAGGATGGGGTCAGATTTAAAATTGTTAAAAGCAAGTACGCTGGTTCATATTTGGTGAATATTCTTTCAAACTTGCATTCTTCAGATCCACCAGTCAAAATCTTTGGATATTTAGAATACTGCATAATTACCGTGGCCTGATTCAACTTTGTTCAAATCAAGGCCCTGGATTCATATTTTGTCTACGTGTGGGTGCCCGAAGTTAAACTTAGTGCAATATGACTATAATTCTTTAAAAATTTTCTTATTCAGATCCAACATTCATAATCTGTTGATATTTGGTGTGATGTGAAATCCTTAGTGAGGTCAGATTCAAATTTGTTCAATAAGGCCCGCAGTAATTATTTGTAATAATGCAGATTCCTTGTGGAAATTCTGAAATGTTTGGAAGCGCTTGTTCTCTCAAAGCACTTCCCCAGTCAGTACAAAAATATAAGCGACGAATTAATTTTTAATCACAATCCTTAAATCACCTTGTGAAGAATCAATGGACCTTTGTCAGATGAGTGTTTCAGGCCCCTAGAGCCCTCTTGTTCATTTATTATTCGTCTGTTCTATGCAATCCCCATATATAGCAAAACTAAACCATGCGGAAAAAGAAAATCCATTCTGCACAAATGTGCGGAACGGAAATCGTTGACGAACTATTTTTAAACAGAAGCGAAATTTCCCTGGAAGTTTCTATAAATTGTGCGCCGCAATTACAATTTGAATTGCTAGTGATAGCTAAACATCGTACTGGCACATAGAACACACTGGAACTCTGGGGGCGAAATAGTTACACGGGTTCCCCTTGCAAATTTGGTTGGCGATCAAATGTGTTCTTTTTCTTGATAGTTCTGAAATGAATTACTGAGTGTCCTTCTAATAATTGTTTTATGGCCGTGAAGGCGTGTAATAAACACAGAACGACACGCGTGTGTGAATGGGTTAATCGATATGGCACTTGTGCCATCGCGATTAACCCATTCACACGCGTGTGTCGTTCTGTCTATTTACTGATTAGTGTATAAGGTCACTTTCAGCATCTATGTCTATATCACGACAGCAACATAAATATGAAGTCAAACTAGTCAATCGCTCATACCTATGATGCCCACTTTAGAGGTCCCCCAACATTGTAGCTATTGGTTATCTGGTCATATTTTTCCAGTAGAGCAAAACTTGTTTACCACATTAAACGAGCACTTTTCTACTTCTCCGGATTCCCACGGCGGCATATCAGCTTGAACACGCTTATTATTCTCTTTCTCGACATACATAATCCCTTTTCACAAATAACCATTTCACCATCCAATTGCAAGGTAAAGTGTGGTGAAATTCATGTTATGAAATTTATTTTATCGTCTGAACGGGGCATAAGTCCCCGTTCGGACGATCAAATAAAATGTAATAAAATGCACGCTATCCAAAAAGTATTACACATGTACCTGAACATATGTCAAGATTCCAAATAAATATATGGATTTCATACTTATTCTATCGTCTGGACAAACCCTAAATATTAGGAATATTCCGACAAATGAGCGGCAGTGTCTTCCTTTTGAAATTTTACACGTATCCACTTCCTCCGATACTTTTTAGATTTCATTTAATTTCTGTCATGTATATATGTTCTGTTTGTGTGCAAACCTCGAATGGTTATCTTATCGAATCTCAGCAACTCCTCCTGTATTCATTTACAAACTAAATGAGTTTTATGCCACCAAAACTCTCAACGTTATTAGAGGTCAAGTGGAAAGTCAGTCGAAAATTTCTTAAATTTCCAGAAATTTCTTTTATAAATATAAATATCTTACTTCACGTGTGAAAAATAAACATCTATGTTGATAAACCCCATTCGACGCAAACCAGAGTGTGTACAGCACCTGCAACAATAAGCCATTTATATCCCCAACTATGATGATCAGTCAATAATCGGTTTATTTTCATACTTTATACCTTTTTGACTTCTTGGAACTGAAAAAATGTTTGAATAAATCAGATGGTAAATATTGGGCCTTGAACCTCCACTGTATATTAACCCTTTACACAACGCTGACGATATCAAAATTTATTATTTTAAATATCATTTTTTTTAAATTTTTCAAAAAAATTCAACAAAACCATATCATCTGACCCCTCGTTGGATCGAGCTCGTTCCAACGAGGGGTCACATGATATGGTTTTGTTGACATTTTTTTAAAAATAATATTTTTTCAACTGCTGAATTTGCATATTACGCGGGCGGATGCGGGCGATTCGTTGGGTAAAGGGTTAATGTTTGTGAGGAGTTAATTTCCTTGTTGTGTACATGAACTGTCTACCAAGAAGATTACGCCCCTAGATGGAACAAGGCGTCATCTGCAAGGCCAAAGCATTGCAGACGGCGTCTTCTTCCACTCAAGGGATTAGATGTTAGTGTAATGTTAATCAAACCGTTCTTCTATTCGTTCATAAATTTGAAAACAAATGTTTTGAGTGTGAAAAATAAACATTTGGGATGCATCACACTTTTCCGATCATATTTGTGTGACAAACTTTCAAGACAACACTGACTCTTTAAACTACTTTTTTAAACCAGACTATTTTATTGATTTGGTAGCCAAAGGTTCTTCAGAACAGTACTTGAAGCGAACTGCTGTCGTCGCGACAGTCCAAGTGTTCCCTGTTTTCAAGCTGTGATGTCACAGGGGTTATTCTGAAGGTGGATGGTCCATCGCTTCATTGGTTTGCATGTTTTGTCACCAAACAGCTGATGACTATAAGGAATGCTGTGTTAAGAATCGATTGCTTTGAAGAACATACCGATGGAATGAATATCAATAATTCGCCACCCTTATGCATCTGTCATCCGTCTTCGTAACATGATGACAGATAAGGATTAAACATTGAAAAACAAGCAATATATATACTAAAAATCTGAGGCAGGCATAAAAAGTTTGGGTAAATTCTTGGGTTGCATTACGCACATGATTCTCTGGGACCTGTTTCGGGGACACATTCAAACACAGGTTCACAACCATTTGTTGGATCATCATTATAATCGTGCATATAAGCAGCAACAGACTTTCAATGAACAGTTGCATGTTATCACTCATTCATTATATTTGGGGATGCTTAACTCCTTTCTTGTATATAACATAACTACAAAACTCTGATATTGTCCAGCAAGCCGATTGTGGGTGCACTTTGGTTGACCATGAACTGGATGCCCTGGTAATTTCAATTTACAGCAGTACAAGGTTAAAATTCGACATACTTGTATCCTAGATTCGCAACTGTAAACGGGCACATGAAAGTGAAAAGCGTAGTTTAAGCTTAATGGAGTTCACAACGAGACGATTCTGACTATTCACATGGCAATTTATAGAAAAATGAAAATAGACTACACCCTGTTTTCAAACACTTCGCACTGAAAGGCAAAAAGGGATGGAAAAAACAAAAAGGAGTTGGTGAATCGTGTATGTCTTTTCTCATATCTCCCAACAATTACAGCTGACAAATTCACCCATTACGCACTAAAAACATCCCAAAATACTACAATGCGATCCAAATAAAGATCCACATCAATCCAGCCACATGACATTTCCAGAAAATAGCACCTTGTATAACCTAAGACTCTTCATACAATCCACAAATACCTCCGCTTCACCGTCTATTAAGGTTGGTGGGCTTCATCGGCAGTTTTGAGTCCTAGTATCGTGTCCCCTTGAGAGGACACGATGAACGTATACAGCAGCAGCAGCAGCACATATCACCAAAACAATTATAACACAACATACCCGATCACCCTCACAGGGACGATAACCTACGCGAGAGCATCATGCTTTGTAATACTCTGTCACATCTAGGGTGAATAACCGGAGGATGTAATTTCAAATCATATTAAACGTTCCTTACAGCTAGAGTTACATTTCTTGTACAGCAACCCAATTATAAATGCACTTGATTGTAATGAGTTCTACTTAGCAATGAATATACTGTTCTATGATGACATACATGTAAGCGTTCTCTGTCACGAATAGATAGTAACAAACTTACATAAGCGTGCCGAGATTTCGTACATAACATGCAAGCTCTCAGGCCACTAGTCAAATTATGTAAGGAATTCGACGCTGTTATGACCTACAACCTGTCTATCCTTCAAATATAGTCCCTAAGATAGTTAAGATTTACTAGTAACATCCCGAAATTAACACATGATCGGAAAAGCGAACGTACTGTTCGCTTTTCCTGCCAACTGAAATATTCCACATGATTGAATCACTCAAGAATTGTTTCTCAAATGAGACTTGAGTTGACAGAATCTTTAACCCTTTACCCAACGCAGACGATATCAAAATTTATTAATTTAAATATCATTTTTTAAACTTTTTCAAAAAATTTCAACAAAACCATATCATGTGACCCCTCGTTGGAACGAACTCGTTCCAACGAGGGGTCACATGATATGGTTTTGTTGAAATTTTTTGAAAAATAATATTTTTTCAACTGCTGAGTTTGCATATTACACGGGCGGATGCGGGCGATTCGTTGGGTAAAGGGTTAAAGTGTTTACCAATAACATCAGAGGTGCGTATTTATTTATTTATTTTAAATTTAGTTTTTTATTTATTTATTTATTTATTTATTTATTTATTTATTTATTTATTTATTTATTTAGTGTTTTACTTTGTACAGAGCGGTCCTACGTCCGCTTGCGAATATCACTTTTGAACTGAGAATCTTTTTGGAAATGCTTCACAAAAGAGCAGTGCTAACATTTTTTTTTGTATTAAGTGGAACAAAACTAGCAATTTGAAAAGTATTGTGCCAATCTGGTCACAGTTCCAGTGGTTGTAAATAAACATAACGCATTTTTTTATGTCATTTCTGTTCTTTTTAAGGATTGCTTCTTTCGTAATCGTGAGCGTGTTGGTTACTCGACATGGAAGCACTCACTCTTCGCATTGTGGCTTCCATTCTGAGTAAGATGAAGTAAAATAAACTTGTTTTTCTGTAACTTCATTACTCCAAAAAGGGATAGATTAAAACCGCAAAGTCATATTTGTATACCCTACAAAACAAAAAAATCGTAATTTTCAACTTTCTCTTCCGCCCATACCCCCACCCTGCTCAGCATGTCGCTGAAACACACTTACCGAGCTAAGGGGTGCACCTTGGTTAACATTTTTCAATGGCGTTTTGTCGGGCGAGAGATAAGGAAGTAAGTAACTCTAACCAACAACAGGTTGACAACTTATCCATCTGAACATTGTTTATAGGCACCAATAACGGCATGTTATGCTATGCAATTATGAAATTATATTAATAATAAAACCTTAACCCTTTTAACTTAACCTTTTTCCGGCCCAGGAACATGATACATCACAATTGCATTAAGTAGGATGGCTGCAAAGTCAATGTGTGGGGTAGACCAATCAATATTTTCATTCATATTGGAAATATTAATTCGTCTGTCTCCAAATAATGAATATGGACTCTTCCGATTGTAGCCTTTGAAGGGACGTGGAATATACCCCAATGTTCAGACAGTTATGTTTTTTGTGTCCCCGTTTTGTGGTTAGTTCTCTCATCGGTTGCGTATAGCGATGTCAACAAATGTAAAACCCTGGGTTTTTGCCCGGGGTATGGCATTCGTTTGCCTCAATTTACATATTCGGTGGTCTAGTGTGTAGAGTATAAGGAATGCAGCTAATGCCACCTAAATTTAACTATCAAGCATGCAATCTCCATTTAATATCGGCTAGCCTGACAGCTGTCTAACCTGTCGACACGGAAAATGCCACCCTCTGGGAACGAGTTTAAAAGGGAGTTGCTACTTGTGTTCCAATCGAAAAAAATAGCATTTAGAGGGATTTATGAATACACACTGGTACGTTCAAGTCTTCAAGCGTCAGTCTGTCACTTTTCCATTACACAATATGTTATGATCAGTACTGAGAAAAGGAAGGCGTTTAAAGAGTTTCGACAGGATAGTAACCCGGTCGCGATCAGGTCGAAATTTTATGTCCAATTACACTCCTGGAATCGCTGCCCAATTTCACCTGTCGACAAAGAAATGCGAGAACCTTGGGTCTCAAACGCTATTTACGTTTGTTTTTCTTGATGCGGTCTTGATTTCGACCTACTATTACTAATGTGAGTGCGTTGCAATCGGAACGAAAGAAGCGTCATCAAAGTGTTGTACACCGTCGTACCAGTGTTAAAATGTGAGATACAAATACTTCTAAATCAACACTTTCCGCCACGCATTGTTGTCAACAGATAAAATCCAATTACAGCATATTGTATCTGCAAAATGTCATAATGTCTCTACGTATTTCCATTAAATACCATATTTTGTCTTGAGACATGACCTTTCACCGCTCAAACATGGATCGTCTGACATTATGACACTCCACATTCGAGACGTAGATTGAATTTCATCCAGCTCACGCCAAGTCATACTTTTTTTATTTCGCATTATCATCTATCTTATGATGAACAGACATAAATACATTGGAACTTGTTCGCTTCTCTTTCAAAGAAAGTTTTCGGATTTCGACACTGACTCTTTATACAGCTTGTTTTGCTGCCATAGATTATAGATTGCTCCACGACAAGCAAATACACAGAACGGCACGCGTGTGTGCCATATCGATTAACCCATTCACACACGCGTGTCGTTCTGTGTTCATTACACGCCTTCACATCTATAAAACAATTATTAGAAGGACAGTCAACAATTCATTTGACAACTATCAACACAAAAAACACATTTTATCGTCAACATAATTTTGCGAGGGGAACCCGTGTTACTATTTCGTCCCTTGTGTTCCAATGTGTTCTATGTGCCCAATGGCACATAGAACACATTTGAACTAAAGGAATGAGTTTTAGCTGTTGCTTGCGATTCGAACTGTAATTGCGGTGCACGATTTATAGAAAATTCCAGTGAAATTTCGCTTCTTTATAAAAAATAGTTCGTTAACGATTTCTGTTCCTTACCATATGGGTGGAACGGATTTTCATTTTCCGCATGGTCTAGTGTTGCTGTACATGCCAAAATTCCGTTTACCTCATACGTATTTTTGCATTGACAGGAGGCAGTAATTGCTTCATTTGTTTTATTGGGGTATACTGTCTCTTTCAACAGCCAGAGTCACATCTTGTCGGAGAGTTTTACGGGCTGAGGAAGCTAGAATACTCAGAGAACTACCGAGCCATCGTGCTCTCAGTGTTTTGAAGATTATCACATAGCTAAATACGTACATGATTAGACTATGAACAGGTAAAAACATTACGAAAGCCAACGAGTAACCAATCCCTCCCCTTACAACCAAAACACAAAAGCAAAACTTCCACCTCTCAACATCTGGTAGTATTATACGTACAACTGTCAGTATCTGAGAAAATGTGAATCTTCGTAATCAGCCAATGAGTGTTATTTTTAATACGATGAAAGTAATATGTCTTAAAGGTGGTCCATTTGCATTCTACACGCGTATTCTATAGGCAACAAATCCTTTCCCCTCTTACGTATGTACATAAATTATATGTCTGTGAAAGGCAATACAATGGTTATAACGTAAAGCAACTAAACAGTCCATGATATTTTTTTTCTGTTTATATCACAAACATTTAGCCCTTTCGACACCGATGTCCTGATTTATTGTTTTATTGTGGTTAAACCCTTTACCCAACGAGTC
Source organism: Pictodentalium vernedei (assembly GCA_031216915.1). NCBI lineage: Eukaryota > Metazoa > Mollusca > Scaphopoda > Dentaliida > Dentaliidae > Pictodentalium > Pictodentalium vernedei. The sequence goes on from CM062293.1 coordinate 166,805,584, forward strand.
GACCACACTCGCCCGGGTTATATGTAGCGGCTGAAAAAAAAAATTATTTTTCAAATATTTTCAACCAAACCTTATATCTTATCACAATCGACGTACAGAGAGCATTCGTACTAAGCGCCACCGTAGCAATCGGGATTATGTGCCTTGCAGAACGATACAACGCAGTTACACCTGGTGGGGATCGAACCATGAACCTGTCGGCTTGAAGACCAATGCCGTAACCACTGACCCCAGCGCTCCCACCGTTGTCCTTTACGGTGTCGCCCCTAATGATATATAATATATATATACTGTTCAAAAAACAGAAACGCAAAACGGGTATAGTCACGATAACATGGTAAATTTTGGAGAATATAGTGATGAAGTGTGGACGTAGATATGGCTAACGACATATCGTGGTGGTCCAAACATTAACATTCTGGACAATGGGGCATAATTTTGGCCACCGGGACCCCAAAAATATTGGAAATTAACAAATCAAAGTTTCCACTGAGTGAATACCTGATCATGAAATTGCACGCTCCGTGCATGCGAGCTGGGCATGTGGGGATATAAATGGACATGGAAGTCGGTCGGAATTCGCACAGCGTTAAAGGGATCTTGCTCATGCAAAATGACGCATTTGACCGAAGCTCAGAGAAATAATGCCATTGGCCGCTTGGAAACAGGCGAATATAGCGAGAGTATTCAATGTCTCATTGAGCATCATCACACACCTGTAGAACTGCCACCAACTCCAGGGGACAGTGCAGGACCTCCCGAGACCCGGGAGTCTCCGTGTGACCACCGCAGCTCAGGATCGATACTTCCGGTTACATCATGTGCGTGAGAGAACAACCATAGGGGCCTCTATCGACTCAACGCTACCAGCTCGGCGGATGATTTCAGATCAGACCGTTCTCAACCATCTACGCGAGGCAAGTCTGTGTGGAAGACGCCCAGTTCGTGGCGTCATTTTGACGGCTCAGCATCGCCGACAGCGACTTCAATGGTGTCAGAAACATTGGACATTGCCTCACCAGAGATGGAGAACGATATGGTTCAGTGAAGAGTCACGTTTCCTTCTTCGCCGAGTTGATGGACAATGCCGTGTGTACAGACGTCGTGGAGAACATTTCCTTCTTCGCCGAGTTGATGGACGATGCCGTGTTTACAAATGTCGTGGAGAATGCTTTGCGCATAGCTGCGTTCGGAAGGTGGACAGATTTGGTGGAGATAGCGTTACGATGTGTGCAGCCATCTCACACACTGGTAGAACGGACCTCGTCCATGTTGAGGGTAACTTGACAGCGCAGAGATACAGAGATGGAATTTTGCAGCCACACGTGCTCCCTATTATGCAGAATGCCAACGTCATTTTCCAGCATGGCAACGCCCGACCGCACAGAGCAAGGCTCACGACTGCTTATATACAGGAAAACAACATCTAAGTCCTGTCCTGACCTTCCAAATCGCCAGATTTGAACCCGATCGAACATCTATGGGATCAACTGGATCGACGTGTGTGACAACGGCAACCACAACCTCTGACGTTACAACAGTTGGCGTAACCATTGCTGGAAGAGTGGGCCACCATACCTCAAGCTTCCATCCGAAATATGATTGTTTCAATGAACAGAAGGTGCCACGTCGACTCGTGACGTTAACGTCGGAAACGTCTCCATTTGTGCTGCATTCATCCATTAAAACTTTGGTTATGAATTGATTTCGTTCTCTATCTCAATATCCCATAACGCAGGAACGTCCATCATCACAGAAAACCCGTTTTGCGTTTCTTTTTTTTTTGAACAGTACATATTAGTTATTTATTTATTGCTGTCAAAGATCACATATTTCTGAACAATGACTAATCGTGGCCGCAACATGGAGATAAAGTTAAGTCCAGCCAATTGTTTATGCTCATGGTGTCCGTTTTAGATAGAGCCCTGCGAATCACCCATTTTCGCTTCGAATCGAATGAGGTCTATCATTCGAATTCGAATTGAATCTCGAATCGAATCAGGGCGTCTTGAAGATGCCCGACTGGGGGAAGGGGGTGTTGCAAACCTGATTTGTTCCGATAGTGACGATCCAAGTCCCGACTGATAAAATATTCCAACTACAGCAGCAAGACATGCCTTGGTGATAGTTGGAATACTACCCAGTAAGGATTATAGTTCAAAAACAGTAATGCGCGTGAGAATCATTGGTACTAGACCCTGCACAGGGCTAGCTGCTAGCAACAGCTCATAGTTGCTACTGCTTGGAAACCTTTTCAAGTGTAGGAATTAGCATGGATGGTGGCATGAGTACAGATGTTGTTTCTGTATAGATAGCCGAAACTACACTTAGTTTTTATTTCCAAGATTAATATTGTGCAATTGTCACCAGAACTGCACATATTGTGAGACGACGAAGATGACTGATGACAAGCGAAATTCCAGTGAAAAGATTCGAATGGAAACGAATCGTGCAGCCGATTCGAATCGAACTGAATGACAACTAAAGATTCGATATCGAATTGAATCTCGAAGCTTCGCAGGGCCCTAATTTTAGAGGACTTCCACCCCAGCATTTTTTATCGGGTCTTATTTTACCAGTAAAGCAGAGATTGTTTACCACAGTAAACAAGCACTGCTTCACCTTCCGGGGTTCACACGGGTATAATATACAGTAAAGTGGGAGAATCTATATTGCATTGACAGGGAGTCTGGGTAACAACTTATTCCTACAACGGCTGTAGAATTATATTATCACTTTATCGCTTGGTCCCCTTACGGATGTGCTGTGAGGCGTGACATGGTATCTTCTTAATATCAAATTCTTCTAGTTCCTTTTCGGATACATTTATGCATAACGGCTTAATAGGATGGACGACGACAGAATATGGTTTTAGTTCATTCACCCCACAGGAGTGCTTAGTGTTATTTTAACCCTTTACCTAACATGAAAAGCAGACGACACTTGCAAAGAAATTCTTGAATAACCAATATTTTTCATTTTTTGTCTCAAAAACATAACTTATGACCCCTCATTGGAACGAGCTCGACGAGCTCGTTCCATCGATGGGTCATAACCTATGTTTTTGAGAGAAAATATAAAAAAATAATGAAAACTAAATGGCGATTTTTGAGAATAGCGCTGGTGGTTTTGGCCGTTACGTTGGGTAAAGGGTTAAAAGAAAATGCAATTATTGCAATTGAAGATGAAAGTATAAATGAACATCTCCATTACAAGACTTTCATCATAATAACATTGACTAGACAAATCCATACAAAAATAATTTGAATGGGGATTGTGGAGCTACAAAAGTAGTGTTAAAACTTCCGTTGAAACACCAGCAATAGGGAAATGAAGTATTGTTTGGCTTTCGTTTCATTTAAGGGTACTTTATTATTATTTTTGGGATGGCACGTCCCTCTGATTGGATCGTTGTTGTCAGTACTAAAAACTGTTTTTAGGAGGCAACCTGTAGCCCCATTCTGTTAGGGAATGGACAAAGCGATATTTCGAACGGGTGGCATAGACACAAAGCAAATGCATAGACACGTGTTGATATTTCTCTGGTGAGATTTTGCTTTGTCCTTCACCTAACCTAACTTCCATATCGGACCAGCACTATTCCTAAAATATCTCTGTTCAAAATTTATTATCTTTTCAGTCTTTGTCTCTAAAACGTAGGTCATGACCTTTCATTGAACGACTTCTTCGAGTTCATTCCAATTAGGGTTTATAAGCATTTTTAGACATAAAGGAAATAATGAAGTCATTAAAAAGAAATGGCCAGAGAAGTCTAAGTATATCGCCCTATATCATACAAAGGTGTAAACATTATATACATGCTTCCCTGTCTCAATCTCTGTTCCTCATTCCATCCCCACCTCCACTCCACACACATTGAAAAGCTAACATGTTATGCATTGGAACTAACATTGCCAGATATACTTTATATTAACGTTTTGCGACACATCTCGATACGGTTCTTCTTTGTAATCTCATTTTGCCTTGTAATGTGTGTGGAATGCGAAAACCACTGATTATTCGTTTTTGGAGACCTTCTAAAACGAAAAGGTGCGACTTTGCGGAAGACGCAAAAAGGAAAATATTCGCACTGATAAGACAAATTATGCAAGGGAGTTGTTTAAAAAAGTCGTTCTCACAATATTTGATGAACACCACCAAAGAAATAACGGGTTTCGGAATTGGCAAAATAATAAACAATGTTCTCGTTGAGGCTGCCAAGACCAAAGTTGGAAAAACAGCTTATGTGTAATTGGGGAAAAAAGTTCACAGTTTAAACACGTTGAAAAAAATTATAAGCGAAAACAAAACTCTTGGTGTATTTCTTATTAAGGCAACTGATATTTAGATAAGAAATCTTTGACAACAGATCACTAACTATATCAAAGAATTGAAGAGCATTAAATACAAGTTTGAGCTTTCTCACGCGGACTCGCACAACAAAATCAAACGCGATAGACCTGTTTGAAGAATGCAATTCGCTATAAGATACACTTCAAAATCTATTTTAACATTTCGATAAGATAAGATGATTTCAGAATAAGCGTTCGTAAAATAGCAGAGTACTAACCCGACAGGAAACACCCAAATTTAAAACGTTGGTGTAAAATAATATTATTAATTGATGCCGAGGTCATTTCCAGCAGATGCACTGTCAGAAATAATGAGAAATTAACGTTAAAATTACGATAGAAGAACTAGAAATCAATTGGCGTTACCTCTAACGTAAAATCACGGAAATGAATGTTACTGTTTCAATTTTCATCATATTAGAACGTGGAGAGAGATGTTCATGTACGGTACATGGAACAAAGTTGGATTTTTTTGTAGAACGAAAGGGATCAACTCTTTAATTCCTGCTTTTGCAAATGGCAGCATCCATTTCGAAAGTTACGTTGTTTCAGAAGAGTCCACGTTTAAGGTAGACTAATTAATATCTTCAATTTTCAGCCATGTGGCTGCAGATTAACCTTTGAACCCTGTTGGTATATTCCATGTTAGTTCAGTGGCATCAATTCGATGAGTTCATATTGGTTCTCTGGGGAAGACTTATTAATATTTCTAACGTGCAGCCTTTGGGCTGCACGTTGAAAATATTGATTTGTCTACAATGCAAATTCACGAAGCAACCATCTACGTTATAATGTAAAGTCGCATCACGATTATGGACCGAAAGCTGGTCTCTCTGGTCCAACGGATTGAAGATATTTAGTATGACAAATCAATAGACTTCTTTAAAAATGGAGATAAACCAAATATCAGTTTCCGGGTCGAACAAAAACTATAAACCGGCATTCCCAAAAATAGTTTAATACAGTATTTTTTATCGTAATATTTTAAGTTAGAAATACAGTACTTGGGTGCCAGTACTTTTAACGCATTTTAACGGTAATTTTTACAGTGTGTGGTCATGTTATGGCCGCAAAGCAGGTATCAAGTCAAGATCAGCCAATCGTTTATATCTCTATTGCCCACTTTAGACTACTTCCACCCATGCGCTCGTCATATATTACCAGTTAAAGGCAACTTGTGAATCATGATGAAAAAGCACTACTCCACTTCTCTGGGTTTTCACGGGTGTGGTTAACAGAATGAAAGAAACTGTAAAGTGTTCTCTCTTCTTGGATACATTCGGCACGCACACATTCTGCTGGATAATGCATCATCGTGAATACACTATTCCGAAAACAAAGAACACAATACCGCCAATTTAAAGTTGAAAGCAATATGCGAAAAGATACTCCAACCAGCCACTTCTTGTATATATCAATTGAAACATGTGTGAAGCAGGTGGGTCTGATTGATAGTGTGATCTGCCGAAGGGCGCACACATTGCTGCAGAACTGTTAAGATGTGCAGCGGCCACGTGGACGTCGTATGCAAATCGAGTAGTGTTGAAACAGTTTACAGTGAAAACAATTCGACGCTTGTGAAAAGTTTCTCAAAAATAAGACAACACATATTGTAAGGATGTAAGATAACTAAAGCCAGTGATACACGGATGGTTGAAGCTAATTGTCGCGCATCAATTTCCGTCTACGTGTTGACTACTATACTCCAAGAAGCTGCGCTCAATCTGTTGCATTTAACAATTACATGGAACCTCGTCTACCATTGCGCATTCAGTTAATACATTGCGCGAAACGAGCGACTCAGTTCTCTTGCATCATGATATGATGAAGAAACGGCGTTACGTTGCCGCAAAATTTCCCTTCAACAATTTGCACAACGCGCTAAATTGTATTGGTACCAGAACAGATTTGAAATACATATAAAATACCATTATCATTAACCCTTTGAACTCTAGTGATATCTTCCATGCCAGTTCAATGGCATCAATTAGAAGAGTCCATATTGATTATTTTGGGTAGACTAATTAATATTTTCAACATGCAGCCACACATGTACTGAACAGTCATCCTATTTAATGACGTTATGACGTATCATGTTCCTGGCCGGAAAAGAGGCCGCTATGGTTCAAAGGGTTAAGGTAGAGGTAGTTGCAATCAATTGCCGTTACTTCTACTGTAAATGAGGGCGCGGTAGCGTTGCGGTAACCGGTTCTCGTCAGATCACTGAAGTTAAACAATGTCAAGTCCGGTTAGTCCTCGGATGGGTGACCGTCTGAGCGATCGATTCGGACTCCCGCGTTGTGTACTTGGGAAAGGCACTTAACCCCGATTGTCCATATGTGGGCACGATGACGCAATGTACTGAGGCCCACTGCACGTCAATGGTGCGCATGTCTTCAACTAATCTAACCCTGCCGGTGCTGCAGTGTGGAGTTACGATGTTGGGGAACTGGCAGCTGCTCGTCGTTGCTCGGCGGTTCTCTCCGGGTACTCCGGCTTCCTCCACCTGTACAACTGTCACGGTCATGAATAGCCATTCTGCATAAGTATGTGACCTTAAACACCAATAAATAAATAAATAAATAATGAATTCTACCGTAAATGCTAAGACACTAAATGTCACTGAATCAGTTATGAGTAACATTCATTATCGTAAAATCTAAATCAGTATTGAGTAACATGCATTGTCGTAAAATCGCAGTTTGATCACAGAAAAGCTGCTAGAGGAGTGTTGATATTGCGTTGATCAAAGCCTTTTATTTTCTGCAGAACAAGTGCATTCTCCACTTTAATTCCTGCTTTTGTAAAATAGCATCGTCCATAAAGAAAGATGCCTTGCTTCAGAAGACTCAATTGTTAAGGTAGACCACTTGTTAAGGTAGACCAATAGATATTAATTAATCTACTATGTACGACAAGCCAACCACCTTCTCGTGTAGTGAAGTGAAACGAAATGCCAGTTCCTTCGTTTTTCCTCACGATCGAACAAAAAATGGTTGGCATTGCCAAACGCACTAAAGTACTGTATGTTTGTTTGTTTGTTTGTTGGTGGTTAACGTCACATATTTATGCACCGTGGCTAATCGTGACACAACATGGAGATGAAGTCAAGTTTAGTCAATCGTTGATCAACATGTTGCCCATTTTAGAGGACTTTCACCCCAAGCATTGGTAACTGGGTCCTATTTTACTAGTAAAGCGGAACTGGTTTACCACAGTAAACAAGTGCTGCTTACTTCCCGGGGTTCCCACGGGGACTAAAGTACTGTATTTTCACCGTAACATTTCATTAGTGCTTAAGGACACATAGTTCATTTTGCAGCGCAATGCCAAACCGTGACTGCAACATGGAGATAAAGTCAAGTTTTTTCAATAGTTTATTCCCATGTTGCACATTTTAGAGGATGTCTACCCAAGAATTGCCAATTTGGTCACTAGCTCCTGTTTTACCAGTAAAACAGAGTTTGTTCACCACAGTAAATAAGCACTTCTTCAATTTCCGAGGTTCCCACGTTGGCGGTACTATTTTTACGGGAGAAGAACCTGCAACTCGATTACCAGTACTTTTATCATATTTATAAAAGTAATTTATACAGTGCAGTACATCTGAGTTTTAGAGTCCCTTTCGCCAGACGCAAGCTATGCTTCTTTGTGCGGCACGTTTTGAGAAGACAAAAACACACAGTGGTCCACTTCCAACGCAATGCACATAACCGAATGTATTGACAACGTAGAAAGTGTGCAACTCATATTATCATTATGAAATTGGCCATAACAATAAACTGATTACAATAGAGAGAGAAAGCTTCCAAAATAGTAATATATAATGAGTATTAGTCCAAAATCTCCAGCGAGTATTACAAAAGCGCCGAATCAACAACTAAATTGCAACACAGATGCATCCACAGTCCTTCCAACAAAAGAAATCGCCCCCAACTGAGTGTCTGCATTATTGAAATGGATGTGGTGGGGTGAAAAAAATGATTTTATCCCTTTTACGGCCACGCCTTCTTTAGCCATATATGGGGGACCTCTATGCACGCTTATATGCGACGAAGTTTAATAGGATTTATGACATACTTGAAACTCTTTCATATGATTAATTATTGGAAAGGGCTCTCTGAGCCCTTTCCAACAATTAATCAGATGGTAGGTTTGATCTGTGTATTACAGAAAATACAGATAATCATCATAAAATGGGTGACAATAGTCGCTTTCAGAAGCGTAAGTGTTAAAAGATGTTTCCAAAATGAACATCATAATGTCAGTTTATTGAACAATACTAGTGCAAAGGGTTATTCCTCTAAGCGAAATAAAACAGTGGTGTGCATAGTTAAGTAAACTTCGAGATTTTCAGAAGACACCAACGACGTTACCATGAAAGATAAAACATAATTTTAAAAATAAAATCATAATGTTTTCAAAATTTGTTTGGAAGAACTTCTAACTTTCAGTGCAATTATGTTTTTAAACATGCACACGAGATACATTTTCTTCTCATAAAACATGCCATCGTTCAACGCAAATCAACTACTTCAAACTGCGAGCAGCTCGATATCATATTTCTAAGAGCAAATGTTGAAGTAATTCAATTATGACAACCATTGATCAACACTCGAGAACTTAAGTAAATGAAGTTGTTACTTTGCTGTGTCAATGTAAATGTTCAGCGCTTTTAGGAATAAGGCTGATTCTATTGGCCCATAAAAGTATATGTCAGTGAGGCGATAATAATATGAGACATGACACATTGTTGTAAATGTGATCGGAAACCCATTCCCACCAGACGTCAGAAAACATCATTATCTTCTTTCATGGAAATGTATGGTAAAACCAACATGTACCATCAATTTGAAAACATTGGTTTGTTTACTGCGGGTCAAGGTCACTTACAGTAGCTATGCTTATATTGCGACCACAACACACGGATAAAGTCAAATTTAACGACCGTTTGTGAACATTTTTCTGATTTTTAGAGCATTACTACCCAAGGCGTTTGTTACTATGTCATGTTATCCCAGTTAAGCAGACTTTACTTATCACCGTTAATGAGCTCCATTGCACGTCCCACGGTTCCAGCGAGGGATCGTACTGAAGTAGATAACCTCAGTGAAACAGTCAACCATTACATACTGTACAGTTATCTAAATTTCCTGTTCACAACACCCCACGAGCAATACTGCCTGGTTAGTAACCAAGACATGAGTGGAATCACTGCCAGGTGAGTAGTGTGTCTCGGGCGTTTGAGGGATCATTTTGATGACCCCGGTGGATGACCCCGGAAGTGACGTCATGTCACGTGACGTAGTGGCACCATATTGTGTTGTCATGGTAACCCGCGTGAGCGACCATGTTGTGACGTCATCGCCATAGTGATACGTGGTGTTAGTGCGCATGCCCAGCGCGTGTTGTTAGGGTGATACGTGTTTCCGTCATCCATTTTGTGAAATATCCCCGGGCACCCCTTTTTTGAAAAACATATAACCTTCGGCACCCCTTTTTGTCATATGTGCTTATGTGAAAAAGCACAATGTGACACAATGTTCCCTAGCACATAGGCACATGCTTTATGTGCCGACATGTGCTTATGTGAAAAGGCACAATGTGAAACAATGTGCCCTAGCACATAGGCACATACGGGTATTTGATGATACCTATGGCCTGGTATTGTATTATTTGAGGATACCTATCTAGAATACCTTCTGGAGAATCCCTTTTTGTCATATGTGCTTATGTGAAAAAGCACAATGTGACACAATGTGCCCTAGCACATGAGCACATGCTTTATGCGCCGATATAAATAATACAATACCAGGCCATAGGTATCCTCAAATACCCGTATGTGCCTATATGCTAGGGCACATTGTGTCACATTGTGCCTTTTCACATAAGCACATATCGGCACATAAAGCATGTGCCTTTGTGCTAGGGCACATTGTGTCACATTGTGCCTTTTCACACAAGCACATATGACAAAAAAGGAATTTTCTAGTAGGTATACTCAAATAATACAATACCAGGCCATAGGTATCCTCAAATACCCGTATGTGCCTATGTGCTAGGGCACATTGTGTCACATTGTGCCTTTTCACATAAGCACATATCGGCATATAAAGCATGTGCCTATGTGCTAGGGCACATTGTGTCACATTGTGCTTTTTTACATAAGCACATATGACAAAAAGGGGTGCCGAAGGTTATATGTTTTTCAAAAAAGGGGTGCCGAAATTGAGGTGCCCAGGGATATTGCTATAGGATACAGAGGTGATGAGAATCGGATACAACTCCGTTGTAATAAGGCGAGATAACTCTGTACGATTAAGTACAGGTTATGGGAAATCAAGCAGTCTGATTGGTTAGTTATAATTTATATAAATGATCTATATAAATGAAACAATAAGAGAACTTGCAATCGGGTCAGAACTAACAAGAACAGACAAGAATAGCTAAATATAGTAACAACTGGAAAATCCCAACCAGAACATTACTCCACCTTAATCGAACACACCCCCAGGGGACCCCTCGATGCTATAGCACTACGTGCTAAGCCGATAAAATGGAAAATCCGTATCAAATAAAGTCAATTTCGGTGATTTGGGGTGGATTTTGGTGATTTGGAGGGATTTTCGGGTTGGTTGTGGTAATTAGATTTACTCCGATTCAATTGAACATACCCTCCGAACATACCCCTGTCCTATTGTAGGAATTTGGGCCACATAGCAATCACGTGCTACCATAGAAACCAAGATGGCGGCCTCCAATACATAAAATGGACGACAGAAACACGTATCACCCTAACAACACGCGCTGGGCATGCGCACTAGCACCACGTATCACTATGGCGATGACGTCACAACATGGCCGCTCACGCGAGTTACCATGACAACACAATATGGTGCCACTACATCACGTGACATGACGTCACTTCCGGGGTCATCCACCGGGGTCATCCAAATGATCCCTCAAAAGCCCGAGACAAACTACTCAGGTGAATTTGATTATTGACTCGAGGACATATACAATTACTTAGAGACACATCTGCTTTGATGTAACGCGGGTTATTGGGCGGTTTATTTGAGGTTCTCAAAAAAAATAAACACGAGAATATTTTGGTTTAACGAATATCCTTTTCTTCAATTCCAGATACTTCAAATGCCGAGTTTGTGCTTTCCAAACATTTCATTGTAATTTTTATTCAAGTACAGATAATAGTTCTTGATTTTTGGTAATGTGACGAGGGTATTCCACTCAAAGACAACTGGGATCTTGATATCGGTATTCGAGTGTAAAATAGCATTTTATATAGGTATAAAATTAATATCCTAAGTTATTGTAATGAAGTGACGTCTCCGTAGAACATAAACTCGGAGCCGCAAACCTCAGACAATGTTTCCATCATTTCATCACAGTGACGTATAGGTTCGAATAAGACCCTACCCACAGACCAAAACCCACCCTTCTAGTAAATGAACCTCTCATGAACCCCACGACGCCACTGGACAAAAAATCAATAAATAATAAAGGCCGAAGTCACTCCATCTTACTTCAAATCTCAGACGGAATTGTAATTTGAACAACACAAATCTCGAAACTTCGTCGACTACATGTGTGAAAAATTTAGAAAAATGAAGTGATTTACACGTCACTCCGTTGATGAAATAACTACAAAACGAGCAACGTCATGTCAAATATTTCACGTGTTGACGTCAAACGGTAACATGCGCTACTAGAGCCGTAAACATACAAGAAATTACGCGAATTCTCATCCAATCAGAGGGCGAGGATTTTTGTTTTATTGGAACATTGTATAATTCCTATTGGAATTCACAAAAACACGTTCAACCATTTCCCTATTTCACACTTTATAAGTTTCCTACTCCATACATACAATCTGATGAATATCTGCGTTTTGGAGGCAAAGTTTCGGATAGAGGTATGATGAACTGTTATAGTACCACAATATCTGGTGAGGACGGGATATGACATTGTGTGTATTTACATAATATGGTGAAATGCTGTTGTACAGAATTTTGTGAAAAGAGACTTCGTGAGCCTAGCTCAACACCTCGATGCGTGGATAATAGTGGTGTGAACGGAGGTGTGGTCGCTGCCCGTCGAGGATGCGTTAGAATTTTGTAGTTCTGCCGGGTCCTTTAGCGTGCAGGAAGATCTATCAATGGTAGAACTATTTAGAGTTTCTCAATTAGTGCTGAGAAGATATGGCAATTTAGACACAGGTATTATAAGAAATACGTGCCGCGACAAGTAACTGAAGGGAAGGTCCTGCAGTGTTCAATAGATATTGGTGATAGAGATAAAAAAAAAAAAACCTTACTGGCTAATAGTCTGGAATCAATGAATGGATGGAAGAATGATTGTATTTCAGTAGTGCAGCATGCATACAGACTTAAAGTAGTATAGCAATATACACTGCAAAAAATATAGGTTCTCTTTAGAACCAAAACTGGTTCTAATCTTGTCCCTGAGATGGAACCAGTTCTGTTTAAACAGTATTTATTTCAAATCAAATAAGTTTATAAAGATTAACATTAAATATTAACGGAATTAAACATAAATTGAGGGGTTTTCAGCCGTGAGTTTAGAGCTTATGCGAGGTTGGATCAAATCATTATTAAGCAAAGACAAGATTGTCTCGTACAATGCCCCACTGGGCTGTTGGATTAAATTAGGTCTGACCCTTCCCAGCTATTAGTTTTCATTTTGTTGTTTGCTAACGGACCACCGAATATTATCTGACGCCAAAATTTATGGATGCCTGTTTTGGAGGCTTAAAGTTGTTCCTTTTTCCTCGTGATTTAAAAATTTGACTCGTGTCGCCTGAGCAAACCTATTTAGACGAATATACAATCTGCGTTTGCACACTTTCTCGATAATCGAAAAGTCTCTTTCACTTAATTCTAAGAACAGAGTGCGCATCCTCTGATAAACTATTGCAATTGTACTTTCAATTGATTACAGTGGCGTAAAATGGAAATATGTTTTGGGAGGGGGTTAAACTGGCCATCGCAAAGCAAACAAACACATAAGAAACAAAAAATGAATGACGAGTTTTTTGAATGGCGCTGACCGGATAAAGTCGTCAATAGGTCAAAGGTTAAAGTATTAATAAATTATACGAAAGACATCGATGCCCCGAGAATATTTTTGCAGTAAATCACCATCTGATGTACTATCTTGTTTATTCTGCTGCATATCAACATAAGTGCCAGCTACCATAATTGCTTTAAATTTTAAAGTTAACGGCCTTCTGTTAACGACCTGTTCCTACGACTTTATGCATCAGACGAGCGCACACCTGTAACAGTTTATCGAGTTAATAACGGCATGCTATAAAACTGCCTATTAAATTCGATCATAAAGCAGCAGGATTCAATCATAGTTCCGGCAAGTACCTCCACTACACACGTGCCACATACTCGCGCATGTGTTTTATGTTGATCTAACCCTTCGCCTTACACATTTTAGACATCGTTGTCGGAAACGGACTTTGTCGCTGCTGGAAGAAATAGATTCACGCCGCGTATTCAGCAAAAACTCAAGGAGGGTTGCCTGAATCCGTGTATGAACGTATGTCTCACCGTGACGAACCCGCCCGTTTCACTTTTGTTGGGGTGGTTCTTATCATGAAGGGGTTAATAACCTTTCCTCGAAAAGCATAAATCAACAGTGGTTCACTGAAAACAACAATTTTAAAACATATACAAATAAATAAGTATGATAATTTGTTACTCACGTGAAATCCAAAAGAATAAGAAAACAAAACGTCAATCACCCCCTACACACACAGTTTTTGAGTCACTTGCGGGCCCGCATTCTCTGTTGTCGCTGGGTTTTCCTCCTTTTCGCTGGTGTTTGTTCCTTGCTCGCCTCTTCACTTCACTCCTTTCACAGCCGTCGCACGGCCACTAACGTATTGTCACTTTGTCGGGACGCCTGTCACACGTGACGGAGTGTCACTCTAACACTGCCGTCGCACGGCCACTAGCTTATTGTCACTTTACTTGACGCTTCTCACACACGCAGTCGCCACCAATGGGTAAAACTCCCCCTTACGTGTGTCTCAGGACAATGTTCATACAGGCAAAGCCTACTCTGCCTATGTATGGCTTGCCTTCTAAAACAGGTAATGCCGTTTACCTACATGCAAATTATCTCCCTGAGCTCGTACTTCATGTTTCTGATCCTATTCTCATATATGGCCACCGACTTAGCCCGCGACTTCTCTTATTCTAAATATGAGCTCTGTGGCTCCCCTACTTCACAACGTGCCTATACCTTCGCACCAATGCGGCACCTCCTCTAACCTATAGCATGGGACATCCCCATCTACACGCAACGACCAACAGCCTTACACACCTTCAGACTGGAATTGGTTGGAATGAATTTTTCGAGAAATCTCCCGATTTTTATTTCCGTAGCCAGAACATTTATTCTCAGTTTAATAGCTTCTCTTGAACTTGGTCTCTTAGATCTATCTTAATGTAATATTCGCTTTAACGTTCCTTGAAAAAGGCTCACATTTTGGTATCTTTTGACATTTCGGAAACAAGATAGATGCGTAATATGGGTGTGTGTCCAGAACATATGCGATGTGCCGTTTACACCATAATCACCTCTTAACTGGCCATAATTACGTAGATAACGATTACAGGAGAGAACTGGCTTTTACTACCTTTAATGTTTTATCCAGACCGCCCATGTGGTGTTCAACAAATGCTCAATAATGGACATTAAATTGCATGCTTAGTTACCAGAGTTTGAGTTATTGCTGGCCTGTTTGAGTGACAAATCGGTTTTCGGGGTCTGTCATATAAACGCATATTCTTATACCTTGGCCCGAACGAGAAAAATTATCAAAAGATATATACACTTTTATACAACAAAATCGCAACTTTTAGCTATCACCCTGACAATCTTTATCATGTGTTTGATGAAGTGGGTTTGGATTCCAAACTTGGACTATTCGAACTCGTTCCTTCCAGAATCATCCCCTCCCCCACTTCACTTCAAGTCGTGCTGGGTTACGAGTGCGTATCCCACCAAAGGTGAAAATCCAAGGTCTTGCCGTGGAACATAGTTGTTCATGACAATTACAGGACACTGTTGAGTATTTTCTGAAGGCTTAAGTACCCAGAAAGTGAAGGAGAAACTATTATTACACATCTATTAAACTTTAAACCCTTGTATTTAACGGAATCGCCGCTATGGCATAAATATTTCTGTATTTAACTGGTGATATACAAATCGGAACTTTTTCCCCCAAACCGTTTGGACTAGTTCCTTTCTCGTCGAGTGATTAGTTCTGCTTCGAACAGTTTCCAAATTTCGTTACACAATTATCGATTGTCTGTCGCATAGTGTGAAAATGAAAACGTCCAAAGAAAAATAAAGCGCTGTTTTGCAAATCCTCCCAAATTTGTACTTATACTTTTACTATCAGAAATAGCCACCAAATGGTTAGGCGTGAATGGACACCAACCAAAGAGAAACAGCGATACGAATTTCAACAAACACACCCAATAGAAAAGATAATGAATGTTATTTAGACTGCTGGTTCCCTAAACGTTGTTTTGAGTTTTTATCGATACATTTGAGCAGTACCGCTTCAAACAAAAATACCGGACTCTTCACCTTTGGGTTTAAACATCGGAATTAAAATTTGATTATTTGAATGAATTTTAATGCATGGGGATGTTCTGCGAAATATGACTACTCCATTCCAACGAGTTATGTAAAACACCCACCGATTCAAACACACATCGCGATCTGTCTATTTATACGAAGACTGCTGTGCGTATTCAACGTTACGCGTTATAATGCAGACATCAGAAAATGTGCCAGGTGCATCACGTGTAGAATCTAGATTACGTGAAAGAACGTCCCGTAATAGCGCATCTGATTGGACGTTACGCATCTGTGTGACGCTATGGCGTGAATTGAATGAACTACTTCGACTCCAAGTAGTGCTGTGCAAGAATGTAAACAGACCGCCGGAGGTGATATTTTTCTTTCAAAATATAAGCTTCATCCACTTATGCAAGTTTACTTGCGGTATAAATCCAGAACACAACTCGGGTAGAGTACGCCGGACAGACATTATCGACCCTTTTCGAGTTTTCCGTGTAGTTCGCTTGCACTAAGTTCAGGAAAACTTTAACTCTGGGAGTTGATTCCGGTGCCCTGTGCCCCACCTTCGTTGTGTTCTGTCTTATAACAAAACGATCCAAGAAAGATTGGTGTAAGAGTGCATGAACTGGTTTAACCATTTACCCTACGAATCGGCCACACCCGCCCGTATAATATGCAAATTCAGCAGCTGAAAAAATATTATTTTTCAAAAAATTTCAACAAAACCATATCATGTGACCCCTCTTTGGAACGAGCTCGTCGAGCTCGTTCCAGTGAGGGGTTACATGATCTGGTTTTGTTGAAAAATTGAAAATTTAAAAAAAAAAATGATATTTAAAATAATAAATTTTGACATCGTCTACGTTGGGTAAAGGATTAAGGGATTTCAGGCATTGATGTATGTACAGTTGACATTTTTCAGGAAAACTGTGCAGAGTGGACGAGACATTCAGTGTCTACGACGCTGGTAACTTCTTTTGGTAATTTATTTATTTATTTATTGGGGTTTAACGACACTTTCGCCAGCCAGAGTCACCTCGTGTCTGACATTTTCACGGGTGTAGAAAGCCGGAGTACCTGTAGAGAACCACTGAGCAATGTCGAGCAACTGCCAGGCTCCACAACGTACTAACTCCACACAAAAAGGGTCAGCATCGGTTGAAAACATGTGCATCATCGACGTGCAGAACGCCTTAGTACACAATGCCACCGTGCCCCCAGGAGGACAATTGGGTGTAAGTGTCTTGCCCGATGACACAATCGGGTTGCCACAGGTGGAATTCGAACCGAGGACCTCTCGGTTTTCAGCCTGCATCTCTACATACTGAGCCACCGCGCACCCCTTCTCGTGGTAAAGGCACATGACAATTGTGTCTGTAGGTCAACCATTTAACAAACCGCTTGATAACTAAACTGGGAACAATTGTGTGTGTTTTTTTTTTGTTTTCTTAAAAAATAAATATTTTAATATTCAGAAAGTGACAACATTGTGTTTTTTGTTTGTTTTTTTAATAATTAAATATTCTAATATTGATAAAGTAACATTTGGATGGCGATTTTGTCATGAAAACCGTTATGGCCGTGCTTCGTTATGTTAAGAGTGAACTCATTCAGTGCTGTGTTTCTGGATGAGTTCGCTACATTTAAAATAATCTTCAGCGAATGGACGAATCCATGTTGCGTTTATTTGGATAATGTAATAATGTAATCCTGCAGTCATCTATAAGGTTAGTGTATTGAATTTCTACTGATACTCCCTAACAACTGGGGCCAATACTATGAAACTTTACAATTGTATTTTCTAGAATTGTATTTTCTAGTTATGACTTTAAAAGGGTTGAAATGAACCATTAGCATTTTCAAATATGTGGCAATTTACCAGTAGACAAATTGCCATATCTTTTAAAATACTGATGAGTCGTTTTAGTCAGTTATATTAATAGGGAGAAAATACAACTCTAAAAAATACAGTTGTGAAGGCTGTAAAGTATTGACTCCTGGTCGTCAAATGTCACGTTCACAAATTTTAACCCCCTCCACACTGATGTCAAAATATCTAAATTTCAGGCAGAAACAATTTCCATAATGCAACTAGAAATTTAACCAATTCAATCTCGTTTGACAGAGCTCATTGAGCTCTGTTAAACGAGATTGAATTGGTTAAATTTCTAGATGCATTATGGGAAAAAACAGCTTCCTGAAATTTTGGTATTTTGACATCAGAGTGAAGGGGGTTAAATAATATAATTCACCAAGTAGAGATGTCAGTTTTCGGGCTGAAATTTGTTAGTCCGTAAAGGTTCTGTCACAATTTACTGGAGAATTCCTTGAGATAGTCTTAAGATAGTCTCCAATTAACTGTATTCCAACGTCACATGGATATCATATGTGCTTTTGACCGAAAACGAACCACCTGACAAGGAGAGGAAGTTTCCCGTTGTGCCATCAGTTCTTGAAAGCCTGACGGAGGCGGTAGCACTGAGATTGTTAAAAATAAATCATCAGTTTAGGTTTAGTCAGTGCTCATCCATTTAAATAATGAAATGCAGTATGTTCTCTGGATCACAAACTGTATTTAATGCATATTCTAAAATACAGCTAATGTTTTATGGATGTTCATGTGTGATATGATATATTTTATTTCACAATATGGATCCAGTATAATACAAACAAAATTATTTATAAAAAACTCATCTCACTTTACAGATGTTACAAATGGTGCCATATTTCAGTTATTACAAGGGATTAATCTGGAAGGTATACTAATATGAAAATACGTGACACGTAATGGTGCACACCCAATATTATTAATTTCGGTAAATATTGCAGGCCCCAAGCAAGATTTTTCAGGAAAGAGATGCTATATATCGCAGAAATAGCAGCAGTTGTGTGAAATATAACAATTTGCCAAAACGTGTTGTACAGAGACATGCAATAAACACAGAACCACACATATGTTAATGTGGCGACAATATGGCAATCGAGAAATTTTGGAAGATTGCGGAAGGATCAAACTTGAGACAAGCTATAGTAAAACAAACCTTCATTTTTTTAAACTGACAAAAGATCATAATTCAGTGGCAAATTGGTTCATTAGGGTTTAACAACACTTTAAAAAAAACAAGGCTATATTACGAGCGGGATTGTACGTCAATTTCAATAACTAAGGTTATTATATCACGTTGTTAGTTCCCAAGATCCTTCCCATCCTTCAATACCTAGACGAGCAAAAGAGTCGTACGTAGAGTTACTCGTTCAGGCATTACTCTATGGCTCATTTGTTCGATGGGATTCTGGTCGTTCGAGCAATCTGAGGTGGCTAGCAAGGCTGCACTATGCTAGTAATGGTACAAGGCTGCAAGAGTGGAAGAAAACTACAGGATTTGGTAACTACTGTAATAGCTAATCATAGGACAGACGATGGCAATATTGAGAAAATCAGTAATAGTGGTGTTGGAGATATGAAGATCATGGAGAGGTCTAGAACTGGGCAGATGCTAGGAGCTAAATTATCATCAGGTATATATAGTGCTACATCATCATGTCATAGGTATCCCCCTATATCCCGACGAGCATCAAGAGTCGTAAAAGAAATCGCTCTTTCGATACTTATTTGCTCAATGAGATTTGAGTCGTTCAAACAATGACTTTTTCAGTAACTGCTCAACAGATTATTTGCTCGATAAGATTCGAGTCGTTCGAATAATACCCATCCCTGCTTGACTGTATTTGGGGTTTGAGGATCATAGAGGACTTCGTTATACACAGGGAAGGCAAAAAACAGAGACGGCCAAGACAAAACAGACTGTGGGGATAGGCAAAAATGGGACCAGTAAATGGCAAAACAGGCCAGGAAATAGAAGGATAAACCACAGAATATATCGGGATAGATAAAATACCAAGACTATGGTGCATATTCGAAACAAGAAAGTTACTCTTATACAAAGGAATGCATCTATTGTTGGGAAAAAAAATTCTAGGGGACAACAGATAGAAACCGAATATTTAGTGAGAAATCCGCACTAGTAAAATAACTGTTGGATTTATTTGGGTAATTTTACAACAAAGTATTCGAACAAATACAATTACTCATACCAGGAAACGCACCTTAAAGCACTGCATGCTACTCTTTTTAAGCCCAAAATTGAGGAATCCGTGCCAAATAAAGTTGTTTTTGTTGGTTTAGAGGGGTTGTCTGGATGTTTGTGGTAATTCGATGTATTCTAGTTCACTTGAATTTATCCACATGAGACCTCTCATCATTCATTTAGCACTACGTGCTACTATTATAAGCCCTAGATGGATTTTTTAAGTCCGTCTCGGTGGTTTTGGATCATTTAGAGGGATTGTCGGGTTGTTTTGTTGTAATTAAATTTACTCATATTCAATCGAACACACCCTCCGAACACACCCCTTTCCTATTAGGTTTTGGGTCACATAGCAAAAATGTGCTACCATAGAAACCAAGATGGCGGCCTCAGATATACAAAATGGACGATGTACACTCGTCTCACGTCAACAAAACGCGCTGCGCATGCACACTAGGGCCACGTATCACTATAGGGATGTTGTCACAAGATGGTGCTCACGCGGGCTACCATAACAACCAAAAATGAAGTATCTGGGCCATGTGCCTATGACGTCACATGAGATCTAGCCAATGTGGGTCGATCGGGTACATGATCTACTGCTAACATCAAGCTGAGAGATCCACGGTTCGATCCCCAGCAGGGGTAACTGCGTTGTGTCATTGCGCAAGGCACTTAATCACGATTGTCCAAGTGGGGGTACGGTGACGCAGCCATGGGGGCGTTCTAGGGGTACACCCCCCCCCCCTCCAAAAAAAAAATAAATTCTGATAGGATCACCGATCCAATGTCGAGTTGTGACAGCACAAAAGTGGGTTTAATCATTATCAACTTGTTGTCCGGAAACCAATTGTTTACAATTTACTATGTGAAGGGTCACTGTGACCTTGACCTTATGCCTACTGATTCCAAAATAAATAGGGCTCTTTCTTGCTATAATGCCAACCTACCTATAAACTTTCCTGAACGTGGGTGGAACCATTGTCAAATTATCATCTGGAAACCAATTGTTTACGATTTATTATGTTCAAGGTCACTGTGACCTTGACCTTTGACCTAGCGAGTCCAAAATAAATAGGGTTCTTCCTCTCACTGATGCCAACCTCCCTATGAAGTTTCATGAACGTGGGTCAAACCATTATCAAGTTATCATCCGGAAACCAATTGTTTTGATTTACTATGTGTCAGGGTCACTGTGACCTTGACCTTTGACCTAATTGAGTCCAAAATAAATAAGGTTCTTCCTCGCATGAAAGCCAACCTACGTGTAAAGTTTCATGAATGTGAGTTTAAAAATAGACAAGTTATCATCCGGAAACCAATTGTTTACAATTTACTATGTTCATGGTCATTGTGACCTTGGCCTTTGACCAAGCAAGTCCAAAATAAATAAGGTTCTTTCACTCACCGATGCCAACCACCCTCTGGAGTTTCATGAACGTGGGTCGAACCATTATCAACTTCTCCGTATCCGGAAACCAATTGTTTACGCCCGCCTGCCATTCACCAAACAATAAGTCGAGCTTGACTTCAACTTGACTAAACAAGAGGCCTCAAGGGACCTTAATCGCTCACCCGCCAAAGTGATTCAAAGAAGTATTTGGGGTCACACTCAGTTATACATGTTTCATCAACACTACAAAGGTATGAAGTAATGAAAGGCACATTTTATGGAAAAACACTAAGGAATCGATTTGAACAAACCTGAACCTAACATGATCCCCATGCCCCCCCCCCACCCATGCCTATAGAGAGCCCAAATAATAAGCCAGGGACTCAAACTAAACACACTTGAACATGATCCCCCTTGAGATGTTATATACCAAATATGAAAGAATTCTGACCGGTCAATCTGAAGAAGGAGGTTTGTAAAGAAATGTCCTCACATTACATTAAGTTAAACTCTGGGCTCAAACAGGGAGCCAAAATATTTACCCAGGTAACCAATTTGTACAAACCTGAAACTGACCCACCTCAAGATGTTGCATACCAAATATGAAAGGATTCTGACCGGTGAATCTAAGAAAAAGATTTTCAAAGTAATTCCTTATATTGCACTAAGTTGAAATTCAGGCTCCCATAGACAGCCCAAATATAAACCCAGGGACTCGATTTGAACAAACTTAAATCTGCCCCCTCTTCCCTCTCCCCCTCCCCCCTCCCCCCTTTATGGAGGTTGTATACCAAACATGAAAGGATTCTGACTGGTGGACCTGACGAAGAAAATGTTTAAAGAAATTTCATTAAATTGCACAAAGTTAAACTTTCGGCTCCAGTAGAGAGCCCGAGCCCAAACACTAACTGAGGGACCCGATTTGTACAAACTTGAATCTGACTCCCCTAGAGATGTTGTATACCAAATATGAAAGAATTCATACCAAATATGAAAGATTTTTAAAGAAATTTCCTCATATTTCACTAAGTTAAAATTCGGGCTCCTACAGGGAGCCCAATTATTAACCATGGACTCGATTTGAACAAACTTGAATCTGACTCCCCCCCCCCCACCCCCGCCTCCCCTTAGAGATGTTATATACCAAATATCAAAAGATTCTAAATGATCTTTCTGGAGAAGATTTTTTTAATTTAAAAAAAAAAATGTATGGGTGCTATCAGGGTAATGCCCCTTGTGGGCGCGGCAAGGTTATTTGTACAAACTTGAATTGACATATGATAAGGAACATTCACACCAAATTTGGTTCAATTTGGTCCAGTAGTTTGAGAGTAGAAGTCAATAATGTAAAGTTCACGACGGACGACGACGGACGGCAAGTGATAAGTTAAGCTCCCTTCGGTGAGCTAAAAATCAGCCATACGCCCCCCCCCCCCCCTCCCCTTCTCCAAGTTAACCCATATAGGGAACATCAGGCAAGAAATTTTAATATCGAGATATTTATACTTGCAGGATGTATAAAGGGGGGGGGGGGGGGGGGGTGCGTAGTAGCATATTTATGTGTGACATCCGACCTGTCTCAATTTAATGACACCAATGTTGTCAATTATTTGCCAGACTCGAGAAAAAAAAACGTCGCCGGCGTTCCGTCGCCGGATTTGCGAAATAACGTCGTTGTTATTTGGTAATTTATCCGTTTCATCTGGTCCGGGTTCGCTATTTAAAATTGATGAATCTCTTGGGGCGATAGGAAAATGAAGGAATCGTTAACAAAAGTAAGACGGTAATATTATTTGATAAGCAATTGCTGCCAGTTTTAAAAAAACAAAAACCGGCTATTTGTCTTTATTTTGTGTGATATCATAAGGCATACTTATTTTTTACATGCATGTGCAACACCCGATGACGCAAAACAGGGCGTATCCACGCTTTTTCACAAGAGTTATGGCCCTTTGTTAAAATCTACTAATTTTGAGCTTGATAGCGCGATACTTCAACAAACGTCAAACGATTTGAGAGATATTTAGCGCATGGGTTTCAAGAAACAATGTCTTGGTCGAGTTCGAAAGCGGGCTCGGTCCGAAGTACGGCTAAGAATTATTGGGCTGACTTTGTCATTTTTTGCAAATTTTGTGCTTGATAATGATACTAATGATAGCGCCACAACTTGAACAAATGTTAACCGATTTGATTCTTTTTTTATTGTATGGGTTTCCAGGATAATTGTATCGAATCATTTTGTTCAAATTAGTTCTTTAGAAAAAGGCCCTCTCACGCTTTTTGGTTCATAGTTAGGCCTACCCACCGTTGTGTTAGCCACGAAAACACGACCCCGCATCGGCGATGCGGACAATTTCTATAAATAGAGTTATGGAGTTGACGTTCATTTCCTGATTGATCATAGTTCAATGATTCACATAGATTATTATTGTCCTCACACAAGGTGAATGTGAAATAAGTTCCAATGTGGCCTAATTATTGATGCCTTTCACACGTCCTTAAATAAACTGGTTTTGCGTCCATTGCTCCAATAGATTACAGAAATTGTATTCCACTCCCCCTCTCCACCCACGGAACAAACGTGAACGTCAATTTTGTTTCTAAAATTGGGGTTGAGGCTATATTATTCACCAATACAGACACTGCCATTTTAACTGCCATTTATCCTAACAACTGATGTCAAACTTTCTTCCACATAGGATACTGATGTGGTAAAAAAATACCCCCCAATGAATGTGACCACCACCCCCCCCCCTCCCCCGCCATACCCCTTTTCATATAAAACTATGATATAATTCATAAATTAATTGATGTTGACACAAAACAAACTTCTTTTGACAAAACTATCACGAATGGGAAATTTATTTTATACTGATGCGGTAAAAATTTAAAAAAAAATAACCCTCAATGAATGTGCCCCCCCCCCCCCAGTATACCCCTCTTCAACAAAAACATGATATAATTCACACATTAATTAATGTTGACACAAAACAAACAACTTGTGACATTAAATATCCTACTTGTGATCGTTTTTAAATCACACCCAGGCTTCTGAAGACATTTCACATCATGTGTTTGGTGAATCATTTGCAATTTTTGTAAAAAAAAAAAACAGTTTTCTCCGTTAAGGCACCTCGAGTCATTGGTATGGTACCGACAAAACATAAAACACAGCTTTTTTCAACAGTATGACCAGTACTGCTCATGTGGTATCTCATAGCACTGTTAAAATGCCTAAAAGCATCCAATATTGATTATGTGGTGCTGTGCTTGAGCAGCAAGTATCCATTAGGGCACTTTCACAACCTTGGATTTAATCCCCAAACACCCATTCTAATAAAAAGAGTGAAATTGTGGAAAATATGTCTTCAAGGAGGATGAATGAGATATTTGCTTAAATTTTTTTTTTTTTTTGTTTAGTGTTTAATATATTTGTGTGTGAAAGGGGAGGGGGGGGGGGGGTAGCAGAGTGTGGAAAATAGTCAGCTGCCAGTGATTGAAAATGTACAACCAGGCAAATGAAAAGCAAAGAAACACTTTGTCTGATGGACAGACATGCAGTCACACAAATTGAAAGTCTACACAAAAATAAAAACTGACATACAATGGAAAATTTTGTTAGAGGAGCCAGGACAAGATTGTCAAACGGAAAAAACCTATTGGACCCTGAATGCTTCAGTACCAAAGCAAATCATAGGAAACTGAGAGTGTATGAGATTGACTTTAGTTTCCAAAAACATATTGTACAGTCTTTCCAATTGTTTCTCATCAACTGAGGCTTCAGTATGGGTGGGTGGCGACTTGATTCAAGGAGAGAACAATATTTCACAGTTGTTACTGTAGTTTTGTGCTGTAACATGGGAACAATGACAACAACGCTCGAGCTAAACAAAATTTGATCGCATCACTTTAATTTTGGGATTCAAATATCTTTGTCAAGTATAACCCTTCAGAGAACTTTTTCCGACCCCAAAACAGGGGGTCGTGCATCAAATAAGAGGGAAAATTTAGTAATAGACTACTTTATTAGTACTAGACTACTTTATTGGTAGCTGTGC
This sequence comes from Pictodentalium vernedei, assembly GCA_031216915.1. Lineage (NCBI taxonomy): Eukaryota > Metazoa > Mollusca > Scaphopoda > Dentaliida > Dentaliidae > Pictodentalium > Pictodentalium vernedei. Next base: position 166,831,124 of record CM062293.1, read on the forward strand.
ACAAATGCCATTCATTCACATTTGCAACTTTATTGTGTTATGTTTTCCACTGTATCACACCCCCAAATTTGTGTTCCAAAATACTCTTTCAATCAAGAAATTATTTTCTAACATTTTTTAACCCTTTACCAAATATAACGAACTGCTGGTGCTATTCACAAATATTGCCATTCCATGTTCATTATTTTCCCATTTTTAGTGTCAAAAACATAGCTTATGGCACCTCATTGGAATGAGGTCATTCCAATGGTGTAAAAAGTCATGTTTTTGACACAAAAAATTAGTAAGTCAATAAGTTTGTGGGCAAGGGTAAACGGCTTTTCATGTTAAGTAAAGGGTTAACAGCATAATTCAGACAAACATCTAAATACCAGTGAATAAAAATGCAATATGGGTTTTCTGGCTGTGGGTTTGAATGGTGATTTGGAAGGGGGTTGGAAGATTGGAACGCCCCTCTGCCCCTTGTACTATGATGGGGAACCATGGTTTAATTACATTTATTAATACATGTGTACATGTAGGGCAAAATACGTTGTTATTTGGCATTTGCGGGAGGCTGTAGTGTGCCCCTGGACACTTGCTCAAGATGTGAATTTGCTTGCAATATATAGCCCTTATTGCTGACGATGACAAAAACACACTTTTCAAAACAATAAAAAAGTATTGTAAGGTGTGTGGTACCCCAATGAATTTGTAAATGTGAAATAATCTCTCAAAATAATAATTAAATCGGGTTCGGAAGCCAAATTATGTATTTCCTCAATCAACCCCAATCCTCTCAAATATACATTTTACCTGTTTCATGTGACAAAAGAGTTATTTCGGCATGAGAATTCAACTTTGGGCTTCCACCGAGTTAAATACATGGGAAATTTGTATTTGTTCTTTCAAAGAAAACTGTCCAAACTGTGTCAAATGGCTTAAAAACTGCTCCAATACATTTTTCTACTCTGTTATTTATTTATTTATTGGTGTTTAAGGTCACATACTTATGCACAATGGCTAATCGTGACCGTGACAGTTTTAAGGGTGGAGGAAGCCGGAGTACCCGGAGAGAACCACCGAGCAACGACGAGCAGCTGTCAGCTCTCCAACATCGTAACTCTGAACTCTGCACCGCAGCACAGGCAGGGTTAGATTGGTTGAAGACATGCGCAACATCGACGTGCAGTACGCCTCAGTACACAGCGTCATCGTGCCCCCATGTAGGCAGTCGGGGTGAAGTGTCTTGCCCAAGGACACAACGCGGTTGCCGCAGGTGGGATTCGAACCGAGGACCTCTCGGCTTGCAGCCTGCACCTCTACCAACTGAGCCACCGCGCCCCCATTCTACTCTGTTAGTCTGTTACCTACTGAGTAAGCTGAGAGGTAAGGAATTCATGTAGCTTTTTTGAAAACTAACCTAATCCCAAAATAAAACTAAAATCTGCATCAGCATGCAATACTTTGAGGAAAAATTTGTCTCATTTAACCATACAGCAAGACAAAGAATGGTGTTCCAACCCCACAAAACAATATGAATGCCAATTTTGATTCAAAAATTGGGATTGCAGCTAATATCAATAGACAGTACCATTTTATACTAACAACTGATGTCAAATTTTCTTCTACGTACTGATGTGGCAAAATATTGCCCTGAAGGTGTCCCCCTAGTATGCCCCTTTTTATCAAAAAACATGATAAAATTCAAACATTAATTGATGTTGACACAAAACAAACCTCTTGTGATATTAACTTTCCCATTTGTGATAGTTTTTAAATCACACTCTGGCTTCTGAAGATATTTCACATTGCATTTGATGAATATTTTGCCATTCTTGTGAAAAAAGCCTCACTTTCTCAGTTAAGGCACCTAGAGTCATTGGTATGGCACTGACAAAACATTAAACACTGATTTTTTCCAACAGTATGACCAGCTGAGCACTGCTCCTATGGTATCTCATAGCACTGTTAGAATGCCTAAAACCATCAAATATTGATTCTGTAGTGATGTGCGTGTCCAGCAAGTACATGTTCCCACAAGGGCTCGTTTACAACCTTGGATTTAATCCCTACAGGCACCCATTCTGATAAAAAGAGTGAAATAATGGAAAATACATGCATGCATAGTATCCAGTGAGGATGACTCAGATATTTGCTTCAGGAATGTAGTGCTCTTTAATGTTTAATATGTTTGTGTATGTGTGTGTATGGGGGTGGGGGGGGGGGGGCAATTGCCAGTTATTGAAAATGTAGAACTGTGCAAATGAAAAGCAAACCAACACTTTGTATGATGGACAGACAGACATGCAATCACATATCTTGAAAGTGACAGTCTACATGTACATAGGAAAGGTATGATGGACAGACAGACATGCAATCACATATTTTGAAAGTGGCAGTCTACATTTACATAGGAATACTGGCTGACATCAATGAAAAATATAGTGAGAAGAGCCAGGAGAGGGTTGTCAAACAGAGAAAAAAAACTCAATGGACCCTGAGTGCTGCGGTTCTAAAGCAAATCATAGGAAACTGAGAGCGTATGCTGTTAACTTTCTCATCACCTGAGAGGTTCAGCATGGGGCAATTGTTAATGTAGTTTTGTGCTATAACATGGGAACCCTGACAACACTAGTATCAGACTACTACATGTATATTGGTAGCTGTGCACAAAAGCCATTCATTCACATTTGCAACTTTGTTACTTTTCCCACTGTACCCCCCCCCCCACCCCCTTTCCCCAAATTTATGTTTCAAAATACTCTGTGAATGAAGAAATTGTTTTTTAACATTTTTAATCACTCACTCATTGTAATGTCCAAAAGAAGCTAGCACCATTCACCAAAACTGCCATTCAATATTCATTATTTTTGCATCAAAAACATAGCTATGACCCCCCCCCCCCCCCCCACTGGAATAAGCTCGTTTTTGACGCAAAAGATGAAAAGGAATTAGTTATTCAAAGTGCTATCTTCTTTTCATGAAAGGTAAAGGGTTAATATCATAATATGGCGAAAACTTCTATTAATCATTCACTCAATGTAACGGCCAAAACCGGCTAGCACCATTCACCAAAATTGCCATTCAATGTTAATTATTTTTGCATTTTTGGACATCAAAAACATAGCTTATGACCACCTCATTGGATTGAGCTTGTTCAGCTCATTCCAGTGAGGGGGGGGGGGGGTCATAGCTATGTTTTTGACGCAAAAAATGAAAAGAAATTAGTTATTCAAAAGTGGTATCTTCTTTTCATGTAAGGTAAAGGGTTTATCATAATATGGAGAAAACTTCTATTTTTCCAGTGAATACAAGTGAAATATGGGTTTTCTGGCTAAGTGTTTGAATGGTGATTTGGGAGAGGATTGGAATCCCCTCTATCACAAGTACTATGAGGGGAAACCGTGGTTCAATTAAATGTGTTAATAGGGTAAAATAGGCAGTTACATGTGTATTTGGCATTTGCAAGAGGTTATAGTGTGCTTCTCAGTTCTGGATGCCACACTTGCTCAAGATGCATTTAACTGCATTATTTTTTGCAATATATGGCCTTTATTGCTGACAGTGACAAAAATATAACTTTTCAAAAAATAAAACAGTATTATTTGGTCTATGGTTCTCGAATGAACATTTAAATGTGAAATACGTGTAATATCCCAAAAATAATAGGTAAATCAGTGTTGGAAGCCAAAATATATGTACATTTACATGAATGTATTTCCTATAATCAACCCCAAACCTTCCAAAGGGTAACCTACAAAACTTTTCCCTGACAACCCCCCCCCCCCAATCATTTTCACACAATGCGCACCCCCACCCCCACCCCCACCATGTTATTTTTCGGTGACTAGAAATTCCTCCCTCCATAATGCATCCAATATTGATTCTGTGGTGCTGTGCTTGAGCAGCGATTATCCATTAGGGCACTTTCACAACCTTGGATTTAATCCCCACAAACACCCATTCTGATAAAAAAAAGTGAAATTGTGGAAAATATGTCTCCAGGGAGGATGAATGAGATATTTGCTTAAAAAATTTGTTTTTTTTTCAGTGTTTAATATATTTGTGTGTGAATGAGGGGGCGGGGGGGGGTTAGAGTGTGAAAAAAGAAAATGTACAACCAGGCAAATGAAAAGCAAAGAAACACATTGTCTGATGGACAGACAGAAAGACATGCAGTCACACAAATTGAAAGTCAACACAGAAATAAAAACTGACATACAATGGAAAATTTTGTTAGAAGAGCCAGGACTAGATTGTCAAACGGAAAAAAAACCTCAATGGACCCTGAATGCTGCAGTACCAAAGCAAATAACAGGAAACAGAGAGTGTATGAGTTTGACTTTAGTTTCCAAAAACATACTGTACAGTGTTTCCAATTGTTTCTCATCAACTGAGGCTTTGGTATGGGTGGGTGGGTGGGGACTTGATTCAAGCAGAGAACAATATTTCACAGTTGTCACTGTAATTTTGTGCTGTAACATGGGAGCTGTGACAACAATGCTCAAGCTAAACAAAATTTGATCGCATCACTCTAATTTGGAATTCAAATATCTTTGTCACGCATAACCCATTCTGATAAAAAGAGTGAAATTGTGGAAAATATGTCTCTAGGGAGGATGAATGAGATATTTGCTTAAAAAATTTGTTTTTTTTAGTGTTTAATATATTTGTGTGTGAATGGGGGGGGGGGGGGGGGGGAGGGGGGGGGGGGGTTAGAGTGTGAAAAAAGAAAATGTACAACCAGGCAAATGAAAAGCAAAGAAACACATTGTCTGATGGACAGACAGAAAGACATGCAGTCACACAAATTGAAAAGTCAACCCCAGAAATAAAAACTGACATACAATGGAAAATTTTGTTAGAAGAGCCAGGACTAGATTGTCAAACGGAAAAAAAAACCTCAATGGACCCTGAATGCTGCAGTACCAAAGCAAATCACAGGAAACAGAGAGTGTATGAGATTGACTTTAGTTTCCAAAAACATACTGTACAGTGTTTCCAAATGTTTTCTCATCAACTGAGGCTTTGGTACGGGTGGGTGGGTGGGTGGGGACTTGATTCAAGCAGAGAACAATATTTCACAGTTGTCACTGTAATTTTGTGCTGTAACATGGGAGCCGTGACAACAACGCTCAAGCTAAACAAAATTTGATCGCATCACTCTAATTTTGGAATTCAAATATCTTTGTCACACATAACCCTTCAGAGAACTTTTTCCGACCCCAAAACAGGGGTCGTGCATCAAATAAGAGGGAAAATTTAGTACTAGACTACTTTATTAGTACTAGACTACTTTATTGGTAGCTGTGCACAAATGCCATTCATTCACATTTGCAACTTTATTGTGTTATTTTTTCCACTGTACCCAAGCCCAAATTTGTGTTCCAAAATACACTTTCAATGAAGAAATTATTTTCTAACATTTTTTATCCCTTTACCAAATATAACGGTCAAAAGCTGCTGGTGCTATTCACAAGTATTGCCATTCCATGTTCATTATTTTCTCGTTTTTTGTGTCAAAACATAGTTTATGAACCCTCATTGGAATGAGGGCATTCCAATGGTGTAAAAAGTCATGTTTTTGACACAAAAAATTGGTAAGTCAATAAGTTTGTGGGCAAAGGTAATCAGCTTTTCATGTTAAGTAAAGGGTTAACAGCATAATAAAGACAAACATCTAAATACCAGTAAATAAAAGTGCAATATGGGTTTTCTGGCTGTGGGTTTAAATGGTGATTTGGAAGGGTGTTGGAAAATTGGAACCCCCACTCTGCCCCTAGTACTATGATGGGGAACCATGGTTTAATTACATTTGTTAATACATGTGTACATGTAGGGTAAAATACGTTGTTATTTGGTATTTGCTGGGGGGTGTAGTGTGCCCCTGGACACTTGCTCAAGATGTGAATTTGCTTGCAATATGTAGCCCTTATTGCTGACGATGAAAAAAACATACTTTTCAAAACAATAAAAAAGTATTGTAAGGTGTGTGGTACCCCAATGAATTTTTAAATGTGAAATAATGTCTCAAAATAATAATTAAATCAGGTTCGGAAGCCAAATTATGTATTTCCTCAATCAACCCCAATCCAATCAAAGATACATTTTACCTCTTTCATGTGGCAAAAGAGTCATTTCTGCATGAGAATTCAACTTTTGGCTTCCACTGAGTTAAAAACATGGGAAATTTGTTCTTTTAAAGAAAAGTGTCCAAACTGTGTCAAATGGCTTAAAAACTGCTCCAATACATTTTTCTACTCTGTTAGTCTGTTACCTACTGAGTAAGCTGAGAGGTAAGGAATTCATGTAGCTTTTTTGAAAACTAACCTAATCCCAAAATAAAACTAAAATCTGCATCAGCATGCAATACTTTGAGGAAAAACTTGTCTCATTTAACCATACAGCAAGACAAAGAGTGGTGTTCCAACCCCACGAAACAATATGAATGTCAATTTTGATTCAAAAATTGGGGTTGCAGCTATATAATTCACCAATATCAATAGACAGTACCATTTTATCCTAACAACTGATGTCAAATTTTCTTCTACATACTGATGTAGCAAAATATAGCCCTGAAGGTGTCCCCCTAGTATGCCCCTTTTTTATCAAAAACTATAATAAAATTCATAAATTAATTGATGTTGACACAAACAAATCTCTTGTGATATTAAATTTCCCATTTGTGATAGTTTTTAAATCACATTCTGGCTTCTGAAGATATTTCACATTGCGTTTGATGAATATTTTGCCATTCTTTTGAAAAAAGTCTCACTTTCTCAGTTAACCCTTTACCCAACACAGACTGAACCAAAATTTATTATTTAATATCATTTTTATTAATTTCTCAAAAAATTTCAACAAAACCATATCATGTGACCTCTCGTTGGAACGAGCTCGACGAGCTCGTTCAACAAGGGGTCACATGATATGGTTTTTGTGAAATTGTTTGAAAAATAATATTTTATCAACTGCTGAATTTGGATATTACGTGGGCGGATGTGGGCGATTCGTTGGGTAAAGGGTTAAGGCATCTAGAGTCATTGGTATGGCACTGACAAAACATTAAACACTGATTTTTTCCAACAGTATGACCAGCTGAGCACTGCTCCTATGGTATCTCATAGCACTGTTAAAATGCCTAAAACATCAAATATTGATTATGTAGTGATGTGCGTGTCCCACAAATACATGTACCCACAAGGGCTTGTTTACAACCTTGGATTTAATCCCTGCAGGCACCCATTCTGATAAAAAAAAGATTGAAATTAGGGAAAAATACATGCATGCATAGTATCCAGTGAGGATGACTCAAATATTTGCTTCAGGAATGTAGTGCTTTTTAATGTTTAATATATTGTGTATGTAGTATCAGACTACTAAAGTAGTATCAGACTATTATATTGGTAGCTGTGCACAAAACCATTCATTCACTTTTGCAACTTTGTTACTTCCCCCCCCCCCCCCCCCACCCCCTTCCCCAAATTTATGTTCCAAATACTCTGTGAATGAAGAAATTGTTTTTTTAACATTTTTAATCACTCACTCATTGTAATGGCCAAAACAGGCTAGCACCATTCACCAAAACTGCCATGCAATGTTCATTAGTTCATTATTTTTTGCATCAAAAACATACCTTATGACCCCTCATTGAATGAGCTTGTTCAGCTCATTCCAGTGTGGGGGGGGGGGGGGGGTCATAGCTATGTTTTTGACGCAAAAAATGAAAGAAATTAGTTATTCAAAAGTGGTATCTTCTTTTCATGTAAGGTAAAGGGTTATCATAATATGGAGAAAACTTCTATTATACCAGTGAATGCAAGTGAAATATGGGTTTTCTGGCTAAGTGTTTGGATGGTGATTTGGAAGAGGATTGGAATATAATTGGAATCCCTTGTATCACAAGTACTAAGAGGGAAACCATGGTTTAATTAAATGTGTTAATAGGGTAAAATAGGTGGTTACATGTGTGTTTGGCATTTGCCAGAGGTTATAGTGTGTTTCTCAGTTCTGGATGCCACACTTGCTCAAGATGCATTTAACTGCATTATTTTGGCAATATATGGCCTTTATTGCTGACTGTGACAAACATATAACTTTTGAAATAATAAAACAGTATTATTCGGTCTGTGGTTCTCGAATGAACATTTAAATGTGAAATATGTGTAATATCCTAACAATAATAATTAAATCAGTGTTGGAAGCCAAAATACATGTACCACTTACATGTATGTATTTCCTATAATCAACCCCAAACCTCCAAAGGGTAACCTACAAAAACTTTTTCCTGACAAAAATCCCCCTCCCCAATCATTTTCACACAATGTGCAAAAATCCCCCCCCCCCCATGTTTTTTTCAGGTGAACAGAAATTCCTCCCTCCATAATTTCTGGTGAACAAAAATCCCCCCCCCCCCCTAATTTGTTAGAAGTATATTTAAAGCCATACAAAAATGTCCAAAGCTTTTTACCACTCGAGGCCAGAGCACTTGTTGCTTCAATCAATGCTAATCTTGCTTGTGTGAGTTAGCACATGACAGTTGCTCACTGTTACCCAGTGGTTCTCTCAGTGCACTTTACCTTCCTCTACCCATAAAACTGTCTGACACGAGGGGACACTGGCTGTTGAAAGTGTCCTCAACTCCAATAAATAAATATTGATAAATAGTTATTGAGGCATGTTTTCTTGTAAACAGTGATGAGTGTTTTTGTAATTTACAAATTAATACATAAGTTTTTAAATACTCTTGGACTGCCTTTTAACCTTTTGGTGTAAAAGGCTGGGAGAGGGATTTTGTACATGCTCTTAAAACTGCTTCTTAAAATATGTGGGAGATTATGGTACTCACCCTCAAAAACTGTGGGGGGGGGGGAGGTATTTTTGCCAAGTGTGTAAAAATGATTGGGGGGGGGGGGGATTTTTTGTAGGGGGGATTTTAACCTACATTCTAATCCTTCCCAAGATACATTTTACCTCTTTCATTTGATAAAAGAGTCATTTCCGCATGAGAATTCACTGCTTTCTTTGAAAACTACCCCCAATCCCAAAATAAAAGTAAAATCGGCATCAGCAGACAATAGTTTTGGGGAAAAATCTGTCTCATTTAACCATACTGCAAGAGAAAGAGTGGTGTTCAACCCTCCCCCCCCCCTCCACTCCACACAAAACAAAATGAATGTCAATTTTGTTTTAAAAAACTGGGGTTGCAGGCTATATAAATCACCAATATCAATAGACAGTGCCATTTTATCCTAACAAATGATGTCAAATTTTTTTCTACATATTGATGTGGTAAAATATAGCTCTGAATGTGTTCCCTTGACCCCCAACATACCCACTTACATCCAAAACTATGATATAATTCATAAATTAATTGATGTTGACACAAAAACAAACCTCTTATGATATTAAATTTCCCATTTGTTATAGCTTTAAATCACATTCTGGCTTCTTAAGATATTTCACATTGTGTTTGAAGAATATTTTGCAATTTTTTACAAATTTTTTTAAAAAATCCCCTCAGATTTCTAAATTAAGGCACCTAGAGTCATTGGTATGTCTCTGAGACTCTGACAAAACATTACACATTGATTTTTTCCACAGCATGACAGTGCAGCTCATCTGGTATCTCATAGCACCATAAAATGCCTAAAACCATCAAATATTGATTCCGTAGTGCGGTGCTTATGCTGCAAGTACCCATAAAGGCACTTTCAGAACCTTGGATTTAATCCCTACAGACATTCATGACCATTTTGATAAAATAGTAAAATTAAGGAAAATACAATGTACATGTATGTTTTCCAGAGAGGATGAATGAGATATTGCTCAAAAAGATAGTGCTCTTTAATGTTTAATATATCTGCGTTATTGTGTATGTGTGTGGTGGAGGGGGTTACAGTGTGAAAAATAGTCAGAAGCCAGTTACTGAAAATATGCATGTACAACCGGGCAATGAAAAGCAAAGAATCACTGTTTGTGATGGACGGTTCTTGGACAACTTGCACCCTGGTCGATTCACGATTCATACCACAATAAGGGGGTACGAATTGTCTTGACAATAAGGTACAAATTGTCTAGACAAACAGTACGAATTGTCCCAGTAAAAGGTATGAATTGTCTCCTCTTTGTACAGGTTGTCTCAAGTAAGTGTACTAAACTGTCTAATGTATTAACAATTTAGATGTTTTTGACTCATGTTTGGCTGAGTGAAATGAAAATGAAAAGCCGACAGAGTGATAGTAATACAAGCATAAACATATGCATGAAACAACCAATCAAAACAAGATTTATGCATAGAAATGAAACTTCAATGGGTGAACCATCGCTTAACAGCATAGTGAAAAAGCGATCTCTAGCATTATCGACTTCGGGTCCAAACGTGTGGTAAACGAAAATTTATAGTAGATAGTAATGGCTGTAGTTTTACAGTTAAAACACTATTTTTTTTTAATGAAGCCACAATAATTCCTTAAATCGATGAAGATCTATCAATAAATAATTTTATGACGCCCCAAATAATAAGTTAAAGAGCGTGCTGCCTCAATAATTTAATTCTGAGCTCCCCGAATGGAGCATTTTCTTTTGGCGTTTTTAATTCTGACCTCCCTCAATAGAGCATTTCCTTTTTGCCGTCGTGACGTTGAATATTTTAAGTGTCCACTTGCTTTTACTTTAAGTCATGAAATTTGATATTCTGTGTCTTTTTAAAATAATCGAAATGACATCGCCTTTTTTATCCTTTCTCCAAGTTTATAATCCTCTCCCAACCCCATCCCTCCGTGTATATTTTTTCAGAGGGGGTTAATTAAAAAGGGTATGCATTTGCAGAAGAGGATACGAATTGTCCAGAGGGGGTACGAACTGTCGATACTGCCCAGAGGAGGGGTACGAATCGCCCAGACTTAAGGTACAAATTGTCCTGGAAAAGGTACGAATTGTCCAGACATCGGGGTACGAATTGTACAGCAAAAGGTATCAATTGCCAGAGGTACGAATCGTCCCAGCTATGAGTTGTCCAACTCACTGATGGGTGGATGGATGGATGGACACTGGACAGACAGAAATGGAATCACACATTTTGTGATAAATTCAATTTCAGTTTCCTTTTGAAGGCGAAAACAAAACTAGAATTAGTAGAAATGAAATATTTTCTCTGGAATCAGTGTGCAAATGTTATTTAGAGGTCGGTTCTGGGGAGGTTGGTATTTCTGTATTTTCCATAACATACTTGGAGTTAGGACTATATAGCGTATCTCCTGTTCTGTTTGTTATTCAATTATAAACAACCTTTCAATTAAAGAATAGGTGAAGGAGCGAATTTTCGAATTACTACTTATCGGCAGGTCTTCATTTTCCCCTGATTACACTCAAAAGCTCACCGTTGTTGTCATTTTACGCCAGCAGCCGACATGTTTGTTTACCAATGACGTAAAGGATAGCATAATCTATTTTTAACTGAGGCAGGGAGGTTAGGTCTATACTCCGTGCCTGAGGGTTTCGAGGTTGTTGTAAGGAGTTGTGTTTTGATGGATTTGGATACAGATCAAAACATAAATCTGAACCGTCCCACAACATCGGTATGTTGTTGCGAAATTCGGGCCCAAGTGAAACTACGATCACAAAGTGATGACCATTTCTGTAAAATAAATAAATACGTTGGAAAATAACTGTTGAGGCTTTCTAAATAAAATTTTGAAGTTCACCACTGATAAATTTTGTAACAGCTTTAGAAACATTGTGCACGAAAGCAGACTTGTGAATGATTTAAAAATGTTTTTCAGCCGAAAATTCTTTTCGATGAAAATTCTTTAGTAGAGTCGAAGTTTATCGCCGATTGGGGTGGGGATTAACCCATATTTTTCAATATATGGGGTTTATCCCCACCTCAATCGGCGATAAAACACTGATTTCAACAGATTTTCTGACTGAACACCAAACACTGATTTCAACAGATTTCTGACCGAAGAACCAAATTATGTACCGTTTTTAGTCAGTTAGTTATTGGTGTTTAAAGCCACATATTTATGCCACAATGGCTAATCATGACCACGACAGTTTTACGGAAGGAGGAAGCCGGAGTACCCGGAGAGAACCATCGAACAATGGCAAAGCAATCTCAGCTCCCCAACATGGTAACTCCACACAAGCAGGGTTAGCATTGGTTGAAGACAGGTGCTCCATCCACGAGGAGC